>PVKU01002400.1:0-230374 GCA_004027475.1 Anoura caudifer
CAATAAACAAAATCTATATGATTTCTCTTCTCATGAATTTACTTTCTAATGGAGAGAAATAGTTATTAAAGAAATTTTAAAAATAAATAAAACAATAATTTCATATATCGATACAAATTTAGGTGGTATGATAGTGCCTGAGGGGAAACTAGTTTAGATACAATTATTAAGGAGGATGTTTTTGAGGAAGTGGCTTTGCATTGAGACCTGAATGATTAAATAAAAAAACATGATGCTCCTGCTCAAAGTCAATGAAGTCTGTTCTGGGAAGAGGAAACAGCAAGTGCCAAGGCTCTGAGGGGAAAACAGAGTTAGCATGTTTAAGAAACCAGAGGTTGCTTTGGCTGGTGTGGCTCAGTGGATTGAGCACCAAACTGTGAACCAAAGAGTTGCCAGTTCCATTCCCAGTCTTGGGCATATGCCTGGGCTGTGGGCCAGGTCCCCAGTTGGGGGTGCTCAAGAGGCAACCACACACTGATGTTTCTCTCCCTCTCTTTCTCCCTCCCTTCCCCTCTCTAAAAAATAAATAAATAAAATGTAAAAAAAAAAAAGGAAAGAAACCAGAGGTTGTGTGACTGGTGTACAGTAAAGGGACAGTGAGGGTTAAAAGAGAGATGAGCAAAGTAGACGCATTCAGATTTGAAGAGTCTTGTATCACATGATATTGGATTTGAAATTCATTGCAAAAGAAATAGGAAATTGTTGGAAGAGGACAGTTCAACTACTATTAACTGATAGGATATTCTAAAATTGTAATTAAGGTGACATTCATACAACATAAAACCAACCATTTATATTAAAGAGAAAGAAAAAAATAATAAAGGGACAGCAGAAGGGGGGGAGAGAGAGAGAGAGAGAGAGAGAGATATCTATTATTTGTTCCACTTATTTATGCATTCATTGGTTGATTCTTGTATGTGCCCTGACTGGGGAACCCTCAGCATTGGTGTATTGGTACAATGCTCTAACCAGCTGAGCTACCTGGCTAGGGCCTAAAACCAACCATTTAAGGTAAGCAGTCCAATGGCAATTCACTGGCACTTAGTACTTCCATGACATTGTGCAACCAGCATGTCTGTCTTGTTCCAAAATAGTTTTATCATCCCAAAGGAGTTCCTGTACACACTGCATTCAAATGACCCGTGAGGGCATGAAGGCCTGGTCCTAGTCCTCCCTTCTAATGATGCAGAGGCCAGGGCTCTGGATCTCATTGCCTCTGGGCTCTTGACCTGATATAGCTCTGAATAAACTCATTTATGGTTTCATAATTATGGAATCATTTCTCAAAATCTCCTCCACTGCCATTGAACTTCAAGAGGATCTTTAAATTTCTATAATTAGAGCAGTAGGGTCAATTGGCTAATATGATACTTTTGACTTAATACTCAACATCATTTACTGAGATCAAACAGAATTGATAATTACCAAAGAGCAATATTTGGTATACTTTCCTTCAAAAGTCCAGTAACTCCAGTAGTATGTTTCACTAAGATCTTTCCAGAAAGAAGCACGTCATCCAAATGAGCTCTTCCAGGGTATTCATATCCTGCTGGCCTCTTTTCTTGTAACATTGAAAAGTTATAGGGAGTCAAACTGATAAAATCCCATGGGCTACATAAAGACATTTTTCTCTGTCCTTCTTATTAGCCATAGATCATTGCTAAAACCACAGTCAAGTGAAGGACTAAAAATTACTCACTCACTGGGAAACAGCTATGATAATACTGGCTTTGGAGTCTGAATGAGTGTGGAGTCTGGAGTCAGCCTGGGATGAAGGGAAGATCTGGAAGTGGAAGACAGACTACTTTTAGATCTACTCAAGGGATATGCCAGTAGAACATCTAAGTGGAAATGTTTGAGGGCACTTAGGTCTGTGATACTGAGGTTGAGGAATAAAGCCTGTGTTGATCATTTAAACGTTTGAGTCATCGGATCATACATAATAATTAAAGCCATGGGATTATAGGAGACAATTTAGGGAGACAGTATAAAGTGACGATGAAAGGCAGAACGTCTACCTTCAGAATAAGCAGAGAAAGATGATTCAAGGGATCCAAGAGCTTCCTGGAAAAGGATGCACTACACCGTTCTGGCCATGACGCTTTCCCGAAGGCATACAGTGACTCCTCGGGCTAGAAAGAGCTGCAGGAGCACCAGCTGTCTCTTGGGGAGGTGATACCCACCACATGTCCTCGGCCACTTCTAGCCAATACAAAGCTCTCCTGAACTTCAGGCCTTCATTTTCTAATGTCTCTTTAATGCCCACAAAGACCCTGTCTTTCCTTGCAAAGTCAACTCCCACTGAAAATACTTAAAGGTAGAGGACCAGGGATCAGGGACTGACTCGATGGAGAAGTAAAGAAGAGGAAGTAGTTGATCAGTGGAAGATTGTGGCATCATTTAAAAAAAAATATTTAAGGATAGAAAAGCTGTATTTAAGAAAAGAAAAGAAAAATACCAGCTATTTCCTGATGTTAAATCTCTATATGTGCTATAGATTTGTACTCTTCAGAGCTGGGGATGTATTATTTATTCCTGCGTCCCAATGCTTGGTGTCTGGCACAGGTAAGAGTTATGAACAAATGTTTGTAGTATGGATTTGAATACACCTTTAAATGGGGCCAGTAGCACCTTCACATGAGGATTTATCACGAATATCCCCAAGGGGCCCTTGTCATTTTTGCTTAGGCAATAATTTCATCAGTCGAATGAGGGAGTTGGCTCACATTCTGGGATAAGCAGTGTAAGACTCTTCTCAAACCTGACTAGCTTATTATACCTATGCATAATAAAACTTTATCCCTGGCACCCTCATTTTCACTTCTAATTAATGTGTGTGTATAAAATAAAATCAAAAGCTTATTAGAGCAGCACAACTCAAGTATCAGTCATTCAAGATAAGTTCCATATTTAAAGGAGCCATCCTGGGGTACGGGGATAGAGAATTAAGGTTAATGGGTACAGAGTTTCCGTTTTGCAAGACGAAAAAAGTTCTGAAAGTAGACAGTGGTGATGGTTGTGTAACAATATGAATGTACTTAATGCCACTGAACTGTGCACTTAAAAGTAGTTAAGACTGTAAATTTTATGTTATATCTATTTTACCACAATTCAAATTAATAATTAAAGAATAGCAGCTCAATTTTTAAAGAAGGAAGCAATGTTTCTTCTTCCAGGATTTTGGTCTTACTTTTGCCTTTCTGTTGGAGACTAGAGAGGAGGTTCCAGTTCGTCCGCAGTGTCATGAACAACGGCACTGTGTAAGTCTCTGTGAGTAGAAAGCTGTCCAGAAAGGGTTTTGGTGCCATGTGGGTTAACTGTGTCTCCCCAAAATAGTATATGTTCGAGTTCTAAGTCCCAATGTTGTGAACGTGACCTTATTTGGAAATAGGGTCTTTGCAGATGAAATCCAACATGTTGGGGTTGATTTTAACCAAACATGACTGGTGTCATAAGAGGGAAGAGACACAGAGACAGGAGATAAATTTTAGTACAAAGAGAAGAAGGTGGTGTGAAAATGAAGGTTTGGAATGGCACAGCTACAAGCAAGGAACACTACGGTTTGCTGGTGTTCACCGGAACCTAGCAAGAGGCAAGGGTGGATTCTCCTACAGCCTTGAGAGAGAGCATGGAAACACTTTGATTTTGGGCTTCTGGCCTCCTGGACTGTGAGAAAATCAAGCTCTGTTGTTTTAAGCCACCCAGTCTGTGGTTATCTGTTACAGGAGCCACAGGAAATGAACACAGATGCCCAGGTTCCAGGGGGATACCCTCCAGCCCTGTCTGGATTGCAAACGTGTTTGCTGGGCCAGGGAAAATGGGCTGATGTAGATGATCTTTACTGAGCATTCTTATCATGCACTGGCCTCATGGGGGGGGGTGAGGAAGGGAGGGGTCTTACCATTGTAAAGCATAGTCCTTCTTTAGTAGGTGGCAGGAGACAGAACTTAGGGCCACCTTTATGTTAAAAAGCAGTGACAGCACCAATCAAATGTCTCTCAGTTAGGCAGACACACTACCATCTACACTACACTACATCCACACTACAAAGTGGTTTAGCTGCTCCTCCAAAGGAAAGAAGCAGTTTGGAGCAGTGGAAAGAACATATAGTTTTGGAATCAAAATGAATGAGACTTGGTTCCATGCTTTAGGAAGCTTGTAGTTTTGAATGGGTAATAAGACACAAATAATTAAATCAGTTAAAAGGCAGAATGGGTCAGTATCAATCTGAGAGAACACTAAGGACATATACGATTACAGGTCCATAGGAAGCTTTCCAGAAAAGGAGGGCACTGCAATGAATTTCTGGGAGACAGGGGTGGGTGCAGAGAGGGCTACTAGGTCAGGAGGGAAAGAGGAAACAGGGAAGAGAAAAGCCATTCTTTCAGGGCCTCATGAAGTTTGAGGACAACGTATATACTGTGACGACAAGAGGTCCTAAAGGCCGTGCTAAGCCCTCAGGTTGGATTTTCCGAGTAGAGGGAAGACTTCACGGGTTTCTGTGTAGCGCAGTAATATGATCCAAGCTAGGCTTTGGGTGGAATATCGTGGTGGCTGGGTTTAGTTTGAGTTGGAAGAGGAAAAGTGTGGAAGCAGGGAGAGCAGTTGGAAATGTGTTGTTAAATCAATTATATTTTCTAGAGTGGCAACTTGCTGATTGTCATTTAATTCCTTGAAGATTTAATTACACATGAAGTTCACAATCCATAAAGAAAGCTCACAGAACAAAAAAATAAGAGCCTTCAAAAATGAAATTAGAACAAAGAAGCAAGTCTGTGCCAATTGCTTCCATTACCCCTCTTCCTATTATTTATCAACCTAAATGATAATCAACAAATGTCAGGGAAGTTGAAAATAGTAAAACGCTATTACCTTACAGTTAACAAAATGTGTGAAGCACAATTATTCCATGGGATTTTGTTGTGAATCACTGATGTCTGGCTATAATACAGAATTACTGTAGACTGAGATTTATTGGCTACATAGCACCTACAAATCCGCTTTGATAAACCTTAGTCATCTTCACATACATTAAAACAGGATTGTTTGGAATCCCAAATTCAGACATGTCCCTCTTCCTCAGCTCCTTTTCTATTGCCCAGCCACAAGGGGTCCCTCTTTTCTCTCCTGGTGCACCCATGGAAAGGTCACCATTCTGTCCCTTTCCTTTTCCCACATTTCAGCTCTACCCTTCACACTATCTCCAAAATGCCTGCTGGTGCTCAGTGGAAGAAAAGGCTGGCCAGTTAACTGACCCACCACCTTAGAAGGCAAGCTAGGAACCCCTGTTTTGCACTTGAGCGTACCTTTTGGACCCTTGCTCCTACACAACATAATTTCCAAGTTATTTTCCCACAAATTATAGAAATGCTGTATGGAGGAAACCTTCTACTTCCTACTGATTATTGGGGTGATTGATGTGTGAATAAAGATGATGATGCACCTCATACGTTCTGGATGAAAACATACAGTTAACATGCACAAGGGGAAGAAGAATCAGCAAAGTCACTGATTGAGGTTCTGTCTTATCTGTGCTCAAGGTTCATTTTTAATTAAGCCCATCTGGTTCATTCAGCAGTGGCTAACACAAGGAAATACTTAAAGGACTGGTTTTCTGATATTAAATGTGACTTTTGAAACCCAAATCGTTCTTGCTATTAAGCTTGAGATCAAAGGAAAACTTAATTCATTTTCAGAATAGAACTGTAAATAGAAAAGACATTTGTGAACACGTGTGTTTTCCTTCCTTGCAGATCAGCTCACACATTGTGCCTCTTTCCATGATGGTGGAGAAAGGTAATGTGTTTGGGAAAAAATATTAGCACAACATTATCCAGGGAATCTTCCTCATGTAAATGCAACACGCATACATATATCTGTGTGAAAAAACTTACAACAATTACATCACATTCTCCATCTCTTATTAATCATTTTGAAGCCTGTCTTCAATATTTTTTCTAAGATTTTTTTTTCACCCCCCAGACATTCAAAAAAATTTCCTAAAGGATCCTTTCGTAAATTAATACTGCTATATTAAGACTCTTAAATCCTTTAATAATTCTTTGGATAATTCCTAAATTAGTCTAAGAACTGTATCCTTGGCAATAAATCCTAAGAACAAAATGAACATGGTTTTGTTGGAAGGACCAGCTAAAGAAAATAGGCATCTCAAAATGCGGTAGAAAAGTGGCAAAAGCTTTTTAGACAACCATTAGCTATCCTCACGGAGGAATAGATTAAAACGTCTAAAAGAAATAGAAATGTTAAATGCTCTAATTTCGCATCAAGTCTGTAATTTCTTTTTTGTTTTGTTTTATATCCAACCAGTTGGAACCTACAAAATAATACAGCACAGATTTCTTTTTGTTGGTCCTATAATACTTCCCCCGGAACAATTATGCATGCCATTCGGGGACTGTCACAGCCAAACTGATGTCTTCCCTTGGGACCACGAGGAACAATTGCCTTTCCCCGTGGGGTGGCTCTAAAAGCGGAGACTAAAAGCCGAGCCCATGTGATGAATGGCAGCCGCTCTCTGGAGTGTGCCACCCTTTGCGGGTGAGGCAGGGAGGCTGCACAGTGGAGCCAAAATCCTTTCTCCCAAATGGTCAGCTGCAAATTGTGTGTGACTGCTGCACAGCCCTGTAATAAGCAAAGAAGGGAAACCGTGAATATTTTTTTAAATGAGCAAAAACCATATTTTGGGGTTTTTTAAAATCCCCTAAGGTCCTGTTTTTTGCTTGTTTTTTAGTTGTCCTGGTGTGTTTCAATCCTCTTCTAGGCTTACATGTCATTAAATGAACAATGTGTGAACACTTTATTTGCAAACCAAGTAACATTCTTAAGTTCCAAACCCCACATGATGTAACTTTAGATCCATAACAAATGTAAAAATTAAAAATATTTTATTCATTTAGTTGTCCCCTAAATATCCATTCTTTTTTTTCTCCCTTCTTAATTGCTCTCGTATCTCCCCCCTTTCTCCTTCTTATACTTGTAGGTTTCAAAACTTCTGGAAAATGAACCTATTGAGCATTACAGTGGGGAGAGTGTGGACCTTGGAGGCAGGGGTTGAAATCCCGGCTTGATTACTAACTGTGATTTTTGGAAAAATGACTTAAACTCCCTGGAACTCATCTTTTTATCTCTGAAGTGGGACTATTAAAGCTCTAGAGGACCTGGGAGCATTCAAGGGTAGAAGGAGAAATATAGTCCTGACCAGGGGCTGTGTGGCTAGGCGGTTTGACTCCCCAGTCAGCCCCTTACTAGGAAGTCAGCCCCTGTCTCAAATTCCTTCACTCCTCTGTGCCTCACTTTTCTCATATAAAATAGGAGTGAAAGCAGTCTGATGATCAGGAGGCTTAAATGCCTTCATCATACATGCAAAGTGCTTGGACAATGCCTACTGCATAGTAAACACTTGACAAAAGCTTGCCATCATTGTAAATCAGCAGAACTTCCCTGGTCTCCACCTACCTTGTTGTGTTAATAATGTGCCTGAGGTGTGCCCCTTCCCTCTACTCCAAGCTCAGGGGCACTGCAGTGAGCCTGTCCAGCTTCAAAGTTCAGCTTCTTTCCTACCCCAAGTGATTATGCAGTGTCCCTTGAAGTGAATGCTTGTGAGGTGGTATAGCTGGGAGGTACCCTCAGACAGTGACTAGATGTTGTTCTTGCAAGGTCTGGAGACAGAGGCTGGGTGTCCATGGCAGTTATTCAGTAGGAATGCAAAGTTGCAAAGCTAAGTGACGACCGCACTCAGAAAACAGGCCATTCTGCCTGGGCCAGTCTATGGGACTTGGTCATTGCCTTCATCCAGCAGAGCTCTTTGTTATGATCCTCATTCACGTTATGATCCTAAGTTAAGACACCAAGAGATACCTGAAGGGGACCCAATACTGCTCAGAGCTTGGGAGGATGCAGAAAGTGTAAAAGAGTTGACCACTGAGGACTAACTTCCTTACTGAGGCAAGAGAGACTACTCAGGCCCTTGTATGTGTTCAAAATACAGGAAAGGAGTGGCCCAGAGAAGTCGTGGTAATTCTATGAAACAGTGATTGTTCAGAGATCTGGTTAGGAGAACTGCCCCCAGAGAGCCCAACACAGCTGAGTCTGCCAAGCAAGAAGCCAAAAACCACTCAGCAAGAGGAATCTGAGACATTTGACACCTGCCTCATTTAGGGGATGAGAAAGATTCATGCACAATCTCCACCTGGGAGTTTTACTGGACTTCTGTACCCTGACTAGTTTAGGGCCTTCTCGTGGTAAATTAGTTTCAGAATTTCTCCCTTGGTGAATTCTGGTGGAGAACCCACATACTAAAAACAACCCTTCTCCTATAATCTGGTGGATTTGGGATGGTGGGTGAAGCACTTGCCATCCATGTATTTCCTGGGTGTTGTCTCCTTGTCTTCTATCGGCCAGTGGTTGTGTAAGCAAGATGTTGTTGGTTCTCCCTTCGGCATGTAAATCAACACAAGTCCCCACTTGGAATCACCGTGTCCAATGACCCTTTACACACATTCCCCAAACTTGCCAATAATCGCTTATTCTAAGGCCAGGAATTCTGATTTGTGAGTTGGGTCCCTAGTCCCTTGTACACAATGGCCTTTGATAGTGAGTGTTCTGGGCTTTCTTCTTTATCTTTGCTCTGATGTAAGCCTTGGCCCTCAAAGCTGACCCCTCTGCATAAAATAAGGACTTAGTAGAAGCTTGTGAAGGCAGGACTTTGATCCCTGGTAGAGGCCTGCCTTCACCCATTATCAAAAGGTTTGAGAGTGGCGCTGGGGAGATGTCTGGGTTATTGTTACTCCTGGAGCTTCCTCTTCCTCTTAGATAGTACCCTAGTCTTAACCAGATAACCTCAAAATAGGTCACTAAGTGGTTTAGCAATCCAGAAATAATCCTTTACAAATGTCCTATAATACCTCTCTCTCTCAGAGCCCTGTGGTTCTGAAAAAGACTCCCCAGCTAAACGTGGCCTGTTAACCAAGATCTTTTTCTTAAAGATGGGCAGGGTTCTTGGCTGTAGCAGAAAATAAATTCTCTGCAAGTCACCAAAGTAGCCAAGAATTTGGTGGGTTAATGTGCTATAGCCTCAGTATTTTACACAGATGCATTTTATTCAATTTGTCAATCACATTCCCCACTCCAGGATACCCATTTAAAAGTTGTTAATAGATGTTAAAATATGAGGGTCTGGAATATAAGATTGTTAGGGACCTAGCACAACTTCTTGTGATACTTCATCTAAAATATTTGGCCATCAGAATATTAGGCAGGTTATTGTGGGGGAATTGTAGGTACTTCTCATGATAGCTTTCCAAGATAATTTTAAAACTTGTGAAATTGGCCAATCTCAGGTTATTTGATCCATATTAGCTCAATTCCAGATAGAACTTATAAAGCCGAAAGCTCTTGAGGTAACTATGTTCAAGTGTGACACTTGTCCTTCTTCGATGACCTAATCTGTAGAGGATTTTTTTCAGAACCCTAAGGAAGCCATTTCACAGGAATAAAGTACAGAGGGATGGCGGGGGCAGAGGGGAGGAGGGCAGGGGGTGCAGAGTTGATGCAATGAAGACTTGGCATTTGAATGACCCATTTGGTCACAGGGTAGCCTAAAGCTAACAGACTGGATCTCACCCCAGCACTAAATGCATTTCCTCTCCAAGGAAATAAGAGCAGAAAGACAAGAGCAAGCGTGCTTACCACATGGTTAAAGGTTGCTTTCATGGAGGGAAGTGTGTAGAAGAAAGTTAATAGAGGCAGTAAAAGTGGGAGTGTGCTCTCTATCGGCCTGTATTAAGTTAACCATTCTGGAAGTGGCCTCACTGAGTCAAAACAGGCTTCCAAAAGCAGATGCCCATTTGGCTCATGTGCCAATCTGCACTGTCCAGTAATTATCATCACCTGGTTTAGCTACTAAGACCTACTGCCTGAAAAGCCTTCTGACTCAGTTGCCTATCTTATCCATGGTCATTACGGTCTTAATTTGAACCAGTCTCTGAAGATGTCAACATCTTGCTTTCATTGTTTGAGAGTGTTTTCATTAGATTTTACCCTGTCTTTGTTTTGCTGTCCATAGAGTGTTCTGGAACACAGATCTGGCCAAGGTTACTTCCTCTTTTAGCCTGGCTTGGCTTGGCTTCTGAGTGATTTAAGACCTGTTTTGGAACTAAGTTTGGGAGTTGGACTGATGTGAAAGTCAAGGTCAGATAAATAACCATTGTCATGAGGAAACCCAGGCAGAAATGGGTCTGTAGATCCACAGGGAATGTTCTTTGTGGGTCCTGTCCCGTTGGTTCTAAATGACCTGATTCATTGTTCTTGGAGGAAAGTTGTTCTCTAGGAGTGTTCTCCCAAACCCAAGGCCCCTAGTGCATGCAGGGAGCTATAAAAGACTATGGTCTTGAGGGCTGTCCTGTTCAAGCGTTCCTCACTTGGAAAAAGCGATGGTGTCAGGATCTGTCTGAGAGGCTTGCATGTTGGAAGTGGTGGGTGGTGACGGGGTGGGTGCCAGTTTGCCTACCCAGATGAACAGAGTCCCTTCTCCACTGCAGCCGAAGGAGTCTTTGTAAACCACAGATCAGATGAGCTCACTCCCATGCCTGAAGCCCTCCTATGGCTCGCCATTGATTATGGAATCAAGTCCAAGATCTTCCTCCTGCCATTTTAGCTCTCCATGATCAGGTGACTGCTCACCTCTCCAACCTGTCCCCTCACTGTGGATGTGATCAACTCATCCTGTGTGGCAAGGGTTGGCAAACAACAACCTGGAGGCCAAATCTGGCTCTCACAGATCAGACTCCTACCTAAGAATGGCTTTTGTATCTATGAACAGTTACATATTAGACAAGTACCAACACAGTATCTTCAGTGTTGCCTCTTGGGATGCAAAGCCCAAGATATTTACCATCTGGTTCTTTATGGGAAAAGTTTACTGTCCCCTGCTTTACATTATTATGATAGTTTCTGCCATACAGTATCCCCCAACACACCATTGTTTCACTGCATCGTGCCTTTGTGCAAACTATTCCTGCTACCTGAATGCCTTACTTCCACAATTACTAAATAGCTTCTATGTGCTAGTGCTTGGAATACAAAGCAAATGAGCCCCTCCGTCCAAACCTCCTACGTTCTAGGAGCTCACAGCTTAGTGAGAAGAATATGCACCTGTACCAATCAGTATAGTATTGTGTGGTAAGGGCTTAACTGGGTTAAACAGTGTACAATGGGGACATCTACATCAGACTAGAACATCAGGGAAGGCTTCCTGGAAGAGGTGGGTATCCAAGCTGAGTTTTGAAGAAAGGGCAGGAGTTTGCAAGGTTACAAAAAAAAAAAAAAAAAGATTCAACAAAGGGCTTTCCAGGCAGATGAGCAGTATCTGAAGCCATAAAGGTGTTAGGTTTTCATATACGGAGAAGGCTGTGCTGGGCCAGAGAGGAAATTTAACAGGGAAAGTAGATTCTTATTTGCCCTGTATAAAATTGGTAAGTACAGGCAGAAGGGAAAGGGTGGGGCAAAATTGGGTGCAGAGAACCAGAGAGAAGGTAGTTTTGTTTGTCTAGTTAACAAGTCATGACATACACACTAAGGCAAAGATGGGGCTGGGGTGGGGTGAGAAAGCTTGATGAATCCTCAGTGACAGATGGGTTGCTGTGGGTGGGGAGAAGGAGAAGGAGAAACCTGCTCTTGCCCCACTGGACAGTGACTGTCCAGCTGCAGTCACTGAATGTGTGCTGGAGCTACCACCTGAGCTAGGGGAGATCAGGTGCGGGCTGTGGGGAGAAGGGGCATAGGACCTCTTGTTCACATATGAACACCTTTAGCACTGCCTCCTCCATGAAGCTGTCAGGTGGAGCTGAGGTCCTCCTCTGCACCCCGATGGTACTGTTTCGTTTTCTTAGAACATCTACTGGATAACACTGAACTGATCTGTATTTTTCCATTTTTTCCACTTAAGTAGGATGAGCTCATTGAAAGTTGATGTAGTGTTGAATTAATTGTTGTATCATTGGGGCCTAGCATGGATAGCATCCAGATATTCAGTAAGTGATTATTGAGCTGAACTGAATAGGGGTGGGGCTCTGTGGGGGAGGCTCCAGTGTGACGTGGTTGACAGAGCACAATTTTGTCCTCAAACAGACTTGGGTTGGAATCTTTTCACTTTCTAGCTTTGTGAGCTTTTCTGTCACTTCACCTTTCAAAATATATATCTATACAATACTTTTTCCTGCCTCTTCTCCAGGGTCACTGTGAGACTCAAATGGAAACAGCATGCATGGATAGTAGAAAGAACTTGGGAGTTTGGAAGTCAGAAGACCAGGGGCCCAATCCTAGCTCTGTGATGACTACGTGACCTTGAATAAGTTATTTCTGTTCTCTCAGCCTCAGTTTCTCCATTTATAAAATGAGATTGGGTTAGATTGTATTCCTTTCCCATCTAGCATTTTGTTATGTTTTATGAATCCAGACAGTAGATGTGGAAGGGCCACATAAATGATAAATCCAAACACAAATGATGAAGAGTCACATCTTAGAGTCCAAGAAAGGCTTCAGTGGTGAACCTTGTGTACTTAGAGGGTGGCCCCATGGGGAAGCTGTGATGTGCCTTCAGAATGAAGGCACTCACTCCCCAGCTGCTGGGAGTGTTGGCTACAGTCCACGGGACTGTCCTTAGCTGAAGGGAGCTGCCTCTCCTGAGATAGCTCCTCCTGGGGACAGCCTCCACCCAGTCACTGGTCAATGTGGGATACGAGGGCTCAACCCTGTCATCTCAGTTTTCAACATCTCTGAAGAGTCACCTCAGCTTCAGAACTCCCCTGGGGTCCTTTGGCACTGCACCCCAGGTCAGCTTCCCCTTCAACTCTGCCCTACCCTGCTTCCTTCACTTCCAAGAAGAGACCTGCACACAAACCCCCTTATCTGAGTGTTTCAGGAGACCTTTGGCTTCATGTCCTCTAGGGACTTGGACCAGACACTTCAGTGGCCCCCCGCTCCCCCATGCTCTTACTCAATACCTACAGGAGTGCAAGATGGGACCTTTTACTCTAAAGTGGACATCTGCTGTATTCCCACTGTGCTTCAGATGGCAAAGTTTCCTCTCCCAGGAAACCATTACAACATCCCAAGTCAGGGAAGGTACTGTGTCGTGTATAATGCGTACCCACATTTTTTACTCAAACTTTCAGGAAAGAAATCTTTCATTTTAATCTTTTAACTCAACTATTTATTTATATTTAGAAACAAAACCTACTGTTGGATTTCAGTGTATTATTTTGCATACAGATATTGTCATTGCTTTCTAGAGTTACACTTTTAATGCATAAGCATAAATAAAAAAATTAAAACCATTTATATAGATATGGAATTAGTACTACCTATGTATAATGTGCATCATTATTTTTCCCTCAAAAATTTGGGCAAAAACTGCACATTATACGTGGCAAAATACAGTAATAAGTCAGAGGACTACGAATGGTACCCCCCAAAATGGTACCATGGCAAAAAATAAAACCCTCCAGAACAATTAATCATATCTTATGAAGCTTAATGCTGTATAAATCCACACCCAGAAGAATACGTCTTATTTTGTCATAGGTCTTACATCTGCAGTGTGAGATTTACAAGTGGGTCAAGCTTTACTTCTGACATCTTAAGGTTTGGGATGAAAAGGCTGAGTTCCTTCTTTTGCCCAACGTTAGTCTACCACAAAGAGGCAGAGAAATATAACAAAAAGGCAAAAGAGGTAAATAATTAGTAATAATTCTTTGAATAGCTAGATAAATATTTTATTGTTATAATAAAGATTTTATTTACTTATTTTTTGAGAGATGGGAAGGGAGGGAGAAAGAGATGGAGAGAAATACTGATGTGTGAGAGATACATCAACCAGTTGCCCCCAACCAGGGACCTGACCCTCAACCCAGGCATGTGCCCTGTCTGGAAATCGAACCAGCAACCCTTTGGTTCACAGGCCTGTGCTCAATCCGCTAAGCCGCACCAGCCTGGGTGCTAGATAAATACTGACTAAGAGTGCCAGGGAGAAAGAAGCGTTCAGATCTGCCTGGAAAAAGGAGCTTCGCTCCCTCCCTCCCTGCTGTTCAGCAGCTCAGCCACAGGATCAGCGTTTCTCTCCGTGGGAGCTGCCACTGTAATGACGCAGCACAGCCCTCTTCCTGCGGGAGACCCCCTCGAGGTGGCCCCTCAGGCCTGGGAGAGTTGAGGTCTCATGGAAACTAAGTCAGAAATTTCCCAACTTGCTTGAAAGTGAAATACATTTATAAAAATAACAATCTTGATTCTTTGACAGTGCTGTTGCAGCTCCCAGATCGAAAGTTTAACCTTTAAAGTAGAATTCATCCTTCTTTCCCCAACAAAACTAACTCTCCACTTTCTGTCAGGCATTGCCAACCTGAGCTGAAGCATTTGCGAGGTCAGATAAGCCTAACTTAAGTGAGTGAAAAAGCAGCAGAATAATATGTTTGTTTGTTTTTTTTTTTTTTGACTTGCGGGTCTTTCTTAATCATTCTTACTCATGTATTAGCCATTGATATACATTTTTAAGAGTGCTTTCATCTTCATGGCTTATGCCTTTAAAAATATATATATATAACACAAGTCTTCTCGGGAGAGGAAAATGGTGGATACCTTTTTATGTAATTTACATCATTTAAATAATTGCCCCCATGGGTTTGTATTCCTTTTTTAAAAAAATAAGTTGGGTTATAATTTACACACAGTGAAACGCACCCATCATAAAATGGGGCTTGCTGTCTCCTGCAGCTCACAGTCTGTCAGGTTGGCTATCTTTCCCATCTTCTCCAAGTCCCTCTCAGGCCAGGCCTGGCTCAGTTACAAGACATTCTCGCCTTGAACCTCCTCTGCACCGGGCCCTACAGGACTCCTGCTTGTCCTCCAGAGTTTCCTGGTGTGTGCCTGCCACTGCTTCACCTGACCTGAGACCTGCTGGACCTGGCCCCCTACATCCTGTATAACCCTCTGAAGACAAGGCTGCTCACCGTCTCACAACTTCCACTGCAGGACCAGCACTGGGGTTGAGATCCTTCTCCTCTCTCACTCACCTGTCCAGAATGTCGTCTCTCTCCTTCTAGTCTCCTCCTTCCCTAAGGCAATCCCTCTGTTCTTTTCCAAATCTCAGTGATATTGCTCCCTAACCTCTGTGCCACTTCCTTTCCCTCATACGGGATTCCCTACCTCAGTCACAGACCTCCTCCCCTCCCACGTGTCCACCATCTTTCTCAAAGACTTAGGATATGCAGAGATGAGCTCTTCAACTAATTCCCTTATTTATCCCTAAGCTTGTACCACTGTCTGTGTGACCATCTTCCCAATAGCCATTTCCAGCCAGAACCATCAGCAGGTGGTGTTTCCCCATTGCCCTGGGCCTCTAGGACCTCAGCCCTGTGTCCAGGTCGCCAGCTCCTAAGGCTCCTGCAAGCAGCACCTCCTGAGCTACAGCTGACATCTCATCTTCCTCACCACATCTTCAGTGGTTTTCCATTGATTTAACGCAGACCCGAAAAGTTCTCTTCTTCTAAAACCTCAACTCTGTACTCTTTTTAAAAAATATTTTATTTATTTAGCCCTGGCTGGTGTGGTTCAGTGCATTGAGTGCTGGCCTGGGAATCGAAGTGTAGTCACTTTGATTCATGGTCAGGGCCTGTGCCTGGGTTGTGGGCCAGGTCCCCAGTAGGGGGCACATGAGAAGCAACCACACATTGATGTTTCTCTCCCTCCCTTCCCCTTTCTCTAAAAATATTAAATAAATAAAATATATTTTTTAAGATTTCATTTATTTAATATTTTTAGAGAGAGAAGAAGGGAGAGAGAAAGAGGGAGAGAAATATCATTGCATGAGAGGAACATTGATCAATTGCCTCTTGCTCACGCTCAACTGGGGACCTGGCCCGCAACCCAGGCATGTGCCCTGACTGGGAATCGAACAGGTAACTTTTCAGTTTGTAAGACTATGCCCAACCCACTGAGCCAAACTCTGTGCTCAGGGTTCAACTCTGTGCTCTTAAACCCAAATTCTGACACAATCTCTTAAATTGGAGCTTGCAGACCCAAATCATGACAACTGGCTAGGGGTCCATTAAATCTATTGACTCTTGCTCCTGCTGCTGTAGCAAGACTACATTTATGGCCTCACTCACACTTGGTGGGCCATGTGACTGCATGCTAGTCCAGGGAATGTGAGTGGGGTGAAGCATGCCCCTTCAAGGCTTGGCCCACGACAATCTCCCACACCTCATCCTGCATGCTCTTCCCCCTTTACAAAGTGAATGTTGATACCCAGGATGACCTTGAAAGTCACCTGACAGAGATGGCAGAGCCTGTCACATGGAATTCCTGAATGAAACACAAGCCCCTCTGTCTTAGTCAGTCTAGGTTGCTATAACAAAAATGCCATAGACCAGGTGGCTTAATCAACAGAAATTTATTTCTGAATTTCTGGAGTCCAAGATCAAGGTGCCAGCGGATTTCGTTCCTCGTGAGGGCTCGCTTCCTGGCTTATAGAGAGATGCCTTCTTGCTGTGTGCTCACGCGTTGGAGAGAGACGTCATCTCTGTTGTGCCTCTTCTATAAAGGCACGAATCCCTTTCCTGAGGGTTCCACTCTCATGACCTAATTATCTCCCAAAGATCCAGCCCCTAATACCATCACCCTGGGGATTAGAGCTTCAGCAGACGAGGGGGCGCTGGGGATACCAACACTGAGTCCATAGCATCCTCTCTCCCTGCTCCCTGGCTGAAGAAAAACATATGCATTGTCCCTGAATAAAAATAAGCTTTCGGCAAAATGAAGCCTCTGAAATTTTGGAGTTCGTTTGTTCCCACAGTTAGTTTCATCCTAACTAATGCAAATATGTAAGGAGAAGGAATTCTAAAATGGATCACATTCAAATAGTCACCAGGGACATAAAACTGGGTCACAGTGAAAGCGGGCGAGCTTTGGGTGAGGGGAATAAAGAGAACGAATGTTGCTCTCTTCTTCGTGGAGACTTTCCTCTACTGTTTTGCACTCTTGGGCTTCTCTCCAGAGTGCTTCATTCGTGAGACTGGAGCTTCTCCTGTGTCTACGTGTGATGCCAGGAAGGAATGAGGGAATGATCCCGAGGAAGGAGGCACTGAGCAGGTGAGAGGAGGGAACGTGACCTCACCTCGCACAACGCTGCCAGCCCTCCCCCACACCCCTGCTGGTGATGGAGTGTGTGTGTGCTTTCCAGGTACACACCCGTGAGGGACCTGTGGCATCCATGTGCACCTGGTTGGGAATTCAGAGTTCTGGTTCCTGGTCCCCTTTCCTCCTTCACAGCTGGCACTCTGAGTTAGGGTGGGAAGGGCGACAAACACGAGTTAGAGAGAAAGGTTCAGGACCCACCGGTGAGCAAGGCTCTGGAGTCGGGGCAGTCTCTGATGTGGGGCTGGTATGTGGCTCAGCACGGAAAAGGGTGGGTTTGCACCTGGTGAAAGATGCCCCCTAGGCCTGAGGGTCTGGAGCTAAGTCCATTAGCTGACAGACTGGCATTTCTTTGCGCTCACTGTCATAGATGGCTCTACACGCAGTCCTGACGAGGGGAGTTATTTAGGAGCAAGGCTCTGCCCTCCATTCTGTGAAGCTGTCCTTCGGTCTGGCATCTCTGCTTAGAAACATTGTCTCCCCCAGGCCTCAGTCCCTGAGCAGGGCTACAGCACACGGCCTCGGCGGGAACAAAGTGCTTTATAGATATCATCTCCCTAAATCCCTCAGCCTGTCCCCTAGGAGTCTTGCCATTCCCCTCTCCACGCCCTTCTGCCAACTCACCATCCCTGCTTCATCAGGAACAGATTCTGAATAATGAATATTGTGATTCACTGCGGGTTGTTTGGAAGGAACTGTAAATGGACTGTCCACTTTTCTGTTTATTTGAAAGGCACCATCATAATGTGCATACAGGAGAGATAATGGCTGTTCTGACACCCACTTACCTGGGATGCCAATGATTTGTGGTTATTGGGTGGGGATTCTCAGGCTCCCTTTATTCCCATTGGACAAAGAAATCCCAGAATCCTTATTCTTTCCCCAAATGTTGACATTTCCTATTTTTCCACTCCTATCACTACACCAATATACCAGGCTTCTGGAGATATTTGCTGCTCTCCAAATGCACCGATTTTCTTTGGTCTTTCAAAGCTTTGAATAAACTGTTTGCTCTGCAGAATGCACCCCCTTATTCCCTCAACTTTGTGATCTCCTGCTCATCCTTATGAACCAGCTCAAATCTCATCTCTCCTAGCAGACCTTCTTTGACTTCTAAAGGATGAGTTCATTGCTCTTTCCTGTGATCTGATTTGCAGCTAGGATAAAGAACCTCAGTTTTAGACCCTCCAATCTAATAAATATTTATTGGGCATGTACTACGTGGCCAGCCTTGAGCTAGGTCCAGGGCAGGGATGAGAATATGTGTGCGAATTCATACATACATACCTGTATATGCACATGTATATATGAATAAGACAAAGTCCCTGTTCTTAAAAAAGTCATCACCTAATAAGGGAGAAGCCATAAGTCATGTAAATTGATACATTTCACATAGGGTGATATCTGCTATAACAGAGGGAGCCTGGGCCCCAAAGGAGGAGGGTGATAAACTTACTGGGGAGGTCAGACAGGACTGCAGGAGGAGGAAATATTTGAGCTGAGCCTTGCAGGATGATGAGTCTTTCCAGGGGCATTTCAGACAAAGAGAACAACATGTACAAAGGCATAGGGCAGGATGACGTGAAATTGCACAGTCAGGAAATCACAAGAAGCTTGATGTGGTTGAGGCATCCGAAATGAGGCAGCAGGTATGGAGCCTGAATCAGGAAAGGTAGCCTAAGATGCTCCTTATTGCATGGGAAAAGTCTAATGAGTTTAAATAGTGTTTAGTCCACCAAGCCTTTATGCAGAGGCTGGTCAGCAACTAGGCCCACTTGATGCCTCATGGAGAGTGGCAATGGCTGGGAAGATGAAGGAGAACCAGATGCCGAAGTTCCCAGAGGGCCCCACGGATGCTCTCAGGCATCCATTGTCTTGGAAGAGAAAGTTCTACAATCACATATACATACCCGGAGACACACCTGGGCTGAGGGAGGCTGGCTGGACTCCCTAGGAATAAACAACACTGTCTGCTCCCACCCGTGCTAAGAGAGGCTTCCTCCTCAGCCTGTGGGCCGACAGACAGACGAGGCTGGCGGAGGCCGCCCTCGTCTTGCAGCCGGGGAGCCGATGTGCCAACACGCAGCTGCCGACTTCCTTCCCCCCTCACGTTAAGCTGGAACATTTTGCACTTTTCTCCTCCAACTCTTTCAAAGCAAGTCATTTTCCTCCTCTGGAAGGATGCCCATTGTTCATTTGACATTAAAGATAGGTCTTCACTGTTTTCTCTTAAGGCAGCAATTGGGGAAGTTAAGTTGTATTATGCGGACTTGTCAGAAGGATACAATATTATACAAAGGAATGGGGTGAGACAAAAATTGCTCTCCTCAGCCTTCCCAACCTCTCCCGCACACAGATTTCAAGCCATTTTCTGCCCTCGAGTGTTCCTGGCACAGCTTGGAATTGGGGGTAATTGGCGGGAGTGGTGGGGTTTGTGGTTCTTGGGCTACAGCTGTTCCAAGGAAGCAGCATGGTGCTGGGAGCCGCTCAGTGGGCAGCGTGACCAGGGCAGAGGGCCAGGCTCGGGACTGGGAGACTAACGAGGTCGGCCTTTCTCTCCTTGTTTTTCTTAGGAATATGGTGACTTCCGACCCTCAGAGTTGTGTGGTGTCTGCTTAGTTCTCAGAGCTGATAGTCTTCTCTTTCCTGGGATGAACTCAGAGTTCATTCCCCACTGACTTTTTCTCAGGATCACACAGTTAATATTAACACTACCACCTGAGTGTGGCCCTGTCTAAATTCTGAGCAGAAGCTCTAGGCCCTCTGCCTCCTAAAGTTGCCATTTCCTCATTCATTTGACTGGGTGGTGGGTTCTGGTCTGCACTTGGTTGCTGACTGAGCATGTGACCTTGGGCAGGTTACTTAACATCCCCATGCCTCAGTTTCCTCATGCTGTCATTTTTATCATTATTAGCCCACAGCTACTTATTAAATGCCACTGGTACCTCCCTGGGCCCTGGAGAGGGGAAGGTGAAGGAGACTGGATGTTCCTTGTGAACCGATGGGAAAGGCAGACCAGGCTGCAATAGTTCAGGGTTGGTGACAAGGGCTTGGAAGGAGGGAAGCATGGGGTGCCGTGGAAGCTCAGGCAGGGACACCTACCCAAAGCCAGTGGTGAGAGAGGGCTTCTAGAGGAGGGGCGTTCCTGGGGAGACCTGAAGGACGAACTTGGAGAACAAGATAGTCTTCCTGTCAGAAGGAAGAGCACGTGCAAAGATATCAAAACTCACGTACTCTCCCCAGAACTGTGCGCAGGCCTCAGTGTCTGAGCCTCGATAGGGCTGCTGGGTGACGAGCTGCAGGAGACGTGCCTGGAAGGGAAACTCTGGCTCCTCAGGAAGCGCTTTGGGCAGGAGATAAAAGGGTTGGATTTTGTGCTGGAAGGTAATAGGGAAATGCCTAGTGGTTTTCAGTAAGGAAGTAGCATGGCCGGATTGATTGGCTACTGGGTGGAGAGGAGGTTGGGTGGATGAAAGCCTGGCCGGGAAGAAACAGGAATAATGCAGCCAGGCACCGAGGGCGGAAGAACTGGGACAGTAGCCATGGAGATGGAGACCCGGGTGCTTCTGAGAGGTTAAGAAGCTGGAGTCTGCACCCACTGGTAATCACAGAACACAGGAGCAGTTAGAGGCCTACCCTGCCCCCACCCCAGCAGTTTTCTGCCTTCGGTGACCAAGAATGATCCTTCGCAGAGATGAGGTGCCAGGGGAGCAGGTGAAGAGGCTGTGTTCCATTAAGGACACGCCGCCGTGTTTGAGGTGCCCGTGGACGTAATCAAGAGGCACCTGCCACTTGGAGCTCCAGGGAGCTCTGGGCAGGTGACGTGCATCAGCTACGCAAACGTAGTGACTGAGGCCACGGGGTGCATGAGGTCCTCCAGGGTGAGAAAAATGGCAAAAGCAGATGATCGAGCAAAGAGCTCTGAGACCAGCAAGATCCAAGGGCTAGAAGTCCATGTGAAGTCAAGAAGGAGAGACCAGAGTGGTGGCAGGAAAACCATGAGAAGAGGGACGTTGTGGAGAGTTTTGCGAAGGAGAAGTGGTCACAGGTGCTGTTGGCCACTGAGAGGTCGGTTGAGGTGAGCCTAGGAACGGCCCCTGAATTTACAGTGAGGGAGGCAAGGCCAGTGGCAACTGTGGTGAGGACTGAAGTTGAGGGTGAAAGAGGCCAGCAAGGCCTCACCGTTAGAGACCCTGACATCAGGCAGGCAGCAATGGGAAGTGCCCAGGTGTGGTCTAAACACCACGCAGGCTGTCCCAGATCTGCTGAGGCAGAATCTTTGGGGGTGGAGGCTGACAACCTAGTTTGAAGAAATCCCCTGGGTGATGCTGCAGCGAGAACTCCCCCTGGCACCATGCCAGGATTAGCACCAGGAGCCTGAATCAGTGGTGGCCGGCAGCCCGTGTGAGCGGGAGGTCGCAACTGGGCTCTGGGTTTGATTCTAGGTCTGCCACCCGCTGCTCTCTGTGGGACTGCCGGGCAGTCAGTCACTGCTTGCGTTCCAGCCTTCTCATCTGTAAGGCGGGAGAGTCTGGTGAGGTCCAGGGGAGTGGATGCACATGAAACATTTGGCTTATTAAAAGCACTCATTGTTGCTATTATTAATACCTTGGACAAATTTCACAACCTTTCTGGACTCTGGTTTCCTCATTTGTAAAACAGGAGTAATTGTTGATCGCTTAGCAGGTATTGGAGGACCAACCTTATTGTGCGTGGGGAAGTCCTTGACACACAGTAGGTGCTCAGTGAATACAATTTTGTGGTTAGGGCTGGTCCCTGGTTAGGAAGGCTGTCTGCAGCCATCCCTGTCTGGGGCCCTCCAAGGTGGCTGGGGTGGCTGTTACCCTTTCCGGAATCCAGGGTAGCTTCTGGTTTTACAGGAGCCAGGCAGCCCAGGGACGGGGTCCTCTGCATGTCCCCAACCCTGGGAAAGGCTGAGAGCTGAGATGTTCACACGGGCCGGAAAGAACTGGTCAAATGCCCAGGAGCTGCCCCTGGCTTTCCAGCCTGGGCCTCAGAGCCACTGGAAAAAGTGGACAGAGAGCTTTGCAGTTCATTGCACCCAGGCACAGTCTGAGAGAAACGAAGGGGATGGGGTGGGGGGGGGGGCAGTGGGAGGGTTTGGGCCTTCTCCCTGCCTTCTGTGGTGGCTCTGGAGACAGTTCCTGTGCTATACTGTGATGTTCTCCTCAGAGATGAAGTCAGAAGGTTGGGCCCGTCTGGGATCTGAACCACGAGTGAGAAGATATGACAAAAAGCAGTATTCAGCCAGCATTTTAGAGTTTACAAAGCCGTTCCCTGAGGCTGGATCATTTGATTCCTATAACCACACCATGCAAGGGGCCCAGCAGGCTGATCGGCCCCACTTTAGAGAGGAAACAGCGGCTTTGAGAGATGGCTATGTGGCAGGGTCTAGATTCAATTCTAAGAGCAGCTGGCTCCAAAGCCAATGCTCCTTCCATCAGCCCAGGAGTTGATTTAAAAATGGTAGTCCTGAACCAAGAAGCAGAAAGCTGGATTCTTTTCACCACGTGGCCACTGCCTTGCTCTGTGGCCTGAGACAAGTCACTTAACTGCTCTAGGCTTGAGTCAGCAACTCTGACAAGCACACAGCTTGGAATAGAAATTCTGGAAGAGCGCTTTCAACTGGTCGGACCAGCTGCCTTCATGCTGGAGGCACCCTAGGCTACCGGATGTGCCAGGGTTCGAGTGGGAAGGCTTAGCCACAGCCCTGGACCCTGGACTCCGCCCAGAACCCCAGGGAAATATGCCTGGCCCAAGAGCCCTTTACTCTTACCTGAAATGCTGTGGTGAACCATCTGTGAAGAAAGGAGTCTGATTTAAAGAGGAGGAAACCCACAGACATCACTGGTCACCAGCAGGGCAGTGCCACCTCTCACCAGTTCCCTGGGCCCTCCTTCTGTAGTATCTACAGAGGTTTTAGACTGAATAGATCTGCCTTCTCCCTCTGATTTGCTTCTGTGTCCCCAGGGACTGTACCAAAGTGGGCGCTCGGCAGGAGCACAGCACTGTTTGTAGGATGAATCAGAAAGAGAATTACTCATCTGTCTGTGGCTTTTATGTCCACCAGGGCCCTGCTGAGTGGAGCCATCACTTCCCAGAGGAACCCATTCTTTTCCTCCCAGGCATCATTTTTTTTTTCCCTTGGAAAGCTAACTTTGGTTTCTGCAGTTTATAATCACAGAAAACTCAAGAATTTATTTTTAAAAAATTTCATTTATTTATTTTTTAGAGAGAAGGGGAGGGAGGGAGAAAGAGGGTGAGAGAAACACTGATATCTGAGATTGGACATTGATCAGTTGACTCTTGCCCCCCAACCGGGGACCTGGTTCGCAACCCAGGCATGTGCCCTGACCAGCAATCAAACTGGTGGCCTTTTGGTTTGCAAGATGACACTCAACCCACTGAGCTACACCAGACAGGGTGAGAATTTTTTTTTTTTAAAGAAAAGAAAAAAACTTTCCTGCCCTAGAGGTCACTTATGTATGCCAGGCTCTTGGGTGGGTGGAAGGACCAAGGGAGGCCCAGGCTAACACACTGCACTTGGGGAGAGCACGTCTGACCTTTCGGGGGCTGGTGGTCTTCCCAGCTCTCCCACGCAGAAGCAGGCTGGCCTCCCCTGGGGTTTGTACCTTGACTTAGAGTTCACTTCCTCTAGTTTCTTTTGGTCCCTTTGACTTTTGGCTCAATATGCAGATTAAGGAGAGGGGCTTAAGGAACACAGTCTCTTTCAGCTGCCATATGGATTATTCTGGAATTAGGCCGCTGCTGTCAATTTTATTTGGTGATCTCAGTTGGATCTCCAAATTATACCTATAATTTGGTGCACTCCATGTACTATAGTTGTCAGAAAAATCCTATAATTATTTTTCAAGTGACAAAATTTTAAAGAATAGCTAAATAAATGGAGCTAAATTTAGAGCACTGTCTCTTTACAATGAAGTGTGGCAGGCAGTAGAGATAGGATCAGTGGCTGGTAGGAGAATTTTGTTGCTATCCAAAAGGTGGCAGCAGAAATTACCTCAATTAACTTAACAAGAAGCCCGTCCTCCTCTGCCAGCCTGCTCAGGAGCCCTGGCACACACCTTCTCCCTCTTCTGCCAGAATTCCGTGCCTTCCTCACTGAGCTGCCCCCAGCTCCGTCTGCTGCTCCAGTCTGAGGCTGGTGCCTGTGCCTGTGGTGTCCTGCCTTCTCCCTGAGAGCCTCGAGCTCCGCCCTCCAGAGGGAGCAGGGTCAGGAGTTCACAGCTCACTGATATCTCAGCACAGATCCGTGCTTAGCAGGGATGCCGGGGACAAAAGGCAAGGGCCGGTCCTGCCCTATACCAGGTCCACGAAAAGGGAGAGATTTTCTACAAACCCCCATCTGTCAGATCTGGGGAGAGACTTCATACGTAGCTTACCTCTCTATTCACCCACACTTTTTATTTTTGAGAATTTACTCTGTGCTGGGTGTTTGATGAATGACTGGGTGGACTAAATATTTGTTTGGCTCTAACTATGTGCTACCTACCCTTCTAGGTTCTGGGTTTACCGCAGTGAACAAAGCAGAAGTCCCTGCCTGCATGTAGTTGACATTCTAATGGGGGTAAGATGACAAACAAGATAATGGGGGAAAGATGTGCTTGGTTAGATGGTGATGCGTGCTAAGGGGAGCAATTAAGCAGAATAAGGGGGATCCAGAGTGACAGAGGGGTTGTCACAGTTTCAGCTAGGGGCTTAGGGAGGTGAGGAAGCAGCCATATGGGGACACACATTCTAAGCAGAGGGAATAACAAGTGAAAAGACCCTGATGCGGGCAACGTGAAGGGGGTGTTGGAGAATAAGATAAATATTATGGGCCCCCTGTTTGAGAGAGTTGGGAGGAATTTGGGAAGAGAGACATGTTTAAAAAAATAATCACTATCAAATTTCCTTGTAGTTGTTTAGGCCAGGGATCAGTGAGCTAAGAATTGTTTTTATGTTTTTAAATGTTTGGGGACATTTTTTTTTTAAAGTGTATTTTGTGACACATGAAACACGTATGAAATTCAAGTCCTGGAGCCCATAAACAAAGTTTTAGTGGAACACGGCCACGTCAATTTACTTAAGCGTTATCTGCGCCTGCTTTTGCATGAATGGTGAAGCCAAACAGTTACGACAGAGCACATGTGGTATCGTCTACGGCATTCCAGGCGTACTAAGACGAGGGAGGGGGCAGCTGCCTTTACGTGGGGGAGCCACAGCAGTGGTCAGTGAGCTGATTTTTTGAGGGTGAATAGAATTTCTCTGAGTGGGGAAGGAGGGAAAAGGCCTTTTTGGTAGAGAGCAACGCGCAAAAACAACAGTGGTGCGAACAGGTGCAGAAACAGTTCCTGTCGCCAGAGCACAGACCACAGGGTGACAGAGATGGGAGGATTTGGTGGAGCTGAGTCTGGAGAACATTTGTGTGACCTTGTATCCTATTCTCGGGGGAGGCAGATTTGTTTCGTTTTCCTCATTTGATTTTCGAAGTGGTTACTGTCTCCATGCCTGAAGTCATCTTGGAATAGGGCATGAGAAACCGGCCCACAGGAGTGCCTCCTAGCTGTTCTCTTACGGCTCCTGCAGGTAGTGCCTCAGTGCCTTCCCTGTGGCTCGCAGCCTAATAATCATAGAGTTACTTACACAGTGGTAAGAAAGATGTGGCCCCTGGCATCGAGTGGTAGAGAGGGTTCTGAGAAATAAGGAATTTTTTTAAAGAAAAAGATTATAAAGTTCTAAGAAAAAAGTATAATCAGGTGTAACATGCTCAGCTAAGATTTTTTTCCCCTAAGGACATTGGACAGCGTTTGAAGGGCTTCACACACAGCAGTAATGTTATCAGACTTGAGGTTGAGAAAAACGGTTCTGCTCTTGGGACCTGCAGGGAGCTGCTCTGTTTGTCCATGGAAGAAATGGTGGTAGCTTAGGTCAAGGAAGTGAGCGTGCAAATGAGGGTGTGGCCCCAATCAGAAACAAGGCGTGGGAGGAGGGCTCGTGGGGCTTGGTGGTTGGGTGCAGAGCGTGATGGAGAGGAAGGACACGTGGACGATGAGCAGAGACTGTGCTGCTAAGAGGGTGGTGATGTTGCTGGTATGGGGACCAGGAGAGGAGGCAGCTTTCAGGGCAGTGAGCGCGCAGTGGGGATCATGCATTCAGTGCTGCAGATGGTGACTTGGAGATGCCTATGGGGTAACCTAAGTGACGGTGGGGGCTATCTTGAAGCATTTGCCTATCTCATTCTGAGGTTCAGGAGAGAGAAGAGGCTGGAGCCGGAAATCAGGGAGTCATCGATAAATGGACAGTGACCGGCGCCCTGCAATGCTGAGATCACTGAGGAGGAAGGGGAGGTTTGCCTGTCCGTGTGCTGGCCCCATCTGGAAGACTCTCACCCAGCCTCGGGATGAAAGCCCGTGTGATATGCTGCCTTGTGAAAACAAACACACAGCACACAAACAAACAAACAAACAAGCAAACAAATGCTTCAGTTCCTGATGACTCAAGTGGCATGTGTCTGGCCCTGATTGTGCAGACAGTTTTACAGGAAGTTGCCAACACAATGAACCATCTGAAGCCTCTAATGAAGCAATTATAGCATGTGGAATGAACAATCAATCAACTGTAAACTCAGTGGTGAGAATTTTACAGAAATCGAGGGTAGATAACAGACTGGCTGTGGTTACATCAAGGAGGAACTTTGCCCTTTATTGGAGATAATATGGGACCTCTGCCACCTCCCACAACAGACAGGAAGGAAAAGTTCCTGTAAAAAGACTCCTCCTACCTACTGATCAGTGCTGCTCTCAAGAGTGTTGTCCTGGAATCACCAAGAGAATTATTTGCATTTGGGGAAGTTGTGGCTCATAAAGGCCTTCTACTCTGGTGGGACATCTCCAGGTGATACATTTTGCATCTGGTCCTTGAATGTACAACAGCTGAGCAAAAAGAGACGCCCATACCAGGACTGTGATTATAGTATTATTTTTTCCATTGCTCTACGGTGGTTCTGAACATGGATTACCTCAAATTCTTATAATAAGCTCGCAAAATAGGTATTATTAGGCTTATTTTTCAAAAATCCTTACCTGAGGATATGTTTATTGATTTGAGAGAAACATTGATGTGAGGAAGAAACATCGATTGGTTGCCTCCTGTACTTGCCCTGAGTGGGGATCGAACCCACAAACTTTGTGCACAGGACGACGCTCCAACCAACTGAGCCAGCAGGCCAGGGTCAGGCTTACTTTTTAAAGAGGAAAGAGGCTCTCGAAGTTTAAATCATCTGTCCTGTGTCCCAAAGCTCAGATATGACAGAGCTGGTCCCACCCAGGCCGGTCTGAGAGCAGGGCACCTCCACTTCCCAGGGCCACCACCTCCCATCTATGTCTACACACGTTGCGTGCTCCCCCCCATTCAGCCCTTTCCCTTCAGTGTGATGTCAGGAGATTCTTGCTTAGGTCTCCACCGTCGCCCCAGGTTTACTTTCTAAAGCCATTCATAGGAGAGACTTTGGATGCTTGAAGAGAGTAAGCATGCCCTCTTCGTTAGTCTCCCTTCTGGAGCAAATGCTTCCCGTCTCTCCAACCTTGTCCCACGTGACTGCTGACCACCTTCCTATCAACCATTCCCTCTCTTCCCCGACCTCTCTGCCAGAGCTCCCAGTGTGGAAGCCAAAAGGGTCAGAAACTCACTGCACTCCCTTAGAAGTGAACACCGATCAGAAGTGGACCTGGGAGCCGGGGAATAAGGGAATCGGAGAGGCAGAGATGTAAGTGTGGTGGATAGGACACAGCTGGCTTCCTACCCTGGCAGGCACTTGCTGCAGGCAAATTCTTTAAATTCGCTGGTGCCTCAGTTTCTGCTCCTCTAAAACGGGGATGACCATACTTATCATGTGGGTGTTTGGAAACCAAAACTGGATCAAGCATGTAAGCAGCCAGCATTGAGCTGGACACAGAGAAATGACATAATAAAGAGATGTTCTTATTTTTATTGCTATTACTGAAACGGGGCTGCTATTCTTCATTGAGTTTTATTTGCTTTTAAGGCATGAAGTTGATGCATGGTTTAAGCAAGAGGGCATTCATTAATCGTGATCATCATGGAAGTATATAATGCCATGCTCAAAAATAAAATCCAAGCATTCAAACTTGGGTATGCAGATTCGTTATTCACTGACCTCGTTTATTGGGGTGGGAGAAACATCATCCCAACCACAGGCACCAGCACTGTCTCAGGAAAGGAAGTCCCTTCATTTAGTAAGAATTATTAGATACATCAATTGTTTAGCCCTTCTTTCAAGAAGCTTACAGTCACTGTGAAAGCCAAAGATATAGGGTTAAAATTTTGAATTTAATAGGGTCAGTGATGTGTAACAGGTATGAAGATTTTGGAATACCTGCCTTGATGAAGGAATGAAATTGGGAGACTCTTAAGATATGAATAGTTAGGTATTTTAAATTTTTTAAAATTTATTTTTCAGTAACAGTTGACATACAATATTATATTAGTTTCAGGCATATGACATAGTGATGAGACATTTATATACTTATGAGTGATCCCCCGGTAAGTCTAGCACCCACCTGACAAGCTGGGTATTCTTTAAAGCAGAGGATCTCAAACTTGTGCATGTTTGCAACCATCTGGACTGTGTGATAAAAAAGATAATTTCACGAAACATCTCAACATTTCCAAGGCAGGCCTGTTCTTTCAGCGTTGCATACGCCATTCTCTGTCGGGAGCACCCAGACCTCCTTTAGGTAAGAAACCGAAACTCAAACGTGGATCTCCCTGAATGACCTTAAGTGACTCCTGTTTGAGTCAGGACTCATTGAGTTGTATGTGCCTGAAATCCAAAGCAAAACTAGCTTAGACCAAAGGGAGTTGCTGCCCCTCACCGATGGGGGAGAGACAGTTTGCAAACAGACTAAAGGAGGAGGGACAGAAAATACAACCACAGGGAGTGTGACCTCTGGACGAAAGCTTCTCTCACTCCCAGCCCCCATTTCCCTGGAATTCTTTGTACACACCTCTGTTGTATTTTTCACTACTGTATGTTGTGCTTTGTTTCCATGTTCCCCTCCCCCATCTCCCATTAAAGATGGCGGATTTCCTGAGTTCAGAAACAATGTCATCTCTTCCTTAGTGTCCCTAGGACCCAACAACCCAGGGTTTGCTCCCTTCATGGGAACTCAGTAATTGTGGAATGAATGAACAAATGAAAGAGGACATTTAAGACAATATAGGGCCAGAATAAAGAAGTGAATTTCATTTCTTCTACTGCTGGGAGATCAAACATCAAATAGTGTGGAGTATATTGACATGAAAACTTCCAGGATGACAAAAAAAAAAAAAGTTTATTTCTCATTCTCCTCAGAATTACCTTCAACAAATGCAACCAAACACCTGGGAACTAGAGACCTGCCACTGCATCATCCATTTGACTTCGAATGGAAACCCTAGACGGATTCCCTTGCCTGCAATTATCCAGGTGGAGCACAGACAAGTTAATATCAACAGCTCATCTTGATGCCGACACTGTCCCCAGAACCCAGAGAAAGGTATTCTTCCCTTTAATCCTCTGTGGCAGGACAGATGGCACTTACAACCCAACCTAGCACCTGGGAGATGTTTTTCACGCTACCAATTAAGATGCGTTTCCTCCACTGTGTCCATCACTTGCACCTGTAGGACAACCAGGAGCCTCGCCAGGAGCATATTCCATCTGATTGCTCCCTTGTCCGCTGGGGCATTTTGCTACAGTTCAAAAAGGGTTGCAAAGGAAGACAGGGAGAGTTGCTTCGGAGCTGGAGACTTCCTGATACACCCACGGAGGCTTCAGCAAATGTTTTTATTTTTTGTTTTTTCATGTAACTGATAATTACTGTGACCTTACTATGTACCATCGGAAGGAAAATAAAAGATCAATCAGACTCTGCCCTTGAAGGAGTCATAGTCCGGTGGGAAAGACAGATTAGTAAACGACTAATTGAAATTCATTGTGCCAGTGCTTAGAGATTCTGGGGTACTGATGAGCAGAGAGAAGGAAGGGCTCGGTAATTTTTGGGAAAGGGCCCAAAGCAAGCTTGTGTTACAGAGAAGTCTTGTGTGTTAGCCTACATTTATATAAAAATAGAAACTCACAGCTTTATAGGCTGATATGGATTCCAAAGCCTTTTCAAGTAGTTATGTCATCCTATCCCCCACTACCTTTACGTGGAAATTACTCTTCTTTCTTTTTTACAAGTTAAGGAATTAGGGCTCAGGTAGGCTAAGAGAATTGCTTAAAATGGCACCAAAAATGGAAGAGTGGAACTCCAATCTAGGTTTTTTGATTCCAGAGTTTATTTTGAACTTATTCTGAAATGACCAGTGTTCTTAGCTGGAAGCAAAACTTAATAAAATAACAAAAACAAACAAAAAAAAAAAAAAAACACGGCTCTGGCACCAGGCTGGAGGCAGAAATACCACCACCCACCCAGGCCCAGCACTGGCCTGGTGAATGCACCCATGCAGCCTTTCCCGGGCGTTAGCTCCTGTAGCTGGCACACCTGAAACCACCAACATGCCTTGTCATATCTCTTGGACTGCTGCCCTGGATAATTCTAGAAACTCAGTGGAATTGCCTCACCCCTTGGTGGGTGGGTTTTCATGATCCTTAGATCCTAACGTCTGGTGGAGTCTGAAGCCACTGCACTGATGGGCAGAGGCTCCATCAGGTCCCCTAAATACAGGCAAGGCCGGGAGTGGAAGTGGCTGGTGTTTTTAGTTTCCTTAGTGGAAGTTGGACTCAACTTCACAAGTTTTGTCATTACCAAGTATGAGAAGGACGTTTGGAAGCCAGGTGGCAATGCTGTATATTCCCTTTACCCTTACCTGTCAGTAGTGCTGATTTACCTGCTTTACAACTATTTATTCTGATTGGCTCTGTTTCTAACCCCCCTGAAGCCCTTTTGAACCCAGCCTGGACAAGAAAACTGCTCCTAACTGCCTCTATACCAGGTAGCATGACCACAGCTTCCTCATCACAATCATTCCACAAACAGCTCACTCCATTTCTGAGCAAATCCATTTATTTAGCTATGTGATTAAACCCTCTTCGCTGGACATCCAGCCAAGCCAGCTCTGGGGCTTAATCACTAAAGGCCAGTGACTTTCACTTCTGGCCACTGATTGGGAAAGAAGGAACAAGGGTCCTTACTAATCTGTGATATGAAAAATGTCTTCCTCTGCTGACGGAAAGTACAGCTGACTCTTGCAGTGAAAAGGGCTCTGTGAGGAGCGGTGCTGGTCTGGTCTGTAGTCCTTTTAAGTCAGTGACTCTCAAAGGGTGGTCTCCTTGGCAACAGCTGCAGCAGCACCCGGAAACTTGTTGGATGTGGAAATATTGGGCCCCACTCAGAACGACTGAATCAGAAATTCTGGGGTTGGACGGTAGCCACCGATGTTTCAACAAGCCTTCCACTTGAGAACTGCTGCTTTAGACCCAGGAGCTGCTTCTGACATGGGCACCGAGCTTCTGCTCCTTCATGCACGTGAGCATCTTTCAGCTTTCTTCTGTGGCTCTGAATGGGAACTGAAGGAATTTCATTTAAAGCAGTCATTTCCCAGATCATCCTTAAAAAGATTGGCCTGAAAGAAACCTGTGATAGTTGAGCACTTCAACAGTAATTTTGACTAACCCTTGCCCTACTTCGTATCCATGATCTCCTTCTACCCACATTACAGCCCTGGAAGGGAAGTTGTTTTCAAGATGAGCTAGTGGCCTCAAAACTATGCCTGGGATATGGACATGATTGGGGACAATCTAGGAAGAATTCTCCACCACTGACCTGCAATTATTACATCACAATCACCTCAGCTTGTCACCTCCCTCTGATAAAGAAATGTGTCTCTCTGACTCAGTGAAATTCTCAAGAATTGTTCTTCCTTAAGGAGCCTCTCTTTATAAATAGTTTCATACAAATCTCCCATCAGCTCTATGGCTTTGCAACAAAAACGAGGCAACAGGTGAGCGTGCAGCCTAAGCAGCCCATCCCAGGAGAGACAGGCACAAAACATGCAAGGGGGTCGATCAAGCAGCCACCGCACCAGCTTTGTCAGGGTTAGACACAAATGCAGCCATTAACCTTCACGAATCCTTGTGAAGTGACAGGCTGTTTTTAAGGGACTCCTAAGCCTTCTCTTTACTTTTATCCCAATATTTCTGATCCCATCTAAATTTTCACTCCCATTAAAGCCCATCTCATTTTTGTTTTTTTACTAACACAGCCTGGATCCACGGACTTTATTTCCAGTACATTCAACCCCCTCCTCTCCTCCCTTCCCCAGCACACACACACTCCTTCTTACCTGGGATAAATTCATTGCTCTCTTTTCTTGGCTCCCGCTCCTGAACTATTGATGGCTCCCAAATTAAAGTGCTTAACCCTGCTCTGGAGTAGCTTCATTTCTGATCTATGCATCCACCTGCAAACAGGGCTCTCAAGCATTCCTACCAACGCTTCCACTGCCTCCCCCTTCCCTTGCTCTGTTCCAAAACTGTCTTCCTTCCCTCCGCCTCCACCTTCTTCAGACCCCACTCATCATAGGTGGTCTTGCACCCGAGGTCACAGAAAATAATGGACACTAAACAGGAACTTCCTCAACGCCCTTCCCCTCTACTACCTCACTGGTCTAAATCTTCACCCATCTTTATGGACTAAATATGTCTCCCCCAGATTCATATGTTGATGCCCTACCTGCCCCCCGCCCCCACTGCCCAGTGTGAGTGTATTTAGAGGTAGGGCATATAAGGAAGTGACTGCAATTAAAGGAGGTCATGGGGTAGGGCGCCGACCCACTAGAACTTGCATGCAATGAGGAAAGGCCATGTGAGGACATAGTGGGAAGTGAGCCTCTGCAAGCCAGGAAGACAGCTCCCAAGTCTGCTACTAGACCTTCTTTCCCTTAGTCAGGACTGCCTGGCAGGGCAGGGGCTGGGGAATTGGGGAGGGTTGGAAGGTTGCTGGGTGAGCCTGGAATTAGCACAGAGGGAGTAAGGTACATTGAACATTTAGTGGCATTAAATAAGATGTCTGATGAATTCATTTCATAATTTGGAGGGTCTGCCCTACAGACGTAAAATCTGTAAGCTACAACCTCTTTTTAGTTAACTAAAGTTGTGCCACAAACCACCACCAAACTTAGTGGCTTACAACAGAAAACATATTGATTCATATAATTCTTCAAAATGGGCTGGACTCAGTCGGGCAGTTCTACTGGTCTGACTGGGGATCACTCACGTGGCTGTTTTTGTTGGTGGGCTGGTGGGGGCTGGGCCTCCTCTCTTTCCACACGGCTTGTTCATAAGGTCTTCCCGGGATTGTTGCTAGACTCCTAATGCAGTGCTCGGGGCTCCTAAAGCACAAAAGTTGAAGCTGACAGGTGTCTTCTTAAGGCTCACGCCCAGGACTGGCACGGGCAGCTCATCCTCTGTGGTCTATTGGTTAAAACATGTCACAGGACCAGCACAGATTCAAAGACAGGGGCAAGGCAGAGTGTGGTTCGCTCAGAGGACCATGCTGTCACAGAATACTACAGATGTTGGGCATCAACCGACACGGTAGGGGAGGACTTTCCAATGGAACTGTGCTCATGTGCTTCTGGGACTCTTTCTCTTGATATCACAACATTTCTAACTCCATCTTCTGGACAATATATGTGCCTACTGAGATGTAGTAGAGCCCTACTGTCCTGAGTGCTACTCTGTCTCTTTCAGATGAATTTGCATATCTTTTTCAGGAGAAAATTTATTTCCACTTTCTTTGTAAAGCATCTTTTCTCTTGTAAGCACTGAGAATGATGATTTTTAGGGAGATTGCACCCTTCCTATGGCTTAGCCGTTCATGTCTGGGGTGCAGAACCAGCACAGACTTGAGCTCTGAATGTTTTCAGTGGTGTTTTTTTTCTGGCAGACAGGAGATTTTTGCATTAGCCTAAGCATTTCCATGTCCCCCCAACACACATACCTCCACGTTTATTATAGACCATGGGAATCTTCTATCTTTCAGGCCCCAGGTAGGGAAATCTAAGCTCATTGCCTCAAGGAAGGCAGGCCACAACCAAACAAAAAAGAACAAAGACATCAGTTCTCAATCTTGAGTTTCAAAAGAGCCTCTTCAAAGTACTGGGGAAAAAAAAGAAAAAAGAAAAAGAAAAAGAAAAACCCAACTCAGGTTGATAGAAAAGGTTTGTGAGTTTAAAAAGCATGGCTTTTTTTGTGCCAGAAGCCAGGTGCTGTGCTATTTACAATAGATTTGGGAAGATGGCAGGATGATATATTTAAAATATATCAAATATAAAGAAACATATAAAATTTAAAAATAATGTAGTTTAAAAGTTAATGCTAGTGCTTTTGAGCCTGTAGACTCCAGGGCAGAGCTAAGGGGCTTGAGACACGGGTTCCAAGGAGAAGCAAGTAAGTCACAGTGAGTCTTCCACAGAAGGGACCCTGAACATGGTTCGTTTTCACAACTGTTGCAGGTTAGGTGCTCTGCAAGCAAACTGCGAGATGAAGTTCAAGGTGCAAAATGCTGATGAAGAATTAACACTTAAGAAAGGAAGGAAAGAAAGCAGAATTGGGTGGAAACAGGAGTTGAATTGGAGTGGACGCCTAACAAAGCCTTGGCCCGCAGGAAACTCTGGAGCAAATATTACTCGCTCAAGTCATTCTGTGTTAGGTAGAATGGCTGGACATCCACCTTACCCAGTCATTGGATATATACGCTGCTCTGCAAGGGCAAGGTGGCTTCCTGCCTCTGGGAGGAGCTGATACCTGGAGACCACCTGCTGACTGGAGTCATGCCCTGCAACAGGGCAGCAAGGCCTTTCGTGAAGAAAGATGCGGGTGGCGGCGTGGCTCCTTGTCCACCACACTCACTAATCCTCTCCTCCTCGGATGAGGTGAATCTTGGCCAGGAGATGGTAGAGCACTTGGATCGGTTTGGAAAGTTTGCAGAAAGGACCTAGACACAACTTCCCAGGTGCAACCCAAAGGAAGCAGCATGGTGGAGTAGAAGTAGCAAGGAAATTCCATAGAGAGCCCAGGACTGACCTTTCTGTCTTGATGGCCCCACACTGTTGTGGAGGAGTGTCTGGAATGTTCTTGTGGCCCCCAAAGGGTACAGCAATGGTTAATAGGGGGGTCAGACATTGATCACCTGGACCAATGGACACCCAGAATTGATGTTAGGTGGGGTCCTTCTCACCCAATAAAAGTGGGATTACCAAAGACCACAAAAACCAAAAATCCAGATGACAACTGTAAACCAGATCCTAGAAAGCCCTTCCCCACTCCACTACCTCCATTATTTTAATAAATCCAAGGTTATGAGCAGAAGGACAAGACAGAGAAAATCCACACTGACTGACTTTAAACTTGAGGAGACAGAAAAAAACAAACAAACAAACAAACAAAAAAACCCTAGGTGGTTGAGGGTATCCAGAATCAAATAGATTGAATTTTCTGCCACCAGACAGCATGGTGGTTCCAGAAAAATACAAAGTTTAATTATGAGAAAAAATATTTTAAAAGTCACATTTGATGGCAGGATGAAGGGGGATGGATGGGAGTAGAAGAAGGTATAAGAGGGATAAATGGTAATGGAAAAAAATACAATAGAAAGAAACTATTAAAAAGGTAATTGTAGGGGAGGAGGGTAGTGGGGGAAAGAAGAAAAAATTCATCAAGGAACATATATAAAGAACCGAAGGACAAAGCCAAAGGGGGGAAGGACTGAGGGTGGGAGGTGGGGGTGGGTGGGGTAGGGGAAAGTAATAGCAAGAAAATGGAGACAACTGTATTTGAACAACAATAAAAAATAAGTAAATAAATAAATTACATTTTTGATTCACTTGTGTCATAGATTAGGCATTCACACTGCTACATCGATATGAAATGATCAAGAAAGTAATCGTTGCTTCATTCAGTGGAAGAGGTAGAAAGGTAAACTAATAATGCAGAGATCCAAGCTTACCCTTGGTCAAGTACCTGGTACATGTCAGGAGGCCGTCTTAAAACTCACACACTCAGACACTGCAGGTGTAGTCAACGACAGGACCTAATTTGGGAAACTGTACTTGAATATATATATAATCAAGACCTGAAATTATTTATGTTTTTGTGACCCTACTTTTAGGTCTCAATCTTAAGAAAACAACCAGATATCATTCTGACTCCTGTACAAAAACAAACAAACCCCCCCCCCCCCACAAAAAAACAGAAAGCAAGGACCTGGGCTGGGGGACTGGTCTTACAAAATTCCATGCAGAAAATACTGGCCTTTTGGACATGGGTGATGGCAGTAGAGATGGAAGACATGTAGGAAATTGGGATGTCTTTTGAGGTAGAGTTAACATTTCCTAGAAACAAAAATGTGTGTGTAGGTTAGGATATGACTTCTAGTTTTTGGCTTAAGCAACTGGGTGTTGTGGTGACATTTAATAAGAGGGGGGAGATCAAAGGAGAAAACATTTTTGCAGGGAAAGGTTGGAAAGCAAGAGATTTATTGCAGCCTGGTTGAGTTTCTGATGCTATTAAGTATCCACAAGGCTCTGTCTTTTGACATCTAGTCTGGAGCTTGGTGGAGAGGAGAGGACTGAAGATATTAATTTGAGAATCATGAGCATAAAGACAGCATTTAAAGCCACAGAACTGGATGAGGTCACTTACAGAGTGAGTTACTGAGTGTAGGGAGGGAGAAGGGTGACAGGACCAAGTGTGTTATTACAGACTTTTATTTTCTTCTTTATTGTTTTCTATGTTTTCCAAGGTGTTCACAATGAAAATATATATTTCTTCTATAATCACAAAACAAGTCAAATCATAATAAATCTGCTGCTGCCACTCAGAAACGCATCTACACACCTTCCCTGCTCCTTCTCTCAGGAAAAGCATTTCCCCTAGGTTGGGTCTTAAAAATATTAATGTGTTTATTTAACAGGAATCTTAGAGACAGCATTTGCATGAAAATCAACCTCCCCACCTCTTCCGCAGTGCAAATGAGCCACTCACACTCGGAGCACTCACCCGCCTCTCACTGCTGATTGAACCTGTGCCTAATTATGTGTTGCTCCTCGAGTTCTGGAGTACGTAATAGCAATGTTTATTTGCCAGGGTTGGCAGTGATGACTAAGTCATTTTCCTCCTCTTCTTCTTTTTTTTTCTCTTTAAAGTGAAGCAAAGACTCACTCTGCCTGTCATGCCACTAACAGGGCGAGTTGATGGGTTGCCTCTGGTTAGTGAGAGCTGGGGTGGAAATCCAGACATCTCAGGGTATTTTGTCAAAAGTCCTAGTGAAAGAGAGTTGCTGTAAGTCATTTGGAATGACTTTCAGGCAGTGGGGAAAGGGCCTCTTGACCTGAACATTTATTCATTCAACTAACGTCCACTGTCCCTTCAGTGCTCCTGGCCCTACTCTGAGCAGAGACGGAGGCAAAGAGGACCTTTCATAGGCCATCAAGGAATGCGAAGTCTAGCGATCCCACTTGGGTTTGTTCATTTTCTTAAGGATCGTGGTGAGGGAACTTTGGGGCAATGTGGGGAGTATGGTTCAGGGCTGAAGCTCCCTGGAAAGGACAATAATAGCTAACACTGATCAAACTTCTAAGCGTGGTTCTTCATGCTTTACGTGGATTAACTCGTTTATTCCTTCCAGCAGCCTATGAGGTAAGTACCATCATTATGCTCATTTCACAAGGTGAAAAAAACTAAGGCACAGAGTGATGAAATCTCAGCTGAGTATTTAAGGACAAAGAGGGACTAGCCAGGTTAGGGGTGGAGGGAAATGTTCCAAGCAATTGGCACACAATGTGGAAAAGCATTGGGGGGGGGGGGTCAATAGAGTGTGAAGAATAATTGGGCAGATGCAGGGTATGCTTTATGGGAGAGGAGGTTTGGGGCAGGGGCCTGGAAGGATGAAGCTAGAGGGTCTGAGAGGTTTTAAGAAAGAGCAACCAAAACAGATTTGCCTCCATCCTGGCTGCTTCATGTAGTTTGGTTGGAGTGGAGGAAACCAGACAGGAAGTGGTTGTAAGGGTCTTAATAAATAATAAAAGCTAAGCTACAGCAGCCGAGTGAGTATGGACAGAGGCAGATGAATTCATGGGGTGCTATGGAGGACTGGCCCTGGGGACCTGTTGAAAGGGTGGGGCAAGGGTGAGGAAGGAGTTAGGGCCAGCGCCCAGGTTTCTCCTTGGCTGACTGGGTAAGTGGTAGTGTTTCCGAGACTGGGACCCCCAAGGGAGGAGCAGGCCTAGGGTAGACAGATGGTGCATGGGATTTGTTCTTTGTGGTGCCTTGAGCCTGCGTCTTTGGGGAATAGGATAAAACAATGCCCAAGCAACCAACAGAAAGACAATGACACCATGGATAGAGACCCGGACCTGAGAGCAAACAAACCAACCCACAAACTCCTCTTAATCTCTTTCAAACAGCCTGAATTTTCAGCATTTTCCTTTAAACTTAAGGGGAGAGAGATCTTACAAGCCAGGGATGGTAAATAGAAAATAGTTGGCTAGCTCTTGTTATTAGTATGTTAATATGTGTTAAATGGCCTTGACATTTTGTGTCCTTTTTTTATTACTCTATTTTAGGAAAAACTGAAAATACGTATTCATGAGACCTTTCATAGGTTTACTGCTGATGCTGCCCTCCCCCGCCCCCACCCCAATTCTCTATAAGGTCCTAATTTCCCTGACTCCAAATTCTCCTACTCTGGCTGTTTTCCCAAGCCCATTCTTCGAGGTAGGGAAGGCAGTGCTTTATTTATGAATGCTGTGTTTCACAGATAAAGAAGACTCAGAGAGGTGTGCGATTTTCCCGTGGTCCTCCTGAGAGTCAACAGCAGAGCTGATGTTGTAAGGCAGACGCATCAGACCCTAAAGGTGCATATTGCCAGCTGCCCTCACTGCCTCCCTGAGAAGGGAGCTGGGTTCGTTAGAGGACACACAGGCTTGGGAAGAGGGGCAGCCACTCTTTAACTGCTTCCAAGGGGAGACTCTGGTTCTTGAAAATGAATGAGTGCTGAAGAGACTGGGTCGTAAGGCAGACAAGAAGAGCAGCCCCCCTCTAGGGTCAAGGAAGTGGTCCGAGATGGGGAGACATGGACAACTACCTGCAAAACTGTCGAAACGCTTGCATGTGGCTGGACAGGTTTACCATCATTCTTTCTGAGCAAGAGGACTGCTGAGGAGGAGAAGCTTCAGCTTGGAAAGGACCCACTTGTGCCTCGATCTGTGAGAAGTTCCTGAAGCCGAGGACCTTCCAGTGCCAGGAGAGCCACTGCAGGATCCCCAGCCCTCCTGCTTTACTGGTACATTTCCCCATTGGGTCAGCTCCTAGGACAGCCAAGCCACACACTCATCTTTATTATATCATTCACCAAGTAATTATTCAGCGCCTACGTCAGGGGTACTGCTGGTTGTGTAGCCAACATAGAGCCTCCATTTCCTCCCTGCTAATTCAACCCAGATTTTCCCCATCCTATTCCTATTCCAGATGGAAATCATGATTAGCCTATGACAATCAGATGATGGTGAACACCTGGCAGAGGTCCAGGGCTGTATGTGTGGGCCAACCTAAGTTGACCCAGTCTGATTACAAAGAGGGTTTTGCAGACTATGCTTGGGGGAGAAGTTTCCTTTGCTTCTCATCTAGATGCAAACAATAAAGCATGCAGCCCCGAGGCACTAAAATACGCAAAGTGTTTAACGCAGTGCCTTTCCATAGTCTTTGGCCAATTAACTGGCATCGTTGTCATCATTACCATTGCAGGGCTTTTCTTTTTTTAATTCTTTAAATCATTGTTGTAGTTTGTTTAATGCTTTAATGACTTGGAAACTTGGTTTAAAGGGTTCTCAAAGTGGGATGCAGAAGCCCATTAGGGTCTTCCAGCATCTTCACCAACCAAAAGCAAGTGTCCAGGGCAGTGACTATGTTTCAGTTTTGGTCAGACTTAAATTAATAGAATAACTAATAGAAACAAGACATCTGCTCACGCTGTTTGCACCAAAGTGTGGTCATCTATCACGTGGGGAAGCCTCTTTCCTGGCAGTTGCAAGTAGGAGGGGGTGGGATCCAGGGTAATTGGCTGGGACTTAAGAAGTGCCCCCTGAATACCTGCAGGGTAGCTTTTTGCAGAGCAATACTCTTGTTTCTGCTGATAGAAGACTTGAAAATAATTATACTAAAAAAATAAAGACTCATCTGATACTGAAGGCTTTGAGGATATGAGCAGCAGCAGGACCCAACCTTGGCCGCCTCCTTTCAGAAATTGACACCGATGTGTTCCTGCCTCACCTCTTAGGCCGCAAATACTTACTGAGCACCCTCCATGGGCCAGGTGTGCTCCTAGGTGTATGATATCATGGGAAGCCCCTGCCCTCCAGATGCATGACTTTCCCTCTCTGTGGCACTCCTCTGGTCTAGATTCTGCCTTATCTCATTGCATTTTCACAGTAGACACTATTATTTTCCACTTTATGAAGAAACCGAGGTGAAGACTCAATAGCCTGTCCAAAGTTTTAAAATGAATAAGAATAGGACCAGACCCGCAAATTGAGCTCTCTGAGCCCAGAGCCCATACTGTGAGCTAAGTATCTTCTGTCACTACACATTTTGGCTGAAGGAACCAAGCCCTTTACATTTTTGCAGGGCCCAGCAAGAGAAAAATCAGTAGGTGTAGATTCAGTGGCCACATATCAAGTGCCTACCATGGGCCAAACATGTCACATTCTCTCTAATCTATTTTTGTCTGAAGCCACCTGAAGAGAGAGACCCCATAGTCCCTTCTCCGCAGAGGGGGAGACAAAGGTTCCAAGCCCCTAAAGGGTTAACTGCAATGAGAGGACCACCGATGGACTAGGTCAGCTGGGTGCACGTAATGGGAAGGGCACTATGCTAAGTGCTCTACAAATTTAACCCTCATAACTTGAATGACTAGGAACTTTTATCCTCAATTATACAGATGGGAAACTGAGATGTAAGGAGGTTGTGTAAGTTGCCCAAGGTCACACAGTAAATGGAGGAGTTGGGATTTGAACTGAGGCATCCTGTACTCTTAATTAGCTGTGCTATTATCTGCACCATCTACACTCACAAAATGCAATGAAAATTCAGTCGTGCCATTCGAATGTCAAGTTCTATGACCTTCCTCCCACCCCACAATGCCTCAAACATTTTGGCATCTGGGTTGGCATCAGAAGGCCCATTGGGGTAGAGTCTCTTCCCTGACCCAATTCTGAAAAGGTGGTGGGTGACCTTAGACCCAGACCCATATGATTTCCATAAGGTTTTCCTCTATTTGCCCTTTGATGTCCCCTCCTCCCTTTTTTGGTCTCGATGTCCATTCCTTAAGCAATCTCTCTGTCCCCTTCCAGAATGCCTAGCAGCCTTCAGGCTGGTGCCCCATCAGGGACAGAAGGCACGCAAGAGGCAAGACGTCCCACCTGATGGGCCACGGGGTGCCAGAGTGCTGGGGAACGGAGGATGGGCCCAGGCCTGTAGCTGCAGCCTTCCAAACAGCCCCCTGGAGTAGGTTCTTTCAGCGTCAGGGAAAGGTCAGAATTGCAATCTCATGTTTTCACACATCTTAAATGGATTTCAGAGGCACTGGGCTGCCCCTGCTCCTCTCTTTAAACAATGTGGTTAAGCTGCTGTAGCGTAGCTGGAGGCTGCATTCCTCCCGCATTGTGATGTGGTTTCTGGAAATCATGCATGCAGTTAGCTAAACCAAACTGAGCTGCTTCATTAATGGGAGCAAACTCCAGAGAGGAATTGTGAATAGAAACAAGGCAACTTTGCTTTCCACCCCTAATTCAAAAAGCCAGATAATTAAGTAGGCGGAGAAAGGAAGTGTCCCTTCCGATTCCAAGAGCTGACTTTCTCTTTCCATTTTTTTTCTTTGTAAGGTGTTGTTGGGGTGTGTGTTTGTGTTTGGGGGGGGGTTGTTATGAGGGAAGTCCTAGCAAAAGACTAGTGCCCCGAACCCTTTGAATAACTATTTGTGTCATATGGAGACCATAATAGTAACTAATTGTTTTCAGTTCTGTTCATCTTCCCTGTCTCCTCTACTCAGTTCCCATCCACAGGACCCTAAGCAGCAGCTCAAATCTTACCCTCTGCTGATGCATCCGCCTCAGAGGCCAGGTCCATCAACTCCAATCACCCCAGGCATCTCCCACCTGGGAGAGCGGACAGCACAGAGAGCAGTTCCTTTTCCTCTTCTCCTCTGAGGGAAGTGGGTGGGTGGAGGGGGGAGGGACCCTCCTCATCTGCACAGCCCATGCTCCATGGTGCCCTGGGTCCCGTTATAAGGGTGCTTGTCAGTTACCCAGCAACTGCACTGGCTCCTTCCCTCCAGTGTAACAAACATGTCCAAACCACTTGAGTTCTAAAACAGTCCTTCCCTCCACCCTGCCTCTCAAGCTACCATCCCCCAACCCTTTCCTGCCTGTTTCTACATCTTGACACCATCATCTTACCCCACTTGTCACAGCCACGCATCTCTAGCAACATCACGGCCAATTCTGGCTTCTGCTGCCCAGCTCTGCAGCTGGTCACAACTGATGTCCAATCTTTAGACCCAGTGGCCCTCCCCATCCATTTCCTAGTCACCTCTGAGCAAGAGAGAAGGGTGGCCAAGGTGTCCTCTTGAGGGAGCAGTGGTGGTCAGTTCTCTGGCACACACACACACACACACACACACACACACACACACACACACACAGAGAGAGAGAGAGAGAGAGAGAGAGAGAGAGAGAGAGAGAGAGAGAGCGCGCGCCTAGAGTTTCAAAGACATTTTTCATCTACCAAACTGCATATTTTTACTTAGATATTTAAAAAAGCAATCTCAAGCTCAGAAAGAAAATGTAACATTGATGCCAAAACAGATCACTAACACTTGGTATCAACAGGAATATATTTGAATTTAAAAAGGCTAGCTGCATCTGACAGCAATGTGTCTCAGCTACTTCAAGTCTGAGTAGAAGTGGGGGATGGGGAAAAGGCTTAAAAAATTTTTTTATTTACTGATTTTAGAGAGGGTGAGAGTGAGAGTGAGCAAGGAAACATCAATTTGTTCTACTTATTTATGCATTCATGGGTTGATTCTTGTATGTGCCCTGATCAGAGATCAAACCCACAACCTTGGCACATCTGGATGATACTCTAACCAACTGAGCTAGTCAGCCAGGGCCAAGTCTTCAATAAGCATTTATAAAGACAGAGGACAGACTTCTGGTCAAGATGGCAGGGTAGGCAGATATGGCTTGTCTCCTTGTACAACCACATCAAAATTACAACTAAAATATAGAACAACCATTGCTTAGAACTGACAGAAATCAAGTTGAATGGAAGTCTGACAACTATGGAATTAGAGAAACCACATCCATCCAGACTGCTAGGAGGCGCAGATGCAGAACAGGCTGGTCCCTCACACACATGTGGTGGATAAAAATTCGGGAGGGATATCTTGGGAGAAAGGAGTCCCAGTTGGACACCAGGCCCCCTAGCCTAGGGTTCCACTGCCAGGAAGATAAGTCCCTACAAATTCTGGCTGCAAATACCAGCAGGGATTGAGTCAGTGGAAGAAACTTCTGGAGCCCCAAGCAAAGAACCCACACACAGACTCACCTACTCAGACTCACTCCCTCTGAGCCCCAGCACCAGGACAGCAGCTTGAAAGGCACCGGTGGCATACTTGGAGAAACTGAAGTGTCTGGCATCAAAGTGAGCAGAGACCATTGTCCCTTTTCTAAACCCTTCCCCCAAAGAGCCAGAGCCAGCAAGCTGGTGCCGTATCTGACTCCATCAACCTGGCTAACACTGACTCACCTTGGAGATCCCCCAGACTCCCCCCAACCCAATTATAGGCCCACCCAAGCTGCTTTTCCATATGAATAGCTGGCCTTGACTCAAGCTACACAACTTCCTAAATCCTCTCAAACAAGCAACAGCTGGCCTCAGTGAGCCCCAGGCCTGGCTCTAGCAGCAGCCAGCCTGGATTCACAGCTCACCTTCACCTGGGAATCTCCAAGCCCAGCATAAGTAACAGCCACCTCAGATTGCTCTATAGCTCAGGCAGAGTTGCCTTGAGCAAAACGCAGGTGAGGACTGACCTTGGTGTGCACCGCCCAAGAAAGCCCAGGGCGAGCCCACCCAGTGGACAGGTACAGACAACATCAGAGCATGCCCACCTTACCTCAGCAGAGGCACAGCTGATCCTCCACAGAGGGTGGAGGCTGGTGGTCAGTGGTTAGCCAATCCTTGCAGCTGAATGGCCTGGGTAAATCCCTCCCATTGATCTTCCAACAGGAACCAAGGCTCAACTAGAAGAGGAGGGTGCACTCAGTCCACAAGGGCACACCTCAAGTACCCAGCTTGGGTGATAGGTGAGGCTTGGCCACTGGACACTACAACACATCTACTACATTAGGCCACACTACCAAGACACAGAGTCAAAGCAGCTCCACCTGATACACAGGAGCAAACACAGGGAATCTGCCAAAATGAGGAGACAAGGAAACATGGCCCAAATGAAAGAACAGATCAAAATTCTAGGAAAAAAGCTAAATGAAATGGAGATAAGCAATCTGTCAGATGCAAAGTTCAAAACATTGTTTATAAGGATGTTCAAGGAACTTAGCGAGGACCTCAGCAGCAGGAAAAAGACCCAGTTAGAAATGAAGGAGACACTAATTGAAATAATGAGCAATTTACAGGGAAACAACAGTAGGGTGGATGAAGCTGAGAATCAAATCAATGATTTGCAACATAAGGAAGCAAAAAACAACCAATCAGAACAAGAAGAAGAAAAAAAGAATCCAAAAAAAGCCAATTTGTCAAAAGAAACTTTTTAGCTAGAGGGACTGGGAAGACACATTCAAAGCCATGAAAAGCAGAGACCTACAGCCAAGATTGCTCTACCCAGTGAAGCTATCATTTAGAATTAAAGGGCAGGTAAAGAACTTCCCAGACAAGAAAAAAACTAAAGGAGTTCATCATCACCAAACTATTATTATATGAAATGTTAAAGGGATTTATTTAAGAAAAAGATGAAAACTATGAACAATAAAATGGCAAAAATACATATCAACAATTGAATCTAAAAAACAAACTAAGCAAACAAGAATAGAGACAGAATCATGGATACGGAGAGTGTTTTGACGGTTGGCAGGTGGCAGAGGGGTGTGGGGGAATGGGTGAAGTGGTGAAGGGGCTAAGAAGTACAAAAAGGTAATTACAGAATAGCCATGAGGATGTAAAGTACAGTATGAGAAATGGCATAGCCAAAGAACTTATACTCATGACCCGTGGACATGAACAATGGTGTGGGGATGGTCTTAGGAAGTGGTGGGTGCTGGGTGAAGGGGGGCAATGGGGGAAAAGTCAGGACAACTGTAATAGCATAATCAATAAAATATAATTTTTAAAAGACAGGTGGTTAAGTGGGAATGTGTAAGAATTAAACCTCTACTGTGCTAAGGTGGTACTTTTCTACAGCTCTTCCATGACTAACATATCGGTAAATTCCACTTCTTCTCCATAAGGCAGAGAGGGAGTATGGATTAAACATGAACTCAGTAAACCATTGCTTATTAAATATTTGATAGAGGCCATGAGAGAATAGCTATGCTTTACAAGAGACAAGTCCATTATGTCACTTTCTCTTCTTTAGACAGATATACAGAAGAAACTTCTCAACCTGAAGTTCCAGAAAAGGTGGAGTATCTCTTGAGCACTTGATAATAGAAAATTACTAAGACTGTAATTTTGATCACTTTGGCCTTGCCAACCAGACACTCAGAGGCAAATACGTAGCTTAGGTATGGCCTCATGGAATGCATTTTGCCAATTCCCTGCTATTATCACTTTGCTACTCAGCCCTCACTTTCCTTTGGGCCTTTGATTTATCTAACTTTGTTTTCTGTTTTATATCCTCTTGTAAGTAAAACTTTCCTTTGTGAAGGGGATAAAGATGAGGGATGGTGAGAACCAGATTTTTAGAATGAGCTCAGAACAAATGATCCATGAATCTCCGTCTCCCAGCACTGAAGGCAGACAGCATAAATCAGCTCTGAGTTTAACAATCGGTGGTGTTGCTATTGATTTACTTTTATTCTAGGTTTCATGACTATTAATTTTTCCTTTGCTTTACAACAGGGTAGCTCAATGATGATAATTACTGGTGCAGGATGCACAGTAAGATATTTGAGGCAGTGGTTGTAACTTGCAGTTAGTTTAAAATAACTGTGCTCATGGATTCAGGGTCCCCAGATGTCATTAATCACTGGCATTCCCTCCTTCTGAACCTCCATACACCACTTTGATTCACATTTTTGATGGAAAACATTCCCTCCATAAAATTTCCCCAGTGGGTGATAAATCCCTGATGCAGAAATATGAACATTTTAGAATCCCAGCTCATACCTCACCTTAACTTTACCTTTCATACTAGTGTAGATTCAGTGGCTTGCAATCTTTTGTATCTATGCATTGAGAGGTAACGATGCGTTATTTCTATATTTATCTGTAGTTATATCTATAAATGATCTACAACAGATGCACATAGACACATGTGAAAAAAATTCTTTATTAATTTCTCACATTTTATTACAAAATGTATGTTGCAAACAACTTGAATAACCTACTTGTGTATTTTTTGTTGTTTTTAAACCCTTGGCTTCAAGAACTCAGAAGCTCCCTGTCTTTCACCAAGTATTGGGAGACACTGATTATTGGAGTCAATAGGTTATCACTTTGCTATTTATTTTCTTCTCTCAAGCTCTGAAAAAAAAAAGTCCTCTGTATAAATTAAACAAAAAAAAGTTGTAAATTCTATGTCATTACAGTCAACAGAATTATAATAATGCATCCAAAATGTGCGGCCACAAAATATCAGGTATATGTTTGAAAAAAGAAAAAAAAAAAATGACATTCTAGCCTTGTTAAAAGGATAATGGTCCCATATTTTTATTAACAGGTTAGCAAAACAAAATCCAATGGATTACAATATTTACATGTTATTTGAAAAATAAAGTAGTGATAAAAGCATGTCACAATTATTTTCTTTTTTTCCTTTTTCTTTCTTTCCTTTTTTTCCCTTTTTTTGTTTGTTTTTTTGGTAATTATAATAAACACCCAATCCAGGTATGGAACTGTTTAATACATTTGAAATGAGGCCAATTAAAAACAAACATGGACACAAAATGAATCTTTGCTTAGATAGTTCACACTTTCCCCATTTTCTGGTTTCCACGTGATGGCCCTCATCCCTAAAAAGAAAAATTAAATTAAAATAAATGTCCTACAAATAAAAATTCTTAACAGCAAGAAAATAAAAGAAGAACATGCTTTTCAAGTAAGCACTTATTCCACAAATGCAGTATCTTTCCATGGATTTTATTTGAAGCTATGTGGGACACTGTCATCTCAGCGATGCCCCTTCCCTTCCTTCCCTCCCCCTCCCCCAACCCTTCCAAGTTAAAAAAACAAAACAAAACATGAAAACCAAAGGACTCTCTCACGCACACGCTCACACATGCCCACACAAGAACACACACATCCAAGCACACAAGCACACAGGCTTCTAAAACCTAGGCGTCAGGGAAAGTTCTTTTCTACTTTTTGGAACGAAATTCTCTGTTCACAATCAGAACGTATTATAAATGTAGACTTAGATTTCGTCGAAGCTGCTCCCTCCTGAAAAAGCTAAGGTGGGGAAACAGAGCAGCTGGCAGCTAGAGTTAAACAAACAGAAAAAAAGCAGTTTTCCAGGCTCCTTGTAGGATGTATTTCTTGTCCATTCTCACCAAAGGGATGGGATCCCCTTATCCCCCAGAACACAATGCAAACAAAAACAAAACACAGATTTGAAATCACACACAAAAGCCAGCCCCTCCTAACAGAAATGATCGGTGTGAGACGGAGAATGTGTTTTTGACAAGCAACAAAAGGGTGCAGAGGACTTCCTCGTCTGGCCCACAAGCTGCATAGCTGTGCCGAAAAGTTTGGTTCTTTAGTTAAATTAAAAAAAAAAAAAAAGAAAGAAAGTTAACTTCTTTGTTATTTCCATGTTTAAAATAAAAACATTCCTATTCACAAAAAAAACCCCTAAATCTCCCTTGCCCCCAAATTAAAACAACAATAACAACACACACACATAAAACAATTTATATGAAAAACTGAATTGTGCTGTGTTTGTAACACTCAAACTGATAGAAAATGAACATGTGGCAAACAAAACTCCACAGTCACCTTCAAATTAGCTCATATGAATCTAGCAAATTCTAAATTATAGTTGAACACTAATAAACAGCTTACCTGGAATAAAGGATGACAATTCACAAACAGTTATCTAATAATTAAAGTCTGTTTCTTTTTTTTGTTTTGTTTTTTACTAAAATAATTAAAAAAATCACAGTATTTTAAGAAATAAAACCCACGTGGGGATTTTAAGCACAATTTGTGTTCCTTTCTTTAAAACTCTTTTTTTTTCTCCATTCACCATCTTGCCCAGCAGTTCTCTCTACATTTAACCACAACGACGACAGGTAGTACTGACAAATGCAGAGAATTCCCTTGGTTAAGTTTGAGGTACTAGGAAACAGGTGACTGTTTTATGCAAAGCAGTTTTTTTTGTTTTCTGTTTTTGTTTTTTTGTTTTTTGTTTTTTCCCAAAGCGGCTGCAGTTAGGTCTTGAAAAAGCTTAAGGTATTAAAACTAGAAAAACGCACTCAAAGTAGTGCGTCAAAAAGTTGTTCCCCTAAGAAGTCTTCTACCGTCACGGAGCTTCCGTTTCCACACACTGTCCAAGACCACCACAGAGCACACCGTGTGCATGGGAGGTGCTTCCATATTCTGCAACAAACCAAACTTCCATGATGAAGATCCGGAAGGAAAGATGTAGTGATGGAAAAGGAGCCACATATTCCAACCATTTAAATAACTTTAATTTACATACTCACTCACACAGGTACCAGTGCTTTGAAAATAGATTGTTCAGTCCTAAAAAGCAGCTTTGTTCTGTCTTCTCGTTTCTGTCCCCCACTTCTCAGCCCAAGCTGGCCCGCCCACTTTTCATCACGGTTCAAGTAAGGTGTGATTAAGAATTTCACCAAGCGTTTATTCGTTTTTGGCCTCTGCATTCTCCAGGAGAGATTTGTCAGCAGCTACTACACAGATGGCTACCGTCTCATTCTTTAGGGAAAAGTCTATCCCGATTGCCTCATCGTCTTCCTTTTCCTCTATAGAGGGCATCTTAATACTGTCCCGCACACTCTCTTTCAGGTGGGTTTCTTCTCTGCTCACCTGCTTGGTATCATTCAACGCCCTGGAAAAACATGGAGGGTACAGACAGATGAGCATATATTTTTTCCTAAGAAAACAAACAAACAAAAAGACTCAAATCCTTATCTCCCTGGTCCTAAAAAGGCCTCGTTTCTTTGGAACAAATGCCACAGATGTATAACTAAGTTGTGAGTGATTTATCCTTGCTACGTGTTATGCTTCGGTCAAGTATTTCTGGTATTTAAACCTACAGAAATATCCATTATTATACTATGTTTTGATTACATCATGTTTTGTTTCCGATTAACATAACCGTTTTATGTTCCCTCCTCTACTGGGAACAGTGTGAAATCGTGAGTGGTAATAGCAAGGATGGTCTTATGCTGAAACTCATTAGGAACCTGGAAGCTAGGGGACTGGCTATGTGTATTAAGACTCAAAGAGCAACCTGGGTATTAAAGATTTAATGGACAGGTCCAGAAACAAATCACAGAAATAAACAAAAAGCAAAAACCTGAAGACGGAACCCATGCCTTAGGAAGCTAAGTTATATTTCCTGAAGGTGAGATGCTTCAGGTTTCAGGGGTATCATCTGCTAAAAGGACCAACTCGTAGGATCTGTGTCCGGTGGACTAAGAGTGTCTTACGCAGAGGACAATTTTATATTTAAGGATCTTATAAGTGTTTTACAGGTATGCTCCCACCTACCTGGGAGGCAGGCAGAAGCTGGCTCTGTCCCCGAGGCAGAGCACTGAAGGCACCAAGAGGTGCGTGGGAATGTTCAAGGCCACTCAGGGAGTGAGTCATCAGAGGCAGGAGCAGAAGCCAGATCTTTTGACCCCGGTCCACGCTCTATCAGAGAATGTCACGCTAATGAAAGCTGAAGGGACACTGGCTGAAGAAAGCGCGAAACTTCTACGCGAGGGCTTGAGTGGGATTTGTCATTCGTATCAAAAAAAGATTTTTCATTTGACTTGTGTCTGGGTGACCATTTTAAAAACCAACAAAAAAGCAGAAACCTAGTTCTTGACACCTGTCTCTCCTCCCATGCCCAGAAATGAGACACAGAGGGGTCTGGGTGTCATCAAGGGAACAAAAAAGAAAAAAAAGAAAAAAAAAAAAAAAAAAAAAAAAAAAAAAAAAAAAAAAAAAAAAAAAAAAAAAAAAAAAAAAAAAAAAAAAAAAAAAAAAAAAAAAAGAAAAAAGAAAAAAAAGAAAAAAAAAGAACCTGGTCTCCCTACCACCCCACACTCTGGGCAAAGGCGTTCTTGAGATGGCTCAACTTACATGCCGTGTCTCAGCACGTGCCTTTCCCACTCAGAGCCCTGTGAAAATGCCCGTCCACAAAATTCACACGGAAAACGCTTCTGAGTGTTGATAGCAGCCCCATGGTCAGAAAATCTCATCAGATCTGTAAGGAGAAAGCAGAACAAGTGTTACCTGTGTGTTGTGGGAGTAGACAGAAGGCATAAGCCTGTATTTATGAGGAAACTGCCTCTCCTTCCTTCCCTTGTAAAAGCAATTTCCGGATTCCTTACTCTTTCTCCTACCTGGCTTTCTGCCTAAGGGCCTTTCTGGAATGGCTCTCAAGAATTGTTCCTGGTTCCCAGGTCCCAAGTGTCCCCACGCCTCCCATCTCTAGCTGCTTCTATCACAAATAATCTGGGTCATTCCAATGGCGTCTCAAATTTTTTCGCCCTATCCAATCTCTCCCTTCTGTTTCGGTCTATTGGTGCCTCACGGTTTAGAACCTATTTGTTTTTCTATTTGACCCAAGTTTATCTCTGATCACTAACGAGAACATAGGCTCCTAGAAGCACTGGACCAGGTTACCCATGACCCCTTCCAGGTGATCATGGGATTCCAAGGGATCCAGGTGAGGATCCCTTCCTGACTCAAGAATGGTGGTGGTCTGTCATGAACATCATAATCAGCACCTCCCAGGGTGGCTCCAAGCACTGGGTGAGAGCGGCAAGCAAAGAACCCAGCGAGACCGTGAATCCGGGACAACAGGAGGCCAGCGTGTGAAAGAAAGCATGTCCTCAGCTAACGAGGGATCCTGGCCAGCTGCCCAGCATTTACTCCTCAATTGTAAACATCAAACATTGACTGCCGTCATCTTTGTCCCCTCCATGGTGCTGGGCACATGTTAGAGGTCTGATAAACGTGGGTTGGGTGGCTAATTGTATACAGGCCACTCCTCCTGGCAAACTCCAAGACGAGAGCTTACATGGTTTTTGTGTGACCCTGGGTCCCAAGCCCATGTGTCTTTCATTATAACACAGGGGGCCAAATTTTCCTGTGGGTTATAAACCGCAGGACCTGGACAGCTCTGCAGCCACACAGCAGAGTGAGGGCAGTGCTCGGGGCAAGGCTGACCATCTCCACGTGTTTGGTCACTCTGCGCCTGCCCATACAAGACGTTACAGGAAGATGTCTCCTGGCTGGAATACTCCAGCCAGTAAATTCCTCAGGATGACATTAACAGAGTAGGTATCTCCGTGCTGCCTTAGTCTCCAGCACAAAAAGCTATGTGAATGGGGCCAGTTTTAACAAAAGATAGAACATTTTCTCACAAATTAAGAAGATCACCACACCAGCCATTAAAAATAATTGCACAGACTATCTTCCTTGATTCTTTTCATTGGAAATGAGACAGCACCATCTGCTCTGCGCATTAATTTCTTAGCAGGGATTATCTTGGGCAAGAAATCAACAGAATGCCTTCCTGACTCCTCCCAACTGCATAATGAGAGGGGGTGGGGAGGAGTCTGCTTGGGTTAATTTTGATTTCTTCATGCCTGGTTTCTTCTCTTTCAAATCTCTCCCACACCCCAGCTTTCTAGGCAGCACCTGCAGCGTGGCCAGTCAGTCCTCTCTCTGGTTCGGGAGTTGGAAAAACACGCCGGGAACGGGGTAACCACAAGGACGCGAGCGCCCTGAACTGAGTGTGGCTGCTGCAAGTCTACCCTGCCAACGAGGGGCATGCTCCTGGCACATGCACGCCTTTACCCTTAGGAGACATGAAACCACTCATCTATTCTTTCCAATGGCTCATGCTGTGTCAGCCTCAAAGGAGGAGGCCAATCATTACCTGTCACACATCAAATAGCTCTCCATCAGTCCTGAGAGCTGAGCTCAAGCCACCTCCCACTCTCTACTCCTAGAAGACAGACCGGCTGGCAAAAACACCCTGAGGCTACTGTGTGTCCTTTCTTCTTGTTGGCAAGAATCTACCTAGATGGTGGAAAATTGATTCAAAGGAGATGAGACAAAGGGGGCTGTTCTTTCAAGCACTGGGAGGGGATAGGACGGTTTAGGCTTACGATTTCCATTAACATTACTAGAAGTTACTCATGTAAATCCCCCACCTGGCGAGAGAGAAATACATGCTTCTCCACCCCAAGATTGTGTTTTTCCCATGTGCTTAAGGCTCATGAATGTGAGCCTCCCTTCCAGTGAGAAGCAAGCAGACTGCGCTGATCTGAAGCCCCTGTGCTTGCGTGAAGGCAGTGGCCACGCCGAGCCAGCAAGGAAATTTACCCAGTGCCCCACACCTCTAACTGCCATTGTTTTTTCTTCTAATTTTCCGTGTTCTTATTTTGGAGGAGTTGCAGGGAAGGACTAAAAGAGGTTCCTGCCTCCGTGATGCTTACAACCTCTAAAATCGTGTGTGCTCAGCCTCATAGACTCCAAAGTCACAGGATGCAGCGAGGAGGGATTTATTTCCAGGAGAGGAATGGCAGGGCAGCAGGCAGAAACAGGAGCCTCTCTCTGCCTCTGTCCGAAGGACCCCTTTCCAGAGAGCCCTGGCAACACTGCACAGATGCTCAAGCATTCAGCACCAAAAACATACTTGTGGAATGTTAAAGAAAACAAAGAAATGGACAAACCATGCTTCTCAGATCACAGCCATTCTCCTGATAAGAGATGGATGAGTGTGGTGTGTACTAACAAACACCGTACCTCCACAGGGGCAATCGGCCTGCATGGCGGGACGTTTCCCCGGCCCACTTATTTTTCAGGTCGACCGTGGGCACGCTGGCACACCTGGGCTGGCAGTCCCCACTGTCATCTTAGCTGGGGGTTCAGGGGCCAACGTGGATCCCCCTTTGCTAATCTGTGGTCTCCTGCTATGGCCTCATGGGGGCGTGGGTTGTGGCAGCAGGTCAGGAAAAAGAACAGGGAGCACCTCAGAGGGCAATAGCTACCAAATACTCATTCTTAGGCTTGCAGACTCACCAAGGAGGAAAAACAAAGATATTTTGCAAAAGAGTGCCTTAGAGTGAGACCCAAAGGGCCACAGAATTGACAGAATTCCGGGCCAAGTTCCTTTCAGTGAATACTATACTGTCCAAAGCAGTTGAGGAAATGGTATGTGGTGTAAAGGGGATCTTGCCTTTGGAGCCAAAAGACTAAATTCAACCTCTAGTGGTTTTTTCGTTTGTTTGTTTTTAAATGTTGAATGAGCTCTTCAGTTTTCTGGGCCTTTACTTCCCCATTTGTAAAATGACAATAATACCACCCATATTGCAAAGTTATCATTTATTAGGTAGTTACTTGCTTCAGGAACTGGTTTATGTCTTGTGTGTTTTTTTTAAACTAAGATTTAAAAAAAAAATTTTTTTTACATTTTATTTATTTATCTTTAGAGGGGAAGGGAAGGAGAGAGAGAGAGAGAAAGAGAGAGAGAAATACCAATGTATGGTTGCTTCTTGTGCATCCCTTGCCAGGACCTGGCCTGCAACCCAGGCATGTGCCCTGACTGGGAATCGAACCGTGATCCTTTGGTTCACAGGCCTGCGCTCAATCCACCTAGCTACACCAGCCAGAGCTGTCTTGTGTGTTAATTCACTGAAACTTTACATAACCCTAGGAGGTAGGTGGCATTATTATTGACGGTGGATGCACAGGGAGTTAAAAATAATTTACCCAAAGTTCTATAGCTATTGGCGGAACCAAGAGCCAAATCCAGGCAGGCCTACTACAGACCCCTCTCTATTACATAAGGTCAGAGAAAAACGGGTCATCTAGAAACCACCAACACCGGGCCTGGAACGTGATGATGCTCAACAGTGGCAACTAACACCATCCTTCTTATCCCTGGGATGACCTCTAGAATGCTTATTTCTCATTCTGATGTTATCTGGGTGCTTTCGATAAGCCTGCAGTAACTACAGAAATATATTTCAACCTCTATGCTTACATGCACCGTCTTGGGATTTCCACAGTAGTCTGTGTTGAACAATCCAGAGAACCAACTCTAGATCACATAAATGTGCATCTGTAACTACACACGCCTTTGAAAGACATCATTTTGAAAATCATTATAGACTAAGAGGAAGTTGGAAAAATAGTACAAACATTCCATGAGGCCTTCCTGTGTCCCCTGCAAACACATGACTAAATGATCTCTATTGTTTCCTTCTCCCTCTTTACAAGGCAAGGGCAGCAAAAGGAGGCTAAGGCGAGAGCTGTGCGGAGGAGTTAGAGAGAGGGCTGGGGGTCCGAGTCCTCTGCAGCCTGCCCCGCAGCCTCCGTGGTGCCCAGCCCAGCAGCAGCGACCTTAAATAAGCATTTATATTCCTTGAGAGCTCTGCAGTGTCATCTGTCTTACCGTCCGCCAGTCCTTATTCTAAAGAGTCCCAAGACATCAGTTTTCCTAATTAAAAACAAATCACTGCTACATACTTTTAATAAACACATAAACTATAGTGAGGGAGAAAAATACCTCTTTTCCTTGGAGTTTCTATAGCTGGAAAGAGTTTACAAGACATGGTCCCTGACACGTTTCTGAAGTCATTCTGTTCTGCTACTTAACTAAGAAGGATAGTCCCTTCTGTTATTCCTACAACAGCCCCTGCCTCCCTCTGTCTCCCCCACGGATGTGCTGGCTGCCATCTGGGACTCTGAGGGCAGGGAGAAGACTAACCTCTGTCATCAGCCTTGCTGTTCATGTCTTCTTCCTTGTCCTCGTCATCGCTGCTGGAGCTCTCCAGCTTTTCCTTCATCTGCTCCAGCTGATCCAAGTTAACCCGGCCAACCAGCTCGAAGTTACGGCTCACCTGAAAAAGGCCCAAACAACGATGGAGGAATGAACCACAGACTGAATGGGGCTCACCCTGGGGGAGAGAGATTTCCCAGGTCATTTTCCTTTGACTGTTTTTGGAACCAGGGCTGAACAACACCAGTGCCTAAGAGGTCCTTCCCTCCACTTTGACGTGGCTTCAGAGGCAGATGCTCTCACATCTCTCCATTTTCAACAGAACTGTCAACATTGGACCTTCCTTACCAAACTTACTGAGACACATGAGTGACGCTCTACCAGAAATCAAAAGTATCATGAAACTTGGGGAGTAGAGGAAGTGTCCAGAAAACAGTTTTTTGAGTTGAATCCAAAGAAGTAACTTTTGCAAACTACCCAAGTTTCAAATGCTGTGTTTTTCTGTGTATAATGCGTACCCCCCCCCCCCATTTTTGAGGGGAAAAAATAAGGATGCGCATTATACGTAGCAAAAGATGGTATATCTGGAGGTGAAGAGGCTCTTTGTATCCTGAAAGCTAGCGGTGAGAGTGACAACCTTTTCCACTGTGATCCTGTTGATATGGAGGACCATGGGCTGTTCCAGCCGAGGCCGGATGATGACCACTCGATTCCTAACTGCAGTCCAAACGGAAGACAAGTTTGTTACAGTGACTGTTACCACTGTTTTTGAAGCTGACTCCAGCCTGTTTATCAAGGCTGGAATTATCTTAGAAAAATCCATGAATAAACCCTAAAAACCCTTTGAAAGTGTTAACTAGGGCTGATTTGGGATTATGTAAAATGTAGTTAGAATAATGTGGAAATCCAAGGTTTCTTCAAAATATCACCTAAACAGAAATAAAAATCCATATTAAAAAACTGTAAAGATGTTCTGTTTTGGATTCCCCTATCAATGGTAGCACAAAATTTATCTCCTTCAGAAATCTAGTTTCAGACCTCTTTGGTGGCATGTGTACTGTTACCAGGAATGACAGGTTAGCCCAGGACTTAAGTCAACAAAATGACTCAAGCCAACACACAGCGACAGGCCACTCCACTGGCAGGCGCTGTGTTCTCCCTGTTGGAGGGAGGGTTAGGGCAGGGACCCACAAAGATGGATAAGACCCAGGTCTGGTCTCCAGAGGTTCACAGTACAGTTGAGGAGGGAAGACAGACATCATTAATTAGAATTTCCATAGCTGCTACAGTACACATAGAGTGTAACAAGGGCTCAGGAGAGGAAAGGGAGAATTTATAAGACAATTCCAAAGTATTCTCTGGGACCAGACTGGAACAAAGATTTGCTGAGCACCACCGACTCCATATGCCTGGCAGATGGGAACACATCATCATCAACTGTGACAAATGGGAGAGAGACTCAGAGTATCAGGGCCAACAGACAGTCCTCCGAAAAGCCTTAGTATTGTCCCAACCACATCATGTAAGAAAAGAAAGGAAGAACACTCAGGATAAAAAGCTCTCTTAAGACAAGAGAAACAACGCATTGCTCTAACTATAATGATGAAGTCCAGGCAACCAGTTACTTTGGAAACGATGCAACGTGAGGGTGGAAGAGATGTCTGCATCAGCCTTAATGCTAAACAGTCGGGACAGCAAGCTCTTCTTTCACTCATTAAAAAAAGTTGTAAAAACTAACAGATTAAAGTGAGAAGGAGGAGGAAGACGTCGGGATCAAAATCCTTCTTCCTCCTTCCTCCCCTCTCAGAGTTCATAATAAGAGTCTCCAAAGCACTTGTGCTGTGGCACCTTCTTCCTGACTCGGGAGTTATCCACAGCGCCTCACTCCTGCAAACCTGTATGAATTTTTACTTATTCATTTTTGTAACATTAGGTAAAAGGGGGTAGCATAAGGAACAAGAGCTTTGAAGTCAGACAGACCTAAATTCAAGTTTGGGGTTTGCCATTGCTCAGAGTCTGGGCATGTTATTCAACATAAATGTCCTCATTTATAAGAGGAGGGTCAGCCCAGCACCTGAAACCCAACAGTTCCCCAAAAGGTCATCTCCTTCCCCTTTCTGGGAACGTGGCCTTTTCCAATTTTGGCTTTTGGAAAGGAGTATGGTAAACATTGTAAATGCATAAGAAGTTATGTTTAGCCACGAAGTCTACATTTTAATTGAATAGCACTTCCAACAAATATCTGAATAAAAGTTTTCTGCACTGCCAGTCTTTAAGGAGAAGGAGCCAAGGTTCCGATTTGCCTAATTTTGGAATATGTGTAAAGAAATTTCTTTTAAATGACCAGTACTTAAAAGGCTGCCTTTCTCCCATGTCCCACCTTCAGCCAGGGCACCTGTAGGGGTGTGTAGGGGATGTGAGTGTGGGCAGAAGCCAGAAGACAAGAATAATGGAACCAAGAGTGCCCAGAACCCCTATACTGTCGAACGCCGAAAGGTTTCATTCACCGGTTCAACAAGGGCTTTCTGAGGGCTGGTGCTGTGGGCCCTGTGCTAGGTATCAGACCCCTTGCTGCCTGAGGAGCTCATAGTGACAGATCTGTCACCAAAGTGAATGTTGTTTTTTTTTTTCTTTTCCCTTCACTGGGAAACTGTTAATATTTTAGCTTCTGCACAATTTTAAGACTACAAGACATTTTCATGGTCTGGCATTGGTCTGAGGCTGACCCCGATTCAATGGTCCTGAAGATTTCTAAAATCTTTGCATTTAAAAGATTTAAAACAAAAAACTGACATTTTTGCTATGTAATTAGAAATAGCGTTGGGCTCTTACTCTGCTCTAAATCTCCAGATCAGCAACTCAATATTAATCGTAACATAAAAGACTCCTCCCTGCATGACCTGGATTATCTATCGTCTGCTCCCTTACCCCTCCTGCTGGTTCCCCCGTCATCCATTCCCACTCCTCCTACATCTATTCTCCAATGCCTTGTCGGTGATGTTCACAAATTGCAATCTGTTTGTGTCAGTCTCTGTGTGCCCTGAGGATCAAGTCCTCATTTCTTGCTGAGATTTATGTGGCCAGCGATCATCATATCCCGGCCCACATTCTCCAGAGTGACTACCCCTTGGCTCCCACCACCCCGAACTTAACTGAGCTTCCTGGAATCTGCCACACTCTTAACTTTGTGCCTCTCTCTCTGTGCGCATGCCATTCTCTCTTTCTCCAAGTCTTTCAAGCCTGCCTCCTCCATGCGGTGAATTCTGTCTTCCAGCCTCACTTCAATGTCACAGGGGGGCCCTTCTCTAAACTTGCTGTCCTTGCTCTGTGCTTCCACAGTACCCTACACTCCCCTTCTGTAATTCATCCTACTCAGTAACTGTTTATGGCCTGCAGCCCCCTGGACCGCAAACTCCACAGGATACTCTGCATTTAACTCCCAAATGGATCCTCACTGGCCACCGCAACGTCTAGATCAGCATCTCAATCGGCGTGGGTGCTGTTCTCACCTCCTGGATTCAATTTAATTTAATGTATCTTTCTTTCCTATAAACTTTCATTTGGAAAATAGAAAAAAAGCATTTGGAACCCAACTACTTATACATAATGACTATTAACAAGTTACTGTATTTCTGTATGCCTGTTTTCTAGGCATAGATTATTTATATTGCTGGAATTACATTAAAACATATACAAGTGGATCCTGTTTTTTTATGCCTGGCATGGCACAAATATCCTCTGTATCAGGGCATACATTGTAGTTTACTATCCCCATATGAGTTTACCTTTGGCCATTTCACTATTACAAATGCAGTAATACACTTTATTGCATATACTCCCTTCTTGCACATTTAGTTTTAATTTTATAGGCTAAATTTGCAATGTGAAATTACAGGGTCAAAATCTAAGAGTATGGGCTTTATTGAAATTCCAGTATGTTTCTAAGCTGGCTTCTGGAATGATCATACAAGTCACCTTCTGGACCTAGAGATTGGTGGGTATCTAACTTTTTAATGGCACTGAGGAGGGAAATTCACCTTTTCCTCTGGAGATGAGAAGTAATTCATTACCTTGTTTCCCAAGAGGTCCACAACAGAGGGAGAAAAATAATAAGTGTTAAAAGATTAAGATTTAGAACCTGGCTTCTTGAAGCCCTTTGGAGGCAAAAGAAGCCACACATAGTTTTAAGGGTGCATTGTTCAAATACATAATCACTCAGACTGTAAAAGTATATGCAGATCCTTATATTCTATGAAAGTTATCTGTCAATGCCCCAAAGCCCAAAGTCTCCTGTGAAGGCCACTAACCCAGAGTCATGGTGAAGCCTGCTGTCCCATGGGAATGTGAGATCAAGTGCCATTGACCAGCATAGACTTCAGCCTTAAAGTTCACCTTGAACTGATGACCCTGCAAACCCTTCCATGCTCATGCGTAATGTTCAAGCTTCCTAACTACATGCGTCTCCTTCTTTGTTTGTGTTTAAGCATTTAGCAGATAGTTTAGATCTGTCCCTAGCACGTGAAAGAATTTCTGTACTTGAGGCTGAATTCTGACAGAAGCACTTACATGATTTACAAATATTACCAAGTTGGTCATGCATTTGCATATTGTCCTAGGTTGGCAAACCCACTCTTATAGGAAAGACTGACAAAAACTTGCTTGTTAATGAAAAGATATAATAGGATACTGTGGTTTCCAGATGACTTAGCACACATTAAGTGGGGGAGACAGCGATGAGGAAAACATCCACCTACCATTTCCTGAGTTCCCCCTCCCATTACACAACATTCGTAAGGGACACCCAGTCAAGATGTTCACATCGCCTAATGTGTCATGTCCATGTTAGAAAGAAAGGCCAAAGTGAACTTTCTATTTCGAGAAAAAGCGACACCAGAGAATATGGAAAAACTGCCTCTCAGGTCAGAAATGCCTGTCTTAGCCACAAATGGAGAATGTGTCGCGCAGTGAAGATTTTAAAGGACCTACAGAACAGATGGCCAGGTTTCTCAGGAGGGGGCCAGGTAAGCACATATGTTAGGCTTTCTGGACCCCACAGTCTCCGTCACGACACTCAGCTGCTGCGATCGCCCAAAAGCAGCTACAGACAACACAGAAATGGATGAGTCTGGGTGTGTTCTGATGAAACTACATTCATAGATACTGAAGTTCAAATTTTATATAATTTCACATGTTGCGAAATACTACTCTTTTGTTTTTTTTTCAGCTATTTAAAAATGTCAAAACCATTCTGAGTTGGCAGGCCATACAAAAGCAGGTGGGGGGCTGGATTTGGTCTGTGGGTCAGAATTTGCCGAACCCTGATTTATAGTATCTGTTGGTTTACCCAGCAGGTCTTGAAAGTCAGAATGGGAATAAGGGGAAGAATGCAGTGGAAGAAAGTTTCAGCAAGAAAGTATCTCTACAGTTTCTTACAAGAAAATGTTCATAGATGCAGGCCAAAATCTTCCTTTCTCAGATGAGGGCATTTCAATCAGAGCTCTTGTAAAAGCTTCTAGAAAGGACATTCAGCTAAGTGTGTTCAAGTTTACGGAAGAAGATCGGTGACACCATATTTACTCTGTTCTATTCTGCCCTCCTATTTTATAGATACCTTCATTAAGCACTTAATCTTTATTTAAGTTTGTCTTGACTACTTTCTTATAAACTCTTTCAGAGTAGCAAACATTTCTTATTTAGCTTTATATGCCCAGTAAAGAGTCTAAGGTCAGTCGTGTAGTTGACACACAATAAATCACATAAAAATTTATGGTAGATTATAAAATACAAAAAAAATCATAATATTGCCTCAAGATTTGCATCCCATGATATAAAATTACTTGCTAATAAGAGAATAAAATTGGACATTTTCCTAAAGGATTTTGATCCACTTCCTACCAAATACCTATTACGCACTAAAAATTAATCATCTAATTTTTCTCTGTATCTCTTAACTCTTATAACCATTCTGCAAGATGTGTGCTATCATCCATATTTGTAGATGAGGAAAACAGAACACCAAATGCGCACTAAAGCCAGGTTTAGCATTCAGATCTTCAGGTGATATAGCTCACATTTCCCCATTATAATGCAAACCATCTGTAGAAATGTAAAATTACTTACCAAATGGTAAACATGACCCACAGTATTGGCCTAATAAAGGAGGAAGAAAAAAGTATTGAGACAATAATGTTCTGTTGCAAAACTGAATGGGATAGAGAAGTAGAATCTTTTGAGAATTTCTCTTCAGAAGAAAAAATTTTCTAAGAACAGTAAGAATTAAAGATGGTGAAGTACCCAGAAAGGTGTATGAAACACAGAAGTCAAGGATGGCAACTACTTTTCTTTGCAATCCCTGGGCCAGAATCAGAAAACATGTTTTTCTGCCAGATCTATTTTAGCAAAAAAGACATCAACTCATTTTGAGAATCTCAGCATAACTTCAGTCACAAGTATTCAAGAAAGCCAAGTGAAAGGCATCAGTAAGAAAGTCAAAGAACTCTGTTGCTGGCCAGCTGAGCCGTTGCCAGGCTCCTGGACAGGAAATCCAGAAGCGAAGATGCTGATGATGCCCATTTTGCTTAGTTGAACAAACAGGATACTTAAAATTTCCTCCTTGAAAAGTGATTTCATTTATTGATCGATTCAACAAAGAGCTACTGGAGACTAGATTAGATTTTGGAAGAAAAGAGAGGTAGACAATGTGGTTTCCATTTGAAGAATGGTGTCTCCAATGGCAAGACAGGGACCTGTTAAGGGTTAAGTGCAAGTTCAGTCAGCATCAACTAAGTGTCTTTACAGAGGAAGAAGGGAAGTCTTATGGAAGTCTGGAAGGAGGAACAATTAATATTGACCGAAGATTTTAGTGGATAGTTTCAAAGGTTATAAGCACTGAGCATCTTCAAACGTCTACCTGAGAAACATCACCTCATGTTCTGCCAGGCAGGTCTCTCTGAAAAAATGGTCACACCTCTTGCTCGTCTACTTCTGGTTTCTGTCTTCCAAAACGCATGTAGAAATGGGTCTAAGGTTGCCAAATAAGAAGCAAGACTAACATGAGGGAAAACAGAGCTGGAATGACATAATCTTCTAGAGAGCGCTGCAGCTTGCAGAAATCCTTGGAATTGATAAAGCTAAAGCTGCTAGTAATCCCGAAAAAATGTGGCCAAATGCGTGTTTGGGATCTGGCATGGGGGGAGGTTCTTCTATTTCTTCTCATTTCCTTTGCTGGAAACAAATGCTCTATGTGAATTTTTTTTTTTTTTGCCACTGTGGATCTCACTAGTCCAGAAAGCTGAACAATTTTATTGGAATAACTAAAATGTTGGTGATTCCTCCTGAGCTTAATGTTCTGCTGCTTTCCCTAAACTGGTGAAAAGAAAGAGATACGAGTTCCTTAGAGTTCAGCCGCCTGAGGTTCCATTTGTATAAAAAAATTAAAACCATTTCAAAGTAAATTAAATTAGTGAATGTGCATTGCCTGAATAGGCTATCCTTCTAAATTTAATATACCCAACATGACAATTTTACGAGCAAACTAAGTTAGAGATAATGTATTTTTATGTTCCTTAAACTAGCAAAGAGACTTCAGAACCATAAAGAACACTAACAAGGTATTGAATATACTTAAACTTTCTTTTAAAAATGTGTTTTTTAAAAAATATGAGTGCAAGGATATTTTTTCATGACTTTAACGTTCTTAGAAATGTCTTAACTTTCACTAGCCTTGCTAATAAATGGCACTATGGATATATGATTGCATTGCATGTGTGTGGGGGGAAGATTTTAAAATCAGGTGAAAGAAAGGAGAATGGAAGAATTGAAATAATAGTCTGTGTTTCAGAAAAATCAAGTGAGATAAAAAAATGACAGGAAGTTGAAGGATGAAAAAATTTGTTAAAGAACCTGCACTGTTTACTTTAGATTCCAAAACATTACAAGTGCTCCTTGTCCACCAGCACAAAGACAAAGGTCTAGGAAGGCATGAGCCTATGTCACCTAAGAAATGCGAATGCTGCTTGTTGTCCCATTTCTACTTCACCATGGCTTCTTAGGATAAACACGGCAGCGTAAATCCAGCACACTTGAGAACTGGGTTCTTAAAAGGAATGCTATATTGGACATCAAGGACCCTTCTTGCTGTCACCAGTATTTAGTCTCATGAATGATACAGTCTTGACATCTCTAGAGACATTCCTGAGGTTTATCAGCTTTGCAAGGCAGAATTGTGAAGTCCAGTTTTCAATGTCTAGCTCTGTTTAAGAAATTCCTTTGACTGAAAATACATCCTTCAGTGTCTTTTAGTTTCTTCTGCAGATTCTTTCCACCACACAAAATCACCTAAAGCTATTTGTGGAAGAATGTAATGAGCAATGCACTCAACATAGAGTCTGGGGGAAAAAGAAGTAAATCTTAGCTTAGAAGCAATTGCTAAGTCTACTGCACATTTTGTTTTTGGCAGTTTACATGTTAATCTGGATCACGTAGATCTATCTGTTCCCAGGGCCAACTTTACAAGATTGCAGGAAATTAACATTTATTGAGGACCTATTATGTGTCAGGTCATGGTAAATGCATCTTTTAGGTATTGAGGTATACTTTCCTTACTATGAAACCCATCTATTTTATTTTTGTTTCAAAAATTCATCTATTTAAAATGAACAGTTCAATGAGTTTTAGTAAGTTTATGCGTTTGTGCAACCTTCAACACAATCTGGTTGAAGAACCCTTCTACCACTCTAAGAATGTTCCTCATACCCTCTGCAATCAATCCCTGCTCCCTGTCTCCAGCCCACCTTCAATCTGCTTCATCTCCATACTTGTATCAGACAATCTGTAGTCTTTCGTGCCTAGCTTCTGCCCACTTAACATGATGTGTTAAAGACCTACCCATGTTGTTACATGTATCAGTAGCTCATTTCTTTGTATTGGTAATCAGTATACTTCCACTGTAAGGATACACACAGCACATTTTATTTCAGTGAACTTTATGTGGGAGCAGACTTGCTGGATCAGATGGTAAGTGTACGTTTAACATTCAAACAAATGACCAAAATAATCCAAAGTGGATACGCCATTTTATATCCCAACCAGCACTGCGTGAGATTATCTTCGCCATTGGTACAGCATGAGCAAAAGTATCTATACAAACCATACCATTTTAATCAAATTGTTTCTTACTATAGTTGTGAAGGTTCTTTGTATATTTTAAAGTCCTTTGTTAGTTAATTACTTTGCAAACATTTGCTTCCTGTTTGTTGCTTGTGTTTTCATTTTCCTGATGGTGTCATCTTCTGAAGAGCAAAAATTTAATTTTGATGGCATGTAATTTATTGACTTTTTCTTTTACTGTCCATAGCTTTTGCATTTTATCTAAGAAAATGTTCCCTAACCCAAGGGAAATCTGCTATTTTTCCAGAAGTTTTAAACTTTTAGTTCATGCATTGAGGTTTATGATCCACTTTGATTTAATTGTTGTGTTGGGGGTGATGTAAGGGCCGATGATCACTGAGGTCCAATTGTTCTGGCAGCATTTGCTGAATAACCACCCTTTCTGTACTGCCGCCTTAGCACCTGTGATGCAAATCAACTGAACACGTGCCTGAGGGTTTCTTTCTGGACTTTTTCTTCTGCACCACTGACCCAGGCATCTATCCTTATGCCAACACCACAATGCTCTTGATTACTGTGGCTTTATAGTAAGTTTTAAATTCAGGAAGAGTGAGTCCTCCAATTTTGTTCTTTTCCACACTACTGAGGTCTAGCTCCTTTGCATTTCCATATACATTTTAGTATCAATTTGTCAATTTCTACCAAAGCACAAAGCCTACTCACATCTTGACAAAGGTTTGTTCACATTTTGACATACATTGAATATATACATCAATTTGTGAAGAAATACCAATATTGAGTCTAATCCACAGATACGGTATATGTTGCATTAACGTGGTTTTTTTCTCTCTCAACAATATTTTGTAGTTTTCAGTGTACAGCTTTCACAGTTCTTATGTTAACATTTATTATTAACTATTTTATTCTTTTTGATGTATTATAAATGAAGTTGACTTATTTAAAATTCATTTTCAGATTTTCCATTATTAGCATATAGAAATATAATTAATTTTTGTATATTTATCTTATATCCTGCAACTTTGATAAACTCAATAACATTCTGGTAGCTTTTTTTTTTTTTTAAGCAGATTACTTAGGATTTTCTACCTACAAAGATTGCACTGTCTGTGAATAAAAAACATTTTCTTTCCTTTCCTTTCCTTCCCTTCCTTCCCCTACTCCTTCCTTCCTTCCTTCCCATTCTTATGCCTTTAATTTCTTGTTCTTGTCTTATGGTCCTTGACTTTTGTATTTGAATTATTGGCAAATTTCTCTTCAGTACATTGTACACTGAGACTCCTACACCCCTTCATGATGCTGAAATCAGATTTTTGTATATTCTTCACTGCGATGAGTGACCATTTTTAATAACGCATGTCACTATCAGTCAAAAATTCAGTTTAAGCAGCACTGTCATCTTTGTTTATGTAATAGTGTTTGGAAAATTATGCCAAAAATATGAACTGCATTTTGCACTTATCACTTAGAAAAGAAGAAACAGAGATGGGGAAAAGATAGTGTTGTTATCAGTACTAAGCACGTGTCTCAGAAACTTAACAATTGCTAAAAAGATGAAAATCATGAGCCATGTGAAAGTGGCAATTCTGTTGCCTCCATTAGGTACTCATTGGATTTAATAAACTGGTCAACCATGAGAAAGAATAAAATTACAGAACCTAACTTGGCAGAGTGAAAATAAAACACTGAAGACGTATTTGAAAAGCAGGGTGTAATTAGTGGTTTTATAATGTATTTTAGGTCCTCAGGAACATAACTGCCTTCATTATAGGCACAACAGTTGCTGCACTTGAGCACAAATCAATTCACACATAGAGTGAAGAACACAGTGGATGTTAAAATGTGGGATATACTGGGACTTCGTTTAATCTTACAAAACTTCCAGGAAAGGTATAATGATCCCCATTTAAAAATCACAAAACGGACACAGACATTTAGCTTGCTGAAGTTGTACAGTCAGTAGAGGAGACAAGATTCAAACTCAGGTCTGTTTGACTCCAAAAGCTCTAAATTGGGCCCCTGTTTTCCTGAGCAACCCAGTTCCCTGGATCATGTCCCTAAGCCCAACCTTGCACGCCTGCTCAGAAAGCCTCTGGGTACACATCTGCACGGCCTCTAAGATTCTTGAGATTCCTCCAGTGACTCCTCAGCTACCCTGCAACAACTGGGGAAGAATTTATCTTCCTGGTTTGCTCTGTCCCAAAATACCAGCCTGAAGGTTTGAACATGGCAATAAAAAGAGCTGAGGTAGTTACATAAATAAGATACATGTACATAAATTTGAGAGCTTGGTTTGAAATAAATGAGTGATTATCCTTTGAGTTCAGGAGCAGAAGTGACTAGGAAGTTTGAATAAGAAAGGATATTACAGTTTTTAAATGAAGTAAGTTTTGAAGTTTTGAGATTCAGGCTTTTCTTCTCTGCTTTCATATTTAGGCAGACACATTAGAAAATGAGTGTGTTCCAAAGCAGACAAGTTACCATAAAATCATTAAACTGTGGGTGGGTGATAAAGTTCAGACTTCTCTCAACATCCTGCCAGAAAAAGTCTAACCCTTGGATGCAGATGATTTAAACTACAATCTTTGTAACTTGGTTTTGTAAGGACAGAAAAGAGGGTCTGGCATGTTATTTCCACCGTGAGGACACAGAGCAAGGAAAAAGGAAGAAATATCAAAAGTGTTTCTAATTGTCTCTTAAGTGAAATCTCGCTAGATGTTGCGGATTTCTTGGTTAGTCAGAAAGCATTTCAATTGGTTATTTTCACGAAACAAACATCAGTCATAGTGCCCCCTGCACTCGGCAATACACAAAGCCAGAAACAATCATCTAAATTCCTGATGTGACAAAAATAAGCCCTATGAGAAATGAGGATGCTGTCCTGCATTATTTTATCCTCTGATCAGTAGCCCGTTTGAAAGAGATTTTTTTTCACAAATCTTTTAGTTTCCTTTATCTATGAATCTGTTCTTTAACAATCTCACTCCCCATGGAAAACACATATTTTACAGTCCATCTAGTGTTTACATATTAATAGCGATGCTTTGGAATATCTTTGTAGCAAAATATTAGAAACAGCCTAACACAGTTAACAGGCATGATGGCATGGCCATCCTGCAGAAAGGAGCCAACAACTATGGGTCCACAGCCTGTCACCGGCTTATAAATAAAGTTTTATTAGAACACAATCAACCCCATTCGTTTATGTCTTGTCTACAGTGGCTTTCTTCCTACAAGAGCAGAGTTGAGTGGTTGCATTGCCACTAAGACTATCTGGCCCACAAAGTCTGAAATGTTTACTACATGGCTCTTTACAGAAGAAGTTGGTCAACCTTTGTGATAATGTTACTGTAAAACAGAGCACTGGGGAGTCTCCTGCCTTGGCCAAGATGGTGGCAGGGGGAGGTTCTTACACTGCAATGAGCACGCAGAAAGCTAGCAAGATAATTGGATAGAGACCCCCCCTTATCAGATTGGGGTTGGGACCAGAGGAAGGCAAGAATATGTGCCATAGAAGTCAAAATGGCAGACAGAGGTGCTGGACCAAAGAGGTCTGTCAGTCTAGCCCAGGGAAAGAAGGGATTGGTTGAGAGATGGACCCAGGTGAACTTAATTGGTCATTTTGAGAAAGCACTGGGTCCATCCCCCACACAAGCTAATATAATCCCAGAGGAACAAAAAGGTTCTCACTTGCTTGCGACCCGCACTTGCATGGTGCACTCTCCTGTTGACTCTGGGACCCATGGCCTCCAGGAGGAAGCCTCTCTGTCCTCCTTGCCCACCTATAGTGACGCACTCGCCGGTGTGTTTGTGCGCTCTTGCTCCCAGGAGCATGCAACCATTCAACTCTGGCAGGGCATGGCCCAGACCATGCAGACTCCACACACAGGCTCCAGGAGGGAGCTTGAAATGGATAGCAGCTGGGAACAAGCTAAGCTACCTAGATGAGGACCAAGACATCTTAGCAGCTGCCTGCAGGCTCCAAAGGACGATACTTCAACATGGACAAGAACTCTGGACACTGGCTTTCATCTTGGCCTTGATGAGGACAGTTGGACCTTTTCCACACAACAAAGGGGAGATGGTCGTTCAGATGCAAATCTGTCATTCTCTCAAGCTGCACAACACCTGAATAAAAACCTCTTTCCTTTTGCACCAGTATCTGCCTCATGACTTTGGCTTTTGTCGTGACAGCTAGCTGAACCTCCATTTTGTTTGGCTACAATAATATGTTTAAACTAATATGGATCACCATGTGGTCAAGATGGTGATGTAGGCAAACATGGATCACCTCTTCCCACAACCATATCAAAAGTACAGCTATAATATAGAACAATCCTCACTCAGGAATGTCAGAAATTGAGTTGAATGAAGTCTGACAACTACAGAATTGAAGGAACCACATCCATCCAGGTGGTAGGAGGGGTGTGGATGCAGAATGGGCTGGTCCCTCACCCACATGGATAAAAATTAGGGAGAGATATCTTGGGGGCAAGGAGCCCCAGACCCACACCAAACCCCCCAGCCCAGGGTTCCAGTGCCAGGAAGCTCAGTTCCCACAACTTCTGGCTGCAAAAACCACTGGAGATTGAGTTCATGGAGGAGGCTGCTGGAGTCCTAAGCAATTCCACTTGGGGAACCCACACAGGGACTCACCTACTCAGACTTGCTCCCTCTGATCTCCAGCACTGGGGTGGCAGCTTGAAGGGCACCCGTGGTATACAGGGAGAGACTGAAGTATCTTGGCACTGGGACAAGCAGGGGCCATTTTCTCTTTACTGAGCCCACCCTGCCACAGAGCTGGTAGTCTGGTGCCGTAGCTGAGGCTCCATCCATCTGGCTAACACTCATGACCCACTTTGGAGATCCAGAGAGGCTCTATCCCACCCAACTTACGGGCCCCCTCAAGCTGCTTTTCCATAAGAATGGCTTTCTTGGCTGTTAAATTGTATCAAGCAAGCAACAGCTGGCTTCAGTGAGCCCTGGTGGCAGCCAGATTAGAGTCACAGCTTGGCTTCACCTGAGAATCTGCAAGCCCAGCACAAGTAGAAACCATTTCAGATCGCTTTGCAGCTCAGGTAGGGTGCTCCAGGTGATATACAGATGGGGGCTGACTTTGGCCTGCACCACCCGGGAAACCCCAGGGCCAATGTACTCAGAGGACAGCTACACACCACGCTGGAGCACCACGACCTTGACCCTGCATAGCTGATACTTCATGGAGGGTGGAGGTTGGTGGCCAGTGGCCACAGCTAATCCTTGCAGCTGAATGGCCTGGGCAAATCCCTCCCATTGATCTGCCAAAAGCAATGATGGCTCAACTGAAAGAGGAGGGTGTACTCAGCCCACAAGAAGTGCACACCTTGAGTACCCAACTGGGTGACAGGGGAGGCTGGGCCACTGGACTCTACAAACACACCTACTACAGTAGGCCACACTATCAAGACAGAGTCAAAGCAGCTCCACCTGATACACAGGAACAAACACAGGGACAAGGAAACAAGGAATAAAGAGATAAGGAAACATGGCCCAAATGAAAAGAACAGAATAAAACTCTGGAAAAAGAGCTAAACAAAATGGAGATAAGCAATCTATCAGATGCAGAGTTCAAAACACTTTATAAGGATGCCCAAGGAACTCAGTGAAGACCTCAGCAGCATGAAAAAGACTCAGTATGAAATGAAAGATACACTAATTGAAATAAAGAACAATTTACAGGGAAACAACAGTACAGTGGATGAAACTGGAAATCAAATCAATGATTTGGAACATAATGAAGCAAAAAAACAACCAATTAGAACAACAAGAAGAAAAAAGAATAAAAATATGAGGATGGTATAAATAGACTCTGGGACATCTCAAGAGGTCCAACATTTGCCTCGTAAGGATGCCAGAAGAAGAGAAAGAGCAAGAAATTGGAAATCTATCTGAAAAAATAGTGAAAGAAAACTTGCCTAATTTGGTGAAGGAAATAGACATGCAAGTCCAGGAAGTGCAGGGGGTCCCAAACCCAAGATGGATGCAAATAGGCCCACTCCAAGACATATCATAATTAAAATGCAAACGTTCAAAGATAAAAAGAGACTCTTAAAAGCAAGAGAAAAGAACTTAGTTACCAGAAGGGTGTCAGATGGAAGTGAGGAAGGGTAGAATGGGTGAACAGGTGAGGGGATTAAGAAGTACAAATAGGTAGTTACAGAATAGCCATGGGGATGTAAAGTACAGTATGGGAAATGGGGTAGCCAAAGAACTTATATACATGACTCATGGACATGAACAATGGTGTGGGGATTGCCTGAGGGAGTGGGGGTGCTGGGTGGAAGAGGACAAAGGGGGAAAAATCAGGACAACTGTAATAGCATAATCAATAAAATATAATTTTAAAAATATGGAAAAATGCCCTTGTTAAAATACTACGTTAAAAAGGGGCGGTTATATACTATGTCATATACAGTATCATCATGATTATGCAAATCAAAGAAAAGTGGACATAAAAGAAACCAAGCATGTGAAGCAGTTGGATTTGGGTGGCAGCATTTTAGGTGATATTTTCCACCCCTATTTATAGATTCCAATTTTCTAAAATGACCTTACATTTCTTTTATAATAGAAAAAACTGAACCTCATTTTAAACATTACTTTAGTTCATATCTATCTTGCACATGACTAAATTTAGCTCTCCCACCTGGCTCAGGCCCTTTCCACAGGTGTGCTGAGGGTGGGTGGCAGGAAGTCCCAGGTAAGTACCTTATGCTCATCCCGAAGGTGGCTGTCCAGTTCCTCCGTGTGCTTGGTCTCATAGTAGCAGAGCTGGCATTTGTAAGGTTTCAGTTCATTGTGCTTTTCTATGTGTTGCTGGAGGCTCTCGTCACTGGAGCAGGTGAAGGTACACTTATCACAGCGGAAAACTACTCCCTGCAAGTATTTTGACAGTTTGGAACGGCACACTTCAATGGGGACAACTCGCTCTTCTGTGGAGACAAATTGAATGGAAAGATGGGAATTTTTACTAATGGTAAGCAGATGTTCTTTCTTTGGAGTATAAGAAGAAACTCACCCATTCAATTTTGCTATTTCTTAGGAGTTTGGGTCCGTGAACAGCACACATGGATAATACCCTCCCCTTTACCCTTCAAAATAATGTATTTCTCAATAAAAGTAGTTATTTTCAAGACCAAAAGCTCTTTGTGTACTTAATACCCAGCGTGATCTGTAAATAGGCGTGGCCAGGCTTGAAGGTTCTTGTAAATTTCTGAATGGAGGTGATTAAAGGAGGGGCAAAGAATAGGAAGTAGTGGCCATTTTTACCAATATTAATGATTATCAACAGCAACCCATTACTACTTTCTAGTCAGTGTTATTTTGGTGAACGTACAGATGTCCTCAAGTGGGCAGGAAACTGACATACCCCAAATACCTATGTACCACCACTGTGAGCCTTCCTAGCAATGATGAGGCTTGAGTTATTCTCATTTCTTACAAGTCAGTAAAGCAACTCTCCAAAGCTCGTAGACATTGACATTGGCCATGCAGAGATCTGTAACCCCGTCTGTCAAACTGCACACCCATGAGATACCATCATTTCCAATTGTTTCCCTTCCAAGATGGTCTCCAGGAGACAGTTTTCCTTTACCTGAAACCAAAGGCATCTCTAGTCTAATATCATCTCTGAAAACAAAGGAATGTGTACACTTTCATTCACTAAAACTCCAACTCCAACTGTGAAGAACTCACAAATGAAAAGGCTGCAGGCAAAGTCAGGGGCGATGGGGGTGGTGTGGGAGATATGGGGGATTTGTGTCTTTTCATCCCTAATCTGATTGTCACAAGGAAAAAAAAAAAAAATAGAAAGAGAACTTGGGTGGCTTTCCCTGTTAACATACCAAATGCTGGAGGGCTGGGAATGCGTGTGTGCTTGTTTATTTTGCACTCTCTCACCCTTGTGTTTAACTGCTCAAATTAAATTTCACACCAGTCTGCCCAGAGTACCGGCGCACGCGCCAGATACCCATAACTGGGATAAAATTAAAATCTGTGCTATTTATGCAAGGATCAAATATAGCGAGTGTTTTCACGCTGTGTCTGGATTCAGAAGACTCTCTGTAAGTTTACAAATGGACGCACACAACATATACTTATATTATTTAGAAACAGCAATGCGTTATTAAGTCAAGAAACCGTGATTTATTCTCAGAGTCACTGAGCAGCAATGTTTCCTGAGCATCAGTATCTTGAGCGCTGGCGGGACTCACTAGGTGAGCCCTCCCTTTGCTGCTGGCCTGCGACAGGCCCCTGGGGAATTTTCCCCACCCAATACCATGCCTTAGCCTCAACCATCACAATCTCACAGCAGGGCAGTCACTGCCTTGGGAATCCTTGAGTGTAGCGATTAATTGGCCAGCAAACAAGCTGGGCAGAGGGAGCGTGGAAGGTGGCGTCTGCAACCTACTCCCTGAAGCTCTAATGCATATGTTATTTTCCCTATACAAAGAGTCAGTCGCTTATTTAGAAATATAAATATTTTTAAACCAAAGTAGAGCAGACAGCTAAGAAACACATGATTATAATGTAATCCACACATTTTCTTAGAATAGCAAATGTTTAACAGTCTTCTAACCATTCAGTTCCACGGCTTGGGGTAAACAAAGGAGAACATGCTTTGGCGTAAGCCAGTGAGCCTTAAGAAAGCCCCGTTCTATGACATTTTGCTCCTATAACCCAGGGTTTCTCAAGAGTAGTGCTACTGACATTTTGGGGCCAGATAATTGTTGCTGTAGGGGGCTGCTCTGTGCGTCGTAGGATGTTTGTTAGTGTCCCAGGCCTTGACTAACCAGATACCAGTAGCACCTAGTTGTGCTACTTCCCCAGGTGTGACAACTGAAAAGGCCTCCGGACAAATGCCCCCCTCGGAGGCAAGGGCGACCTTGGTTGAGAACCACCCCTGCAAGCACAGTGCCAAGCATGATCCCCAGCTGCTCGAGGCAAGACGCCTGCGGACGTGAACCATAAGCAAGCTGGTGGCCACAGCCCGAGACAGGGGCACAGGCTGAACCAGGGCGATGAGCACACTGAGGGTACGCGTCCCCGCCTGGGGTCACGGGAAGTGCTGACATGGACTTTGCGGGCACCTTCCTTGAGACTGCACCTCCTTGTTCTCTCCACATTTGTTCCTAATTTATGTTTTGTCATTTCTTCCACTTTCGTTCTTTGGCTCTGGCCTACGTCTGCGCCCTGGGACTGTCGACCTCAGAGGAGGAGGACAACAGCTTGTTTAATTTTCCGTATCACGGTGTCTCAAACACCGTGAAGACAGTCGCTCAGTCACCCTCCGGTCTTCACTTCTCCCTCGGAAATAATTAGTTCTCTCAAATTTGTTTTTGATATAGGTCTCCTTTTTAATTCCTCTACCATTTGGTTAGTTTTCTTTGTAGTTTCTTATTTCACCGTGTGCCTAAGTGACTTTTACGCAGTCCCGAACACTCAGAATCATGCCTAGAGTTTAAATAATGATGCAAATGACCACTACAATTTATTAAGTGCTCACTATGTTTTGACATGGTTAGGTGCTCAACACTCACAGCTACTTTTTATTCTAACACTCTGAAAAGTCAGTTGTATTATTTTCAGTTTATTAATGTGGAAACTAAGAAGTGATCTGTTCAGGTATTTCCTCAAAGGCCCTCTTCTAGTTCAGTACAAAGTTGTGACCTGGGGGCAGAGGTCTCCCGACTTTGGCCAGCGCCTTCCTCCTTCACCCCTGAAAAGAACAGGGGGACAACCTATCTGTGTGCAGTGTATATATAAATCTTTCATTCCTAATTGTTTAAAAAGGCAAAAGCTATAAATGTCTAAGGCAACCATTTCTATCTGAATTTCTTTCAAATATCTTCTGGATTTGAGAGAACGTCATTTCCCTACTTACTGTCTCTGAAATGTAAGACTTCCCATTTCCAAACTAAGATATTACCAACACCCCAAGTTATATGAATTTTTTACTAACATTTGCTTTAGAAAAATGTGAACTTTTTTTTTTCTGAAAACAGAGCTAACATGACCAAGATAAAAAACAAGACAGACTTTGAAAGGCAGGCAAATGACCAACAGCATTTTCTGAATGAGGTTATTCATTATTGAGGCAAGTGAAGGACATAAAGTTAGAGACTGGAACGTTTCCAGCCATGGGCTGAGCCCCGTCTTGGCCACAGAAGCTCAGCACTCAGGGCTTTTTTTCTGTGGGGGCAGCAACAACTGTGGGGCTTTCTTGACTTCACACCTCTGAAAATTACCTTGGGTAAGAAATCAGAGCCTGAATCACACTCCTTGTGACTCAGCTTCCAGCACTGGCTGCAAAAATATTATGACTTCAGCAGTTTGACTACAAGATAGATTGTGCCTCCCATCTCCTACTCAAAAGATGCTTGGTGCTGCAGCTGGACCTAAACCCAAGGGGCCGGACCTCAGAGTGATGCCACACTGAAGCATGTGGGTACTAAGGTGTGACAGGGCTGAGAAGCGTGCGCTGTCCAGCTCCCATGGTGCTCCTTGGAAAAATCTGCGGAGCTGCAACTAATGTGGGGTCGGTCACTTCTGCTCAAAATGGCAAAAGCCACATCCATGTGAAGTCCAGCATCATCAAGTAAAAATTCTTTCTAAAAGGCTGACCACAACATGCATGGGTTTCCTTCCACCATGTGCCAAATCCAAATGAGGCAGGGAGAGATTTGGAAGTCATTCCCTCCGACAAACTTCATAGGCAAACGATCACGCTAAAGCACGCAGTCCCTCTTTGGGTCAAACCAAAGACCCACCTGTCACTCCCTCTCAACCAGCCAAGTGTCAAGGGTGAGTACTAGAAAGCCATTAAGAATATAACAGTTTCTTAAAAAAAAAAATCACCCACAAACAGCCGTAATGAGACACATAAACATAAGCACAATGGCCCCTGATAAGTTACTCAGTTTTCATGTCAGCCAGGTTACCACCCTCAAGCCGGAGAGCTGGGAACCGTACCCCTAACTGGAACAGGCAAACGTGTATTTGATGGGGGTGGAAGAGAACATGTAATTCCACTGAATAAAACGACACATTGTCCATCTCACTGTAGATTTTCCCCCAAGAAAAATGATACTGATTGGATAAATTAGGGGAGATTAGTTCTAGTCCAAAAGACACTTTCCTGCAAATTTCAGTTAAACTCAGTGTTTGTCTAAGTATTGGGGTTACAGGCTGGGAAACGGAAACTTTACATTCATATGCCAACTGGAGGCCAGTATCAGTAAATCACACAGCTCCGTAATGATAATGTAAATATTTGGCAAACCTGTGTTTCATTCGATAATTCAATCTGTGCCCAATTTTTCAGGTTCACTGTCGGTGCCCATGGTACACACAGGCAAAGCTATGCCCAAGGCATCCTACTTCCAGTGGTGATAAACTCAATGGAAATAGACTCATGAAACTATTCCTTTGTTTGTTGTTGCTCTTCCCATTAAAGTTCAAGTTACTTCAGTGCACGAACCTTGCCTGACTCTTCATGGCTGTATCCCAAGAGCTCAGAACAATGCTAGCATGCAGTGGGTGTTCAATAAATATCTGCTGCATGAATGAAAACCCACCAAAAGTCTCACCACCAACTTTCTCCTTGAAACAAAAGCCTCAGTGGTTGATTTTTCCCTCATGGCTAACCTCATGAAGTGTTGATCTGACCCAAGTTCATAGTTCCTCAAAGAGATGGGTTTACCAATCCTTTGTGCCTATCTGTGCTAACTCAGTATTCATCTGGTGTCTCATCAGTCCCCTGGCTCCCCATCTGTCTACTGAGTCAAGTTCAAACTCCCACGTTGGTAGCCAAGCCCTCCATCATTTGGCTGGAACATACCTCTTCAGCCTGGCCCTCTAGCCCCTTCAGGCTCCCCTCAGAGCAGCCCAACACCCCTCTGTAAATCCATCTTGCTTCCACTCACCACAGTGATTTGTTAAATCACTCCGTAGTGAGTTAAATTGTGTCTTGCAGAAATGGACATCCACCTGGGACCTCAGAATCTGAGCTTACTGGCACATAAAGTCTTTGCAGAGGTAACTAGTCAAGATCAGGTCACACCAGATTAGACCGGGCTCAAAATCCAATGATGAGTTTTAGGTGCACAGCATAGTGGTTAGACAATCATTTATTTTACAAAGTGGTCTCTCCCCCTGGTATTTCAAGTATCCACCCGGCACTGCATGTAGTTATTGCAATATTATTGACTATATTTCCTATGCTGTACTTAATATCCCCGTGACTATTTTGTAACTACCAAGCTGTATGTCTTAGTACCTTCATCTCCTTCATCCAGCACCCCAATCCCTCTCCCCTCTGGCAATCACCAGTCTGTTCTCTGTATCTATGAGTCTGTTTCTATTTTGTTTGTTCATTTATTTCGCTCTTTAGCTTCCACATATAAGTGAGATCATATGGCATTTGTCTTTCTCTGTCTGACTTATTAAACTTAGCATAATACCCTCTGGGTCCATTTATGCTCCTACAAATAGTAACATTCCATTCTTTTTTATGGCTGAGTAAATATTCCATTGTATATATGTACCACTACATTTTATCTGCTAGTCTACATCCATATCATGGTTATTTGTTAATAATGCTGCAGTGAACATAGGGCTACATGCAGGGTGGGACAAAAGTATATTTACAGTTTTTTGTATGGAAAATAATATAATAATTAATAAAAAATAAAGAATAAACTTTGCTTCACACACAATTGTAAACCTACTTTTGCCCCATGCTATATATTTTTTCAAATTAGTGTTTTGGGTTTCTTGAGATATATTTCCTGAAGTGAACTGCTAGGTCATATGGTAGTTCAATGTTTTGGGGGGGTGGGGGGAAACTCTATACTGTTTTCCACAGTGGGTGCACCAATCTGCATTCCCACTAACAGTGCACAAGAGTTCCCTTTTCTCCACATCTTTGCCAATACTTGTTTATTGATTTACTGATGATAGCCATTCTGACAGGCATGAAGTGTTACCTCAATGTGGTTTTAATTTGCATCTCTCTGACAATTAGTAGCAACGAACATCTTTTCATGTCTACTGGCCATTTGTATGTCCTCTTTGGAGAAGTGAATGACCGGTGTCCTTATGGGAAGAGGAGAGTGCAGAGAGACCCACACAGGGAAAAAGGCTGGTGCAGGCAGAAGCAGGGACTGGAACGACGCAGCTACATGGATGGCAGTGCCGGAAGCCACCAGAAGCTGGGAAGAGCCAAGGAAGGATTCTGCTCTAGAGCCTTCAGGGAGGGCACAGCCCTGCTGAAACCTTGATTTCAGACTTCTAGGGTCCAGACTGGCGAGAAAATATATTTTTGTTGTTTTAAGTCACCCAGGAAATTCATGTACCTCACTTTGTCCTCTCTGTTTGTTGAAATGTCATTATGACTGCTTGAAAGCCACGCCCCCTCCACCTTTCTCACTCCAAACAAAAGTATATCTGCCACTAAGGTACTTGTCACCCACTCTCTGATACATATTTATGCACCATTCCTCTCCTTGAGGAAGGCCGGTGCTCGGTCTTAAAAACCCCATCTTACCCAAAGAACCCAGCATAGCACGGCATGTAACAAGCAAATAACGAATGCTTGCTGGATGCATGAACGAACAGTATGTTCTCTTTTGCCACAGCCAACATAAATCCATGAGTATTTTTCATTCAGATTTCCCGTGAGTGAAATAGATTCTCTTTTTCTTTCCTCCCTGTTTAAATACATCCATTTGTTTGGATAAAAAGCTAAGGAAACTCTATTTTGGCAAGCAGTAGTTCAGTCTCAGGACCAGTTCAGTTGTTTTTCTTGCCTTTCATCCCAAGTATTTTAATTAACTAAGGCCTCGCAAAGATGTCTTTCCACAGGCCCTAGAGACCAAAGATGTTTATTTGTCCACAGAACAAGGAGGGCGCAGGTGCAGAGGGAGCCACATCTGCTGACTTTGAGATCGGCCCCAACTAGAAACTGCAAGACAGACACTCAGCCCTGGCTCTTGACTTGTCCAGACCAGCTTCCCACTGAGTTGCCATTTCGAGTTGGGATGGACACAAAAGCCAGGCCAGGACCCGGGTGGCGGACGCGGCTGCCCTGGAGCACCCTGCCATCTGTGGTCCAGTGGGCTTTGCATCTGACCTCCAGCTCCACAGACAACCCTATCCCAAGGCCCAACTGCCACGGCCACTACTAGGAGGCTGAGCAGAGTGACACCAACCACCTTCCTGAGGGCGAGACAGTGAGGTCTGGTGGTTAAAGGCAAGGGTTGTGTGTCAGACAAGCCTGGTTGAGATCCCATCAATTATTAGTCATTTGGCCCTAGGTAAGATGCTCAGTCTTTCTGACCCTGGTTTTCCCCTTGTTTTCGGGGATAATGGCAATACCCACCACATGGTGTTCTGTGAGAATTCCGTCAAACAATGTTTGGAAAGCACTTAGCAGAGCACCTGCTGCATAAGCACTTGGTAACAGTCACTCTAGTTATTGATGTTAGTATTGCCATTATTACTACCAGCCCCCCAATTCTCATGTTCATTCCAGATTGTGCACTTTCTCACCTCAATAAGGTCAATATTTATATACTCAGAAGCCTCTTTTAATACAAATTATCTGTACAAATAAACAGTGGCAGGCAATATGGTGGATGGGACAGGGGATCAGAGGACTGGGGTTGGCTCCTAGCACCACTGCTTACTGGGTAGGGGCCTCGGGCTGAGCTCTCCCGGCTCGAGTGGGCCCTGGGGACTTACCACTGCATTTACGGTGGGGACACCATGCACTATGTCACACAAGGTCCCTTTTAGGAGAATCCACTGGAGAAATTCCTTTCAGGTTTCAGTGTCAAGGATTTCTGAACAAAATTTCAAAAGTCTAACCAAGTATAAATCCAATGGATTCTGTTTTCTTCTCTTCCACAGTAGGCAGGAATCTCAGGGCAAAATGTGCAGCCCACTGCTACCGAGTGCCCCGCGCCTCCTGGCACCCTTAGTGTCCAAACCCTTGGTGAATTGAGTCATACCTTCAGGTGAACTTTCTACTGGTTTCTCCTTATTTTGCATTTGCCCCAATTTCCTCATTGGTTTTTAATCTTATAGTTCTGCATTAATGTCTTTAAGATAAACCCTTTTCGAAATGCCCACAAATAACTATAGGAAATTACAGAACAAGTCATTTTTCTCAGCCTCAACTTTGCCATATGCCAAATAAGACTATAGGCAATAGTATTATCCTTCATGTGTTGTTGGAAGGTGAAGTGACACTGGGTGTGTAAGAAGCACTTTGTCAAGTGTCACGCTCCAAGTGTGAGTACATGGCCATTAGCATTTCATTTCTCTCTCTCTCTCTCCCTTTTTCATCCTGACCTGCAGATGTTTTTATTGACTTGAAAGAGAGAGGGAGAGAGAGAGAGAGACAGAGAGATATTGATGTGAAAGACAAACATTGATCAGTTGCCTCCCATACACACCCCAACCAGGAATCAAACCTGCAACCTAGGTATGTGCCCTGACTGGGAATTGAACCTTTCGGTGCACAGCATGATGCTCTAACAAACTGAGCCACCCATCTAAGCAGGACATGCTTCATCTGTCTCTCTTTGCCTCCCCCTTTCTTGAATGTTCAGCTCAGGGAAGGAAAGTCATAGAGCTCATTGGGCATCACTCTGATCCTGCCTGGCAGCAATCTGGGAAAAGAGGGAATCAGCCACAGAAGCAAGGTTTCATCATTTCCATCTGCATGGCAGCAACACTACTCATGGCTCCCCCCAAGCTTTGAGGGGAGCACAGAGTCACTGTGATACACAGTCACCAGAAGCCAGGTGACTGAGACAGAACAGCAGGTGGGACCACTCGGGCCAAGAATTGCTGCCTAACTGTCCCTATAATGCTTCTCCCAGCTCGTGGGTGGATGACATCCTTGCCAGCCACACTCCCATGTATCATCAGAGGGGAATCGGAGAGTGTTGATGGTGAGCCTTTCACAGGGTCTGCTGCAGAGGTGGGTGACGTCACAAAAAACATGGGCCAACGTCAGTGGCTCTGGGGAAATACTGGAAACTTTCAAAGCACCCCCAAACATCTAGCATTTCAGAGTGGGCGACATCTCAGCAGGACACTGGAAGACAACCATGATGCTTGAGGCGTGAATGGCCAAGACTGAGAAGCTTTGCAAGGACAGACGCAAAAGAAGGAAGATGGGAAGGAGGAGGAACTTTACAAGGGTGGGAGGGGAGGAATGAAGGACAGATGGGAAGATCAGTAGATGGAAACAGCCAAACAGACTGGTAGCGGGTGTTCTCCTCTTCCTTTTCCCATCCACCTCTAGTGTGCATCCTTTCATGACAAAGTTGTTTTCACATAAACCTGTTCTTCCTTCCGATGCAGCGGAGGCCTGGTGTTTGACAGCGTTTTAATAGGCCAAGAGCAAACTCAAAGAAAAACCAAAAAGAACTTAGGAGGAGGATCCCTGTTTATAAACAGGAGCCAACATTTATGGGACGCCCAGCGACACGTCCTGCAGGGAATACACTAGACACTTTACATGGTATCTCACAGGCTTAACCATCACCTCTTTTTGCGGATGAGAGAGACGCTGAACACAGGAGGCTTCAAGGCCAGAATTTAAATCCAAAGCTTAGGGGTTGTCTAATATTTATCAGGCCACTCTGATTCTTAAGAATTTTCTCTCTCTCTATTTCAAGGGAAATTCCACATTCTGCTTTGGAAGTCATCATTTTGGTCTTTCTCCAAAGAACTGCTTTATTAAGAATCTCTCCCACATGTAAAATATGCTCACATCCTCATCCAAAAGTCTCATGCCATTAAGGCACAGGTGGCAAACACAGGGCCCGCGGGTTGAATCCAGCCCTCCACCTTGTTTTATCCCCCGGCGGCAGCACTGAGCTTCTCGGCCCTAGTTAAGGAGTAGTTACATTTATAGAGTCCTAAAATGACATTCAGCCCTTTGAAGGCAACCACAGGCTGATGTGGCCCCTGGTGAAAATGAGTTTGACATCCTGGATACAATTTGCACTTTGGAATGAGCCTTCAGCCTCCCGTTCTCTTTCTCACTCGCTCCTTCCCAAGCAAGGCTGCGAGAGCCAAGGACCCAATACAAAAATCCCGTACTCTGGGGAGCCCTGCAGAAGTGCTCACCGCAGGGCCCATCACCTTTGCCTCCCTCCAGGTGGAGGAAGTCCTCTGGGCAGGAAGGTCTGTTTTAATCCCGTTGACTATCCCGGTGGGTATCCCTGTGATTTCTTGCCCCGAGAAAAGGTGAGGAACAAGGGACCCGGGCCATGGTGCCACTACCACCTTGAGAATGCACCCCTGCAAAGCCACCTGTGCCGCCCGCCCCCCTGCACCCCAAGGAATCCGAGTGAGGAAGGTTACCTCGGTGCAGCACAATGTGATCGATCATGTTGCGTTTGTATTTGGTGTGATAGAGGCAGAGAGGACAGCGAAGGTCTTTGGGGCCCTCCTCCGGAACGGCCGAATGCCCGGCTTCCACGTGCATAGTAAAAGCAGATCTGGGAGAGAGGTGGGGAGACGGGCGATGAGTATGAAAAGGATCATTTCACCCACAGAGTCCCTGCCCCCGCTGGCAACCTTCCTGCAGAGCTTCCTGGTGAGACGCCCTGGCCTGAGGGGCCAAACCACCTGGTAATCGGGTTTGCCGACTGCGCGTTCCTCCGCCCCTCACCCGCTAACCAACACTGTCATGGAGCGGACACTCATTTTTGGAAATTTGGACACTTGGCTGGGTTCAGGACTTAGTATAAAAAGAAATGGATTTCCCCAAGTACTTTATTATTTTTTTAAAAAGTACAGTTGATATAACGTTAGTTATTAGTTTTAGGTGTACAATATAGTGATCCAGCATTTCTATACCTTACAATGGGATCACCCCACTAATTCCAATAGTGACCTGTCAGCGTGCAGACGGAACACATTATTGACTATATTCCCCTTCACCTTTCCACCCAGTCCCCTGCCCCACTGTTTCTGTTTCCATGAGTCTACCAAACACTTCATTCTTGAAAATGAAAAACTGCCTGTTGAAAATATGACAAAACCCCTAGGAGGACGTAGTCATGCCTTGGGAGGAGAGGGACTATTTTAAAGCTGGCTGATTGACCAACTGCCTCCTGGCCCTTCGCAGGTGTCGGGCAGGAAGTCATGACGCTGGCAGTCAGGTGGGCTAACTCAGCTACTGTAGGGCTTGAAGGTGGGAGAGCACTGTGGCCCCCCCCTTCATCCTTCTCAAACCTTCACTGTTTACAGAGCCTTAAATGTCTCATAAAAATGGATGAAACCGAGAGCTGAATGGGCAAGATCGTCTTGTTAACCCAAGGGCTTCTCGCTGAGGAAACACGCACACTTGTCAGCTCGCCCTTGTTATCGGGGCCCTGGTAGCCTTCCCTCATTTCTAAGGCCACAGACATATTTATCTGCGAAACAACTGAACCAAGTTAACAGCCAGAGAGACAACACATTTTCCATCAAATCCAAGCAACTACAATGTTACTGGAAAAGACACTTGTTATTCTTCCAATTCCTGTTTTCCTTTGGGCGTGAAGCCCACTCTCATCAGCCTCTCTGTGTGGAGTCTGCATTGAAGTACTGCAGTGGTGGAAGGCTCAGGTCTTAACTGCAATGGGAGCAAGGAATAATAGCTTTATATCTGTAACACAGCATATAATGGTATTATTTTTTAGCTTTTTATCTGTGATACAATGTTTACTAGTGTTTACTTTGTGCCAGGCACTATTCTAAGCACTTAGTTACATTGGTTCATTTATTCCTTATAAGAGCTCTGTGAGGTAGGTACTATTATTATCTTTATTTTATAGATAAGGAACTGGAGACACAGAGAGGCTTAGCGACTCGTCCGAAGTCACACAGCCAGTAAGGAGCAAAGCTGGGATTCAGACTCAGGCAATCAGGCCCCACGTTCTATACTCCTAACCTCTAACCTACACAGTATCTCACAGGATGAGATTAAATCACCGGATTTAGATGAAATGACAGGAAGCCATCCATTCTTTGGTTCTCGGGTGCCGTTACACAGAGGAGCCAAGGTGACGGTGGACTATCTTTTTCTACATTGGAACTATCGCTCTATGCTCGCTCCCGTTTACATTCCACAGTGCTGGAGTCTTGATTCTCTGGATTTTCTAAATAACATGATCTTAAGAAATAAGACTCTACAAGGGTAGTGGGGAAGTCACTATTGCTGAATGTGCTCCCTTGACTTCAACTTTCAAGAACCTATTTTTCCCAAAGACGAGTAAAGGGGAAGGGAGAGAGTGATGGTGCTCTCAAGGGAAAACGCTCACTGCTTCATGCTCTGGGCTGGGGAATCCTTTGCCATGATCTCACACTGCTCGGCAGCCCTTTGCTTTGACTTTTAAATTCATTTGTTGTGATACAGCTCTTCACCCCTTCCACAAACCCCAAAGCAGTCTTCCGGAGCTAGTCTTTTTTTGGTAAAGATTGGACCCAACCTCCGCATCATCCTAGGGGTGGGCAGGGGGCTTCCCATGAGCTCCAGGTAGGAGGGTGTAAGAAGAGTGCGGTGAGGGGAGGAGCAGGTGCAGCCACCTCATTTTTAGAGGCTGTTTTTCATGCCACTTACTTAAAGCCTGTGTAAAAAGAGCAGTCTTTGCACTTGAAGAGCTTCTTCCCACCATGCTTGTCCCTGTAATGGCGCCTGATGCTCTGGATGTAGCCAGAGGAGAATTCACAGAATTCGCAATGAAGAACAGCTTCGGTTTTCTGCTCGGCACCCCCAGCAGCTCCAGACAGAGGCACAGGGCTGACTCGGCTGTTGTTCCTCGCCAGAGCCGCAGACTGATAGTGGTTCAGCTGCTGCTGAACGTCTGGAGGCTCCGAGTAGGATGAGTCTGTAGACAGACAGGGGGGAAACGACACCGGACACACAGAACACAGTGGAGGTTTGATGCTTGAAACCCCTGATGTTTGTTTTGAGTGCTTTTTTTTTTTTTTTTTTTTTTTTTTTTAAGGGGATGGCTATGAGCCCATCTGTCCTCTTCATTTGCATTCTACAACACTTATCTGGGGAAAGGCAGGTAGGGAGGAAGTGTGACTTCTTTTAATCTGACTTGGAGGGCTCATACCATTTAAAAATAAAATTCTGAGGTTAAAGGTTTCAAAGTGAAGGAAGAAAGTGCACTTTTTTATAAAAAGGAAACTGCAGCGTGGCAACAGGCTGCCACAGAACACCAGTCCTTGTAGGTGAGATAAATAAGCCCACGTAACGTGCACAGGACTCAACCTGAGAAAGGCAGGTGGATGCTGCAATATCCCCCCCTTTGCAGCCCAGAATTATTCAAACCTACCCGAAAAAAAAAGTCTTTAACAGAAATGCTCAAGCGCATGGCACTCACAAATATAAAAATGTTTTATGCCTTCACAGTTAAGCAATTTGAAATTTAAAATATAAAATCCAATAGTGTTCCCCGGGAATGGACGTTTAAAGCTTAGTCAGCATCAAGATGGAGATTTATTCATAAATCCCATTAAAATGAAATTCCAAACAAGTTTCCCTGAAAGGTATTTTAAAGTTTGCCATCCGGAGGAAAACGTCGGAAACGACAGGCACAAATCTCACCCCCGAGAAGCTTCAATGGCATGCGGTAGAGAGATCAGACCTAAATGAGAGGAAAAACCTGATTTCTTCTTTAAATTAGAAAAATAAGAAAATGAGTAATTTTTTTTTTTTTAAAGAGAGAAGGTAAAAGAAAGGTTTTGAACCTTTTCCTAACATGCTGCTTTGAATGTTGAGGTTAGGAATTCAACAAACGGTTCTGTATAACCTACAGCTGCCTCTGAAGGACATGATGAAGCCCATGAATTCCACACAGATGAATTTCAGTGTGACTTTCCTTGAAAAGAAAACAAAGGGCTCTTTTCTTAAGCCTTTCAAGAAGCAGAGGGGAAGGGGATAGAAACTGTACCAGCCGCCTCCCGACTTGATGGACACTTAATTTTCCAAAGCACGATTCCCCCAGGCAGGGTACGGAGGAATTCCGTAAAACCCGTATTTGATGAAACTAGTACCGTCCATCCCGTTGGCCTCTTCGAGAAGGAAAACACAATCGGAGCAGCCCCCCTTACTGGGAGGGCACCTCCTGCCTCTAAAATACTAAACTACTTTCTTCCCTTCCTGTCTTGTCCACTCCCCCCCCCCCCACTCCCATTTGTATTCCTCACAACAGAGAAAAACCCCTTTGGAAATTGTAAACAAGCCTGCCACACACACACAAATGAAACAAAAGGAAAGTTGAACAATATCTCTGAACCTCCCTGGGTTCATTACCAGGTGTAAAGTGAAGACAAAGGAAGAAAGGAAGGACACAACTGAATTCATTCTACCCTGATTCTTTTATCTCCCTTTTCTTTATTCCTCACCCTCACTGATGAACCCACTCAGGATCACAATAATGCCATTGTCAACTTCGCATTCTTTCTTTCAATAGCAGGTTTGTTTACCATTTCATGGATTGTTCGGAGATGTTTTCTATTTAAGCTCTAAAGACTAGTTTCTGCTTAAAACACAGGCACAATAAAACCCCAAACACACCCCGCCTCTCTTGTTAACACTGGCCTGAGTTGTGGGCTGGGCACGGTAGTACCAGTATCCCTGACAAGCCCCTGTCCCCCCTCTCGGGGCACACCCTGGCCCCCTCTTAGCTCTTCAGAATAGAAATTCTGGGACCAGTGAGGCCAAAGCCAGGTGCTGCTGCCTGAAGCTGTCCATTATCCATAAATCTACCCAGCAGATCCCTCCAAGGGAAGGCACCGCCTCCGACCTAACCCTAGAGGCATTTTTCTTATCTCTAGGGTTGATAGCACATTATTCCTTCCATTCACCTTAAAAAAGAAAAGAGGGGATTCTACATTTTAACTCCAGCATTTGTGTATTCTAGGAACCCTGCAGAAATAAAAATGCACAACGTGGTGGGCAAAGCATTCCGGGAAAGGGAGGCTCCCCCTCACTGCGCCGAAATGCCAATGCAACGGGAAAGGAGGGAAAGGCGTATGTACCCACGTTATACACCCCTTTTATTCCCTGGTTAAATCAGACAGACAGGTGTATTTACAAAAATAAACAAATCCCACCACTTCATGACCCATCTGTACTAACGCCCAGGTTACAGGTTTGGGGGTCCTCTGAGGACTTCACTCGTCTCCCTGGTGCCCAGACACACTCTGTTTCTCTCTCACTTGGAGTTCGTGAATGACACATAACTTTGGCACTAAAGTGACAAAGACATGAGCGTGTATGATTCCACTGGTCTTTAAAGAGCCCACTTACGAAGGTACAAAAAATTCCCGTTTGTTCATCAAGCACAGGCAGAAGGGCAGGAATAGGATCATTCTGTGCTCAGGTTAGAAGACAAGCAGATTGTTAGTGGTGAAGGGCATATTACCTGAGTTAAAAATCATTAAGAAAATTTTCTTTCATTTTGGGCCAAAAGAAAGGAAAGGGAAAACAGTCTGTGCTTGGGCCAGATTTGAGGTCAGGAGAAAATACAGCAGTGGCAGCACAGGAGTGTGAATCCAGTGGGAAGCTCTGTCCCCCACTGCGGGTCATGCAAGTTACATCTTTATCTCCTGCACAGCAGGTCATACCCACAAAGGAGCCAACAGCACAGACCACGGTCGGTCCAGACATTCCCAACCCAACCCTGAGACACGCAGTCTCAGAACAGACTTTAATGCTCTGACTAGTGACTTCATTTATGGGCAAAGTTGTAGGAATTAAGTTATAACTTAATTATAGTTATAAAATAAGTTTAATTCAGTTATATGTAGCTATCTATTTCGACAATTGTCCACAACCAGAAACTTAGAATATTTTGTAAAATCAGGATCAAACTGGAATTTTAGCATGGACGGTCACAGTGGCTGTAGGCGTGGGTTTGGGATTTACTGGGTAGCCAGCAACTAATTCTCAAAACTGTGGTGAGTGAGCAACGTAGATTCCCATCCCAGCTTTACCCATGAGGCGCCTAGGCTGAGGGTGATTCGTCACACAGCTCCTAAGAGGCAGAGGTAGAAGCTGAACAAAGATCCACCTGAGTCTGAAGTCTGAGTCTTGTCTGCCAGATATCGGTACCTAGTGGTGACCTCTGGGGTCCCGTGATGCAAGTCAGAAGAATGAGGAAGCACGCCTGAGGGTTTCACCGGCGATAAACACACAGCAGAGAGGACAGAGAGAAGGTGCAGAAAGGCCGACATAGCTGAATAGATAGAAATGATAACAGAACATTTAAAAAATAACATGAAATTGAACACAAAACACTAAAATAGCATTTCATAGCACATGGGGAAAAAATAAAGTAAGATTCATGGGAAAGAAAAATAACCAAAATTTCAAAATGCTTTGTATTTTAAAAAGTTGGGGGCGGGGGGAATGGGAGACCACACAAGAGACATTTCTACAAGCCAACTGCCCAGGCAGGCGAGGGAAGTGCCCAGAACTGGAAATCCGCCTGCCCAAATGGCGTGCTGTAGTGACATGCTTCATAAATTGCTCTAAAAAAAAAATAATGTCCTGAAATTCCTGAGGTGGAATTTGGCCAGGAAAAGAAAGGCACACAAACGCAAATGGGCGATAGGATGTTTTCAGGTGGCTCTCAGACAGCCCAGGATTTCAAACCAGGGGAAGGGCTGAGTTCCAGACGAGGCCTCCCATCCCTCCCACTTAGTCGTGTTCCCAGAGAAGTGGGGAATTTCTTGCTCTAATTCCAGCTCCCCAGGATCCTCGCCAAACCCAGGTAAATATCAGTTTGAAGGTTTTTTTTTTCCCTTTCTCTAGAAATTAGTCATCACAAAAACAATCATAGTTAAATCTGATTTTACAAAGGCAAGTGACAAACAAGTGAACTTGTAAGCCTGACAGAGTGAAGCTCTCTCAAATATTCTGATTCCACAAACATTTAGCCAACACCCTCTTGGTGCCAAGGTCACGTGCTGGCGCTACAAGTTCAAAGTCCAAGAAGACGAGAGGAGTGCCTTCTAGGAACTTGGATCTACCAGGGGAGAGAGCAGAGTAGTCCGCTGTTATGAAAATATAGGCCTACTCCACGTCTAGCGAACTTACTCCATTGGCTGAAGGAATAAAAGAGGCTGAGAGAACAAATGAACAGTAACAGGAGAGTTTAACTATTGCAAGATTAAGGAAGACACAAGGAAGAGTCAGAATCAATCGGGAAGTAAATTGTGGGAGCTGCAGAGGACAGCCCCCTCGTGCACTGAGAGGTCCAAAAAGGAAGCCGCACAGGAGGATCAATTCTCAATTTTCTGCAGCTGCATAGAGGCTGCGAGTGAAAAAGTAAAAGTGCCTTGGTGCCAGCAACCCCATTTAATTACATTTGAGCTTTTGGTGCAGACTTGGGAGAGAGGCTCTTTGGTCAGTGTGAATCAAGTACCAGGAGAAAAAGAAAAGACAAAGGGTTTTAGGCAAGTGCATTTTAGAGGTGGTCAGGCGGCAAATGATTTAAATTACACCCATTTGCTCTGCAAATATTTACTAAGCATCAATGGGAGACCCCGGTTCTGGGACAGTTGGACTTGGTCCCTGACTTCAAGCAACTCCCTGTCTCAGAGAGAGGTGTTACAATTGTAACACAATGGATTTGTTTACATTGTATCACAATGGACTGTGATACAGTGTAAAAAAGTCTTAATAGAGACATCTATAAAGAGCTAGTGGGGGAGAAAGAGAAATTAGCACTTGGTGATCTGACAGAGTGTAGGCAGAGGGAGAGAGGAAGGATGTCAAGAGAACCTTGAGTGTCCATTAATAAATTAACCAGCGTTAGTCAGTGTGTTAATGACAGCAACACCAGACATGGGGATACTCAATAGTTCCATTCACCATACCTCCACCTTACGTTGTAAATCGATATTGAAACAACTACGTTCTCATCACCATGACAAAAAAGTAACTTAATTCCTATATGGAAAAGAAATAGATCAGAGAAAGAGTATGAACAAAAAAATACATACATGAGAAGGTACAATAAATAGGTTGCAGAAGGGAGAATTGTAAATCTTCAAGTTCTAAAATAGCACAGAAAGTTCAAACTAATACACAGATTGTAATCTTCAGAAAAATGGGCGATTTGGCAACTCAGGTTTGGTGGTGTAAGGAATCAGAAACAGAATATTACCTGTGGGTAATTTAACCACAAATACTGTAATCAGCCAAAGTATGGGAGGTGGGAGTAGGACCCAAATATGATGGAAATACAGTCCACTCTTTCTAGTTGAGAAATTATAGAAAATCTGAGAATGGCGCAGTAACAATGACAAGAGAGCAGCTAAAGACCTACTTTACTTGTTCACCAGGAGAATTTTGGAATGTCACAGAGTTTCTATCATACAACTGCTAATTAATTTAGGCAAAGGCCAGAAATAGCCTAAGCATTTTCATGTATGTGATAGTGACCCAGGTATTTATAGCGACAAGACCGAGAATCCTGCGGCCGTGGGAAACCCAGTGAGTTGTGAGATGATGTGAGTCTGTCTGCATATGATGCTGGAACTCTTTTGAGCTGGACGTTTGATGGACTCCTTACACTCCATGTGCTGGAAAGTGACATCTTTGCCCACACTCCTCCTTTTGCATTCCGAATGTCAGTGAATGGCTCATCACTTCATTGAGGCTCAAATTGTGAGAATCTTCCTTCACACTGTTACACATTTCCTGTAGCAGCACATTTAGCCAGGCACCTGTTCTAGAGACATATGTCAGGACCCATTCTCCAACCCTTTCCTTTCCAGCCCCTGGCCTCCCTTCCCGTTGTTCATTCAGGTCCTCAGATCCCAGATGGCCAACGCTAACAGCCTTCTATCTGGTCTTCCTTCCTCTGAGATCTATTCTAGCTTGGCCAGCATACACATCATAGATATAACACATATCACATACATGATTATGATATGATCATGCCCTGATGCTCAAAGGTTAGAGTATGTACAGCTCTTGCATACACTGGTCCTAGTCCATGTTTCCGGTCTCACAGTCTAGCTAGTTTCCAATTCCTTGTACATTCTACAAGCGTCATCAGTGGGGTGGAGTCTTCTTCGATAGGGCTACCTCGTACGCTTCCTCTTCTTTTGTCTGGCAAATTCCTACCCACCCTTCAAAAGTCAGCTGAAATGTCACCCATTCTGTGAAGATTTTCTCCAACAGTGCGGACAGAACTCTGCTCTCCTCTGTGCATGGCCAACACATACACCTCTTGACTCTCACCCTGACCTCACTGGACCTCACATTACACCGACCCGGTCTCTTAAACAATCTCCCACCACCATGGCCAGGGCAACGCCTTCAACCCTGAGTCATCCTGACCAGAGAAGCCCAGGGCGACAGTGTCTGGGCTGGCGCCACAGGCAGCAGCCCCTCCATCCCCCGTTTTTGCTTCCAGCAGTTGAGTTGATGCTATCAAGAATCAGTTTTTACTTGCTCCCAAACTTCTCTGTACCAGTTGTATTTGCTACTGAGCTTCTTCAACTTAATTAATATTATCTACAATGATGAACTGTTGGTATAAAACGTGTCACTTCTACGAAAGCTACGTTTAATGTTTTGAAAAGTTAAGTTGCTAAAAAAAGAAATTACTGTTAAATGATGTTTTGGCAAGGCCAACTCTAAGAGACTGAGGAGAACATAAAAGTCTAGAAGGACTCTGCTCTCAGACTGTTCCAAACGTCTAAACTATCATTCCAATTAAAAAAAAAAGACAAACTGAAACTGGAAGTAGAAAATGGTTCAAAGTTGGTGACTGGCTTATGCAAGAGAATAAATGGGGCAAGCCAATTCAAGGGCCCAGACTCCAATACATAGGGCTCGACCTTACATCGCAATACTGGTGCATAAATGTATTCGACTTTTCGGTGACAACAAAATGCTTAAAGGCATTTAAAAAAGGATACCTTGCATCCAGAAACTTTCAAATGTAACTGAGAAACTCCAGGTTTCTTCAAATAAGAGAGTTTCTACTGTATCTATCTGTATGTTTGTCTCCCATTTTATATTAATTCAGAAAATATTTACTGCAAGCCTTTTACATGCCAGGCACTTTGAAGCACTTTGGCTGTATCAGTGAAAATCACTGCCAAGGGCCCTCGCCCTTGTAGAGCTCACATTTAAGATCGACAAAAACAGCACCTTGATGTGTTTACACAGCCGCAGAGACACATGGTCCTTTCATAAAGGTACCGAAGGATTATGTTTACTGGACTGAATTTGTGGACAGCTTTCTTACCTCCAGTACCGTCTATCTATCTGTCTGTCTGTCTGTCTTTTTTAGGTTATGAAAACAATACGTAGCATAGAGTTGTCAAGAAGATTCACAGACTCAAGTAGTTTACTTATTTAAAAAGGTGTCTTAGGTTTTACCTGAATTCCTTTGAAACTTGATTGAACACCCTTTCTTTCTCAAGGTACTTCTTGTTTACTTTGTAATATACTTTAAATATTTTTAAAAGATTTTATTTTTAGAGAAGGAGGAAGGGAGAGAAAAAGAGAGGGAGAGAAATATCAATGTGTGTGGTCGTCTCTTGCGTGCCCCCAACTGGGGACCTGGCCTATAACCCAGGTGTGTACCCTGACTGGGAATCAAACCTGCGACCTTTTGGTCTGCAGGATGACACTCAACCAACTGAGCCACACTGGTCAGGGCTACAAAATACTATTAACATACAGCAGAATTTGCCATGCAGAAGAAAACCAACTACAAATCACCAATGCAGTTTTCCAAGTATTCCCTTCAAAGAGCCTCAAAATGTTCTCTTTCTATGAGACATTCCAAAAGGAAATTTATATTAGAAGTGAAGCTGTGGAACACAAGCCATTTCAAGTCCTTCTGGATAGCATCTAAAGGGAACATAAATCTCTCGAGGCAGCCAACTTATTTTATTTCCTTCTTTTGATTATGCCTTGAAATTGTCCAGGCCAAGGACTCCGGCACCTCCTTGTCTTCTATCATCAGTGGCGTTCTCTGGCCTGGATGCACAAGATTATGATACAATGGCCTGGGGGACAATGGACGCTGGATGACTATATATAGGAATTCTGGGCTTGGTTGTCATGGAAGCAAATGGGAAAACAAACGCCTAGTCCTGAAAATAAGGCTGAGGCCAAACTTGAAGGAAACACACACTGAAAACTTCCTGTCATTCTGATGAGTAAAAACAAAACCTTGAAATATGATCAGGGAATAGATGAGAAAGAAACAAAACCAAACAAAAAATTAGTCTTCAAAACTGACAATAACACACACACAAAAAAAGAGCAAGTTTCTCTTTTTGAGATTAGTGTCCCATCATATTTGAAGTTCACTGAAAGGGTCTCTCTAAGGCCTGTTTTGTGAAACTTCCTGTTCTCACTCTCTCTGTGTTTTGGGGGAATCCAGGCAAGACTGACCTAAGACAAACAGGATTCTGGGACCAAATTCATTAGGTCCTGGATTTGGGGACAAGCCCATTTGTGTCTGTATTCTTCCCACCCCACCAGGCATCACCATCCACCAGGCAATGAAATCAGAACAAATCCTTGACTCATTCCCCCACCTACATAGTCAGCGGGTGAGACGCGGCCCTGCTGGCTCCACCCCCTGCGGAGCGCTCCCTCTCCCCCCGACACGGTTCCCTTGCTGCCCCTTCTGTTCTGGCTGCAGAGTTGCTTGAGTGGAGAACAGCCGCTGCACAGCGTTCCTAACTGGCTTTCTCTTTTCAAGGTTTTTTCCTCTAACATTCCTTCCCCCCACCCAAAAGTAATTATGATTGTGGGACCCACCCAATCTTACAGGAAGAGGTCCAAACCGAGGCCTGGTGCTCTGGCTCTCCACCTTCCCAGACACGTGCTCATCTCCACACCCCCACGTTCCGCACGCTGTGCTGACTGACAGTCCTGTGGGAAGTGCCCAAGGTTCACTCCAGATGCGTCTCTTCACCGCACCTTTGCGCGGTGCAATGACTTCTACTTTTAAGCCTGGCAAACACTGACCATCTCTTAAAACTGAATGCAGCTCAAATTTACCACCACTGTAAAGATCTTCCTTGATCTTTCTAGATACAGGCATTCAGTCCCTTCTCTGAGCTCTTCTATGAGTTCTCATCACACTGCACTGGGGTTCATTTATTTTACCTCCCCCAGACAAGGATCTCTTTGCAAGCAAGATATCCATCTATTCATCCATCCATCTGTAACATTTAAAAAAGTTCATATTCTCCAGAACTAAGCTCAGCACCTAGTTCAAAACATCTGCTCAATGAACATGTTATACAAATCCAGAAAGTTCAAACTGAAAAAAAGTGCTCTGAAAAACCCATTTTTAAGGAAATTTATTTATTTTTAAAGAGACGGCAAGGGAGGAAGACAGAGAAGGAGAAAAACATAGATATGTGAGAGAAACATTGATAGTTGCCTCTCACACGCCCTCAACTGGGCAGCTGGCCAGCAACCCAGGCATGTGCCCTGACTGGGAATCGAACCTGCAACCTTTCAGTTCACAGGCTGGCGCTCAGTCCACTGAGCCACACCAGCCAGGGCAAACCCGGACTTAAAAGGAAAACCCAACTAACCAAATGTCCCTCTCTATTTGGATACTGAGGTTAATCAGTCTTTCCCAGTGAAACACTGATCCACTTCTACTGAAACAATCCTGGGTCTAGAACATTTGAGGATCTGAATGAAACAAAATTACTAATCTATGGCTATCCAAAGAAGCCCAAAGCATAATTTCTGTTTTTGAGCCTGAATTAGCAATAAGTATAAACTCTGAAACAGATGATGTCAGATACTTGGGAGCCACTTTTGATATTTCTATGTGCAACTCTCTCTCTCTTCTTTTCTGGACCCACTGGTAGGCACAGATGCTTGTGAGGTGCACAGGCATAACAGGTACCGTGTATTTAATTTAAATGCACCATGACTTCATGCAGTCCACTCGTAAGGCCACGAATATAGAGCCCTCTGCAATCCATGGGAAGGTCCTCATGGATTTCTTTCCAATATTTAGCATTACATTTTCACTGCATAAAATGTTCTACCAATTTTTTTCCCACCAGGAATGCACTCTCATCCCAGATACCGTACTGTGCAGACTATCCACTCTGCACAAAGACCTGTGGTGGCTCAGAAAAGCAGAGATGGCTCCATGTCACCCAGCCAGCGAGTGGAGAAACAGGAACATAACCTGGGGCGCCTGCATGCCCCAGTTTTGAAAACATGTTCCTTTTCTGCCATAGTCATTAGCAAACATTGTAGGTATTCCTTCTGCACTAAACAGTATTTGGATCTCAAAGTGTGTTCTTAAAAATCCTTGAAACAGGCTGGAGATATTTGTAGGGAAACGAATGTGTGGTGAGGGAGCCTTTTTCTAATGTTTCTCGGAGGAAGCTCTGCGTGGCATCTGCCATTGTTAATTGAGAAGCTCTTACAATACCAAATGCATAATTCACCTGTGACTCTTTTGAATTGTGTGATGCGGAAGTAAGGTTCCCTGCCGTTCGTTTAGATATATAGATGTCTTTGCTGCACTGAAAATCCAGCAACAAATGTTGAGTACAAAAGCCCCTTTATATCAGTGACTTGGCCTCAACCACAGAGAGCTTGCTAGCAACTTCAGGGGATATTTGGAGCTCAGAGGCCACGGGCAAGGGCACAGTGCCTCCTCCTCAAGACCCGCCTGGAAGAGAGATGCCTACGGACTTCAAGGAGTCGGTCACAATGTATGGCTGGCTATGAACGGTGGGTGTAGTGAGGGCCCAGATAGGGAACCATTGCAGAGATTTCTTAAAAGATTGGATAATCAAGAGGAAAGGACACATCTGAATGTAAGCACATATATTTAGATACATGGAAAGCTCCAAGTGATGGCATGGAAATTAGGTATGAAAGGCAACGGTCAATCTGGAACGGGAATGAACAGCCACACTTCAAAGCGGTTATTTTAAAATTGTCCCCCAGCAGCAGGAGTCTGTGAACCAACAAACCCAGTGGGTTTCGTACCCTTTTTTCTTTTCTTTTCACCTATTCCCATGCAATGTAAGAAAATCCTGGCTCTGAACTAAGCTGTATTTTTAATCACCACTAAAGCACTAGGTTCTTCCTTTGGGACAGCTCTTGCTCCAAACTCACCCATGGGAATACTGCTCGGTGATGCTAGGCTCAGGTGCAGGGTGTACACCCTCACAGAGCCAGAGGGATCCGGAAGTGAGACCCAGGTTCACCTTTCGCTGTCTCAGCCAAGTGTATGTCTAGCAATTGTCAGGTGTTTTTTACAAGGTCAGTCACTGATGTTCACCATGACCTTATGAAATGGGAAATATGACTTCCTACTATACAGGCGAGACAACCAAGAACTAGGAAACAAGCAATTTCTCAGCTATCCGAAGCGCGGACCTGAGCCTCCTCCTAACCATGTGGAGCCTCTCAGTGAAGCAGATTTCTGGTCCATCGTTTGTAAAATGGACATGATAACACCGGCAACTTCATATAATTTTGCACCGAATTATAACTTGCCTCTAGTGTTTGTGTGCCCCACAGATGAAAGAATTTGGTCTGTTTAGCTGGACAGCAGGATGAAAAGCCATGGGCTCTAAACAGATGTAATGCACACTCCTCCCAGCTCCAGGCACGCAGTAAGTGCTCGGCAGCTAGCTTTTGATTGATTGATTCTGGGCAAAACCAACTGCACTGCTACTTCTGGCAACAACTGGCCAGCTTATTTAGTAAGTGGAGATGGCTGCAAAGGGGAGGGGTCTGCGTGTGGGACCTGGATTTAGCTCACAGGCACAGCTCCACCTGAGTAACACCACCAATTCAATGACTCGCCCCCATTTTGTTGGATAACAATGCACGCAGAATGGTCACAAGTAAACCTGCTACAAAAAGGCTGGTCACAGCAAATTTAATTCCCAAACTTTATAGGCTTTCTTGGCAACCATTCTGTTCTTTTCAAGATCATCTCCAGCTTTGGAGCAAGGTCCTTGGGCATCCAACTGGTAGGTCTGTAAATCAGCTCCATCATCAATAATCCCCTCCCAAAGCACCCTACCTGTCCTTTCCTCCCCTTTCCCTTGTTCTTCCTCCTGACAGCACTCCCTGCCACCTGACTTGACATATCTTGGCTGACTGTCTGGTTCTCCTGATGATCTATGAAGAATTTTGCCTCAAACTTCTCAGCTTGCATGATTTTTAGCTCATGACTGATGAGAGCATTTCGACCTAGCTTAGCACAAAGCATTTTCCCCATGCTCAGTATGAGAAACCTGAGGGTCTCTGCCTTAGACCTGCCATTGTAACTCAGCCTTGAGTGTCATGGCCAATGTGTGGCACCATAAACATCAACACTTGAGACTAGATTAATTCACTCAAATAACTCATTTGACTGCCTCTGGCATGCAAGGTAATCTGACATGCTCTGGGGACCCCAAATTTAAATGATGGTCTCTGCCTTCAAGACTGATAGTTTCGGGGGTGATGGAAAGGCAGAGAGTTATAAGAGAGTATGATCAGTGCTATCATCCCACAGAGAGCTCAAAGAGCTGTCGGAGCAAAAGGGAGGCCATCAACCAAACAGGAAGAGTCAGGAAGTCTTCTGGAGGAGACAAGCTTCAGTTTTTCAGGCTAAATAGAAATGAGTCGAACGAATGGAGTGATGAGGAGGGTAAAAGTAAGTGGGGAAGGGTGATCCAGGAAGAAGGACTAGCAAGGCCTGGGGTGGGAGACAGCAGGACTCTGCAGAGTCAGGGCTCAGCATGGCTGCAACAGGGTACATGGGAGGGAAGAAGGGTGAGGAATGACCCCAGAGAGAAACATGGGCCCGAAAAACAGCTTTCCATGCCAAGCTTGGAATTTATTCTGAAGGCAAAGCAGACAGCCACTGGAGAGCTTTAAGCAGAAACCAGGTGAGACAAAGGTCTTAACAACTTTACCTTTTCTTTGTCTACAAAATGTGCCCCTAACCTGGACCAACTCTCTCTCAGATGGGGAAGGCAGCTTGGTATAAATGAATTTCCACTGTGAGAAAAACCAGCCAGCAGCACGTTCCCCATTGGTGATGGAATAGCAGCAGCCTAGGATTCCATACTTGGTTTTGTTAAGTAGAAAACACCAACGTGATATATTTTCTTCTTTAGATTTTACTAGCAGGTTGGAAATGCCCATTTCACATTCAGTTCCTACTGTTTCTACTGAACGTACTCCTCTCACATCTGGAATAGATTATAGCCCTACCTAGGAGAAGGAAAGATGGAAACTCCATAGGCTACACTGTCTGCTCCCTACTAATCACTCACGTGCAAAAATAAATTATAAGGAAGCACAGGAAACCAAGTGGTATGTCTACGTGCTGGTGAACATCAAAAACACGCAGGTGTCAGTGAAGATCCTGAGGTCTGTTTTCCAAATACAGCAACATCTAAAATGTGTCTAGATCTGTATTTTACTTCTTAACTTTCATACCCATGTGCCAACCCAAGGATACCTAACACATATTTCTTGGGTTCACTGAAACTCAACAGCCAAAATTTTATTTTGTAAAGCGATTCAGTGTCCTTCTGGATTCATTAGCTTTTTATAAGTGGTTTGCTTAATCATCACCAATGTTTTATCTACTGTGTGTTATGTAGCTGACATGCAAAGATCACCAGATCTTGTATTTCAAGAGCCCTCAGGTCACCAGGGGAGAGGACTGCAGCTTACCCTGAAATGAGCCCTCAAAGAAAAGAGCACATGCCCGTGGGCATCTCTATCTACTGTTAGCAGAGTGGCCAGAAGGCAGTGGGGCTCTTTAGTCAGGAAAAAAAAAAAAAAAATTCCAAGCTTGATTTACAGTTTTAAACTGCTGTAATGACTATTTACAGGACACAACGAACTTTCATTTTACATTTATAGGACATCTACTGTGGGAAGGAAGTGGCCCTGTGCCAGGTGTTGAGAATAGAAAGATGAGCAGGATGAAAACCCTAAACCTAATGAGCTTCCTTTCTGGTAGTAATACAGAGTTGGCAGAATGGACCACACGTCCCCTGAAGAGGGAGGGCACGGCACCGCGGGGGAGCTGACTCGAGTCAGGGGACATCATGAGAAACAGCATGGAAGTGATGGAATCTGCACACGGATGGCTCTGAAGGATAAGCAGGGTCTGGATATGTGGAAACAGAGGAAAGGAGGGGAAGCTGGGGGATGGGCAAGGGATTGTTGAGTGGGAATATTTTTAACAGACAATGTAGACCTGTTAAGAGATTCTTGATTAGGAGGATGGTATGACTCAACCTTGCATAGGGGCTAAAGGGAGGCACTTGTAGGGGGGGTGGGTATGGTAATGGCTTGGGTAAGAGATGGGATGGGGAGGAGTAGGGCAAATGTGAGAGGAAGTGAGGAGATGGGAAAACAGGGCTGCGCAAGCAAGCGACGGGCTGATGGAACACGGGTCCAAGGAAAAGGCTGAGTGCTACCTCAGGGTAGAGAAAGTGAGGGTCAGATGGAAAAAAAAGGGTCTGGGGTGTCAGGTGAGAGGTTGCAGCTGGAGGTGGAGATGTGGGCATCATTAGAAGAGTGAGCAGATTCCGTGTGAACGTGAAGGGGGAGAGCAGAGGAGGAGACGCTGACCGCAGCCTGCATGACGGCAGCTGGAGGAAGAGCGCTTGAAAACAAGGTAAAGGGAACGTCTAGCCACAGGCCAGAGGAAAGCCCAAAACACACAGCAGGCCCAAAACCAAGGGAGGAGAACTGCCCTGGGAGGGGGGTCAGCAGTTATACATGCCACCGACAAAAAAAGAAAGAAAAAAAAAAAAAAAAAGGATCAGACAGGAGCAAAGGCCATGGACTTATTCGTCTGAAGTTGCTGTCAACCCCTGTGAAAGCCCTTTTATTAAAGTGGTGGAGGCCGGAGCCACACTGCAAGGGATTCCAAAGGAGAGGGAGGAAAAGGTGTAAACAAGCAAGGAATGACTCCTTCCCAGAGAAAATGCCATGGAGTTGGCCGATGGGAGGCCACTTCACTGGAGTGGTTTCACTACAATGCTAACGCGGAACACAGATTCCAGCAGTTTAAGAAAATATGAATGGGAAGGAAATATAAGTTGGGATACTGGACCCTTTCAGGAGATTTCGAGGCTAAGACTGCGACTTCAGGACTAAACCTATCCAAGACTGCGACTTCAGGACTAAACCTATCCAAGAATGGTTCTAGTATTTAAAACACAGAGCACTTCCCTGGGGCTCACACAGCTCCCTTGTTTAGACTGCCGTAGCACATAGAGCTCTGGAGCCAGGTAATGTGCCCTTTAACCCCCCAACTCTGCCAGGTGGTAACTGTGACCTTTCTTAACCCCATTTTCACCATGCGCCTTGCCAAATACTTGGTTCTCATCTAAAACATCCACTGAGACACTTGGTCCCTGCCAAAAGGTCCTTCATATTTAGGCTGCCCAAAATGTCCACAGAGACATTTGGGCCACATCAAGTGTTCTTGGTATGTAAACCCTGCTCTTCTGCAAGATTCAAACCCTGACCCATCTACATAACCCTGTGTGCCATGACCAGCTAGGCGACTGAGGCAAGAAGGGTTATTGGCAATACAGCCACAACACCATTATTGGACCAGTAAAATGTAATAGTTTTAAAATTTATTAACCCTATAAATCAAAACTAGACATACACTTTATGGGTTATTTGAACGTAGAGATGTTTCTAAGCATGAACATTTCAGACAGGATGAGAATTCACAGAAATTTTGGCATGGACCAATGTTCAACCTCCGTTTTGGATGGAACCAAATGACCATTGATCATTTCCCCACTTCCGAAATAGTGGGGAGCTAGTTATGGAACTTCCTGTCTCAGGGATTTTTAAAAATCATCGAAGATTTTTATTTAACACATTAATTAATGAGGGAGTCAATAAGATGTCACAACTGGTCATAGGAGAGTTAAAAGAAGCATATTTATGAGGTAAAGGGAGGCTTAAATGAGTTTATGAAAAAATAGATGCAAAAACTTACGTATCCACAGGTAACAATCAATTGCACTCTAATAGACACAACAAGTTTGTGATATGGAAAGAATTTGCACTAGTATCAGCTTCATACAACTTAAAGGGTTGACAACTAGCTCAAACAGAATGAAAGTGAAAGACAATCTTGATGGATGAGTAGTCAAGACAGCCCCAAAAATAGATATATAAATATATGTCCATTTCAAAGTTTTTGTTTTTTACAATTTGTTCCTAACAGAGCTGTTAAAAACAAGACAACCAGCTGAAAATGGAGCCACTAATGCTAAGCCCCACATCACCAAACTGAGACTTAATTTCATTACAGTTTCAGCTCTCCCAGAAATGGAATCTTAAACCATTCAATCAGGAATGCCTTCATCAGCACTAGTTAGGTAATCTGCCTGAAAGACCCCTGAAGGAAATAACTTTGCAATAACCAACCCACTTTTTTTTGCCTAATATAACTATAACTTCCTCATTCCTGCTCCCTCTGCCCATAAATAAGTCTTCCATTTTGTACAGCTCCTTGGAGCTGGCTCCTTTCTACCTGCTAGATTGGATGCTGCCTAATTCATCAATCACTGAATGAAGCCAGTAAGATCTTTAAAATTTACTCAGTTGAATTTTGTTTTTTAACAGAGTGAAGAAGTAGGTTAATCCAAGAACTAAATAGTCATTAGATCAATGCTAAGTACTTTCCATGTGGTCACGGGACAGACTGGGATGGGAGAGGTGGATGGAGTGTTTCACTTACACGTATGAATATCCAGGCACTGAAATTATGGTTACGGACCTACGGGAAATGAACAAGTAATAGAAAATTCTGCCCCCTCTCTCTTCTACCTTCAATCATTCCTCCCCACCCTAAGAATGCTCTGGCCCACCAATTCGGAACTACTTAATGCCCTTCCTTAAGGAAGGCTGACTGTAGCAATCAAACAGGAATAGCAAGCAGGCTGCAGGGGTCCTGCCAATTTCCAAAGACAGTGTTTTGAAGCTCCTCTTAAAAGAATCTCTATGAATGGCCCTGTAGTTGTTTAGAAGGCATTTCAATGCCAAGGGAGGTCACAACAGACCAGGAGCGCACAATCTCCTACAGCAGCTCAAAGACAGAGGTTTTGTATAAACAGGGAAGGCAGGAGAGAGGGGCAGGGAGGAAACTGATTAGCCCTTAGTTTTCAGTGAGGGAAAAAAAATTATCACCACCACCACCATCACTACCAGCAGCTGCAACAGGAGCAAATTCACCAACTGAAAACCTTTACCAAGCTTGACACAGCTATAAATTCAGGGGAACAGCTTTGAATGCTTCGGCTTCCTTCAGACAACATTATATGGGGAGTAAAACGAATCACTCAAAACATTTTAAATGTATTTTAACTGGGCCATTTCCAGTCATCTTCAAATATTTTTTCTAAGTTCTAATAAAGTAAATAAAACAACCATACACTTCATAAAGATGTGAATCTCTATATTGTATTTTGAATCGTTGCTGTTTCCAATGATTTTATTTATTGTTATTGTATGATGTCTTATAATACATGTGGTCAATCGTTAGCTCTGATCTAAAGCTCAGCATTTGGTCAGGAATGTAATCTTTTAAATTACAACATAGTTCCAAGGGGAAAATAGGGACATGCTTTGTGCATTTCATTTACAAGGTTTCTCAGAATGCTGTGCTAATGTGGACTGTTCGTATGAGAGAAGGAGAGAGGGAGAGAGAGAGAGAGCACCCTGACTCTGAGATTGGGAAATAATTAAGTGGCTTTTGAAGTTGAAAAGTGACTCCTAGATTATGAAATACTCATTAGGTTGTTTTGCCAGCACCGAGTTTTATACAAGTTGTTCATTGGCTTCAAGGGATTGTTGTATTAAATGAAATGAGACAATGTTTGTAATTCAGTCAGAAGATAAGCAATAATTGATAGTTAATTTAAAATGCATTATTGATCAATGCCAAAATAACAACACTAATGACATTTGACACAGGGACTAATCAATGACTTACACCCATTAGGACATCAAGCGCTAAAAAAGTTTCTTATGTGAGTTGTTTCAAATTAGCCCCAAAGATCAAAAAATTTAGATGAACAGGGTTCCAGATTAGGTATCACTTTCCAATACTGAACTTTTTTAGACTCCTAAGAAACAGCTCATGATGTAAAGATTTCATTCAGCTTCCAACTCAAGATTGAAATTTTCTTTTTCATAAAAAAAAAATAATAATAATCCTCATTGCCCTGACCAGCATGACTCAGTTGGTTGGGCCTCATTCCGCATAGGGGAAGGCTGCCAGTTCGATTCCCAGTCAGGGCACATGCCTAGGTTGTGGGTTTGGTCCCCAGTTGGGTTGTGTAGGAGAGGAGGCTCACTGATGGATGTTTCTCTCTCACGTCAATATTTCTCTCCCTCTTTCTCCCTCCCTTCCCCTCTCTCTAAAAATAAATAAGTAAAATCTTTTAAAAAATCCTTATCAACCTCTGGTTGATGAAATTATCATAAACTAACAAGAAATTCACTTCTACTATACTACTTTAATGATATCTAATGTTTACAGAAATTTAGAAAATGAAAGCACTTCTGTCTGTCATTTTATTTGATCCTGGAAATAACCCCAGAAAGTAGTCATCATTATTTTACACATTAGAAATCAAGGGTCAAGAAGCTACATGATGTATCTTAGCACACTCACCTCCGCCTAAGGCTGCACAGGCTGGGTGGTTGGTTCATGACCTGCAATGTGGGTGGTATTTCCTGGATCTGGGCCTGCAGCCGCCCTCAAGCCAAACCTCAGACTCAGGGGTCCAACAACCCCTGTGCAGACTACTGAGGAAAGATGATCTATGCAGAGAACTGGTTTTGAAAAGATCACTTGCCCCTAATTTTCACTAGCTCCACGTGGGTGAAATGGTTCCTCCTGGCATTTGCTCAAAATGAACCCAACAATACACAAGAAGTCACGCTCAATGCCAGCACCGCACTGACTCCAGAATTCCACTGGGGGGAAAAGATTTTGAGTTGAGGATGTGGTTCCCTGGAGCACTAGGATGCTTCCCCTGAGTGGGAGGGTCCGAGGGAGCCGCCACCACCAGGATCCCTGCAGCAGAACTCAAAAGGACTTGCTGTGTCATCCACTACTGCAGCCCTGTGGCTGTCTATCACCCTCATCGCGCTCCAATCTAGGGAGCCCAGGGGCACGAAGAGCCTGGGGCGCTGGGGCTGGCCTGGGTCACGCTGCCTGTGGCTTTAGATGGCCAGCTCATGCAGAGTCACCTCCTCTCATCGGGGCAATGACGGTTAGTACAAAAACAACCTCCACTTGGTCCAGCATGTTATAGTTTTTAAAACTTCTTATATATTGTTTTTACCATCTCTCAATTTTGGAAATAGCAAATAAATAAATAATAAGTAAATCAACCAATAAAACAAACCTTAAACTTTCATTTGACTTACACAGGACCATCTCTCCACCCTACAGTTCTCAAACTCTTTCCTGCTCTGGCAACAGGTAATCAATCATCTGCGTACTCCACTTTCTTCCCTCAGCAGGCTGGGATTTAGGTAATATCCCAGAAAATCAGAACTGAGAGAAATACGGTGAAAAGTACTGTAAATGTTTTCAGGACAAAAAGTTATAAGGGTAGAGGTACATAATAATGAAGCCATTGGGAAGAAATAACTTAAAGAAGAAAAAATAAATCTTTTATTTAAACATCAAACTTTATTTTTTAAAGTTATTTTTTCCCAGTCTTCCATTACGTAGGTAACAGAACCAAGATGAAACAATATTCTGTGGATGTATTAGCAGAAATGATCTTACTTTTATTGCGAACATAACAATATACAGAATTTGCCAATTCTAATGAGTTAGATGGGAATTCTGCTTACACTTTACTGTCTGCCTTTGAGTTAGTTATCTCAATTATTGTTTTTTTTTAAACAGATATGTTGGTGGCTTTATTCCTACTTGCATGCAAAGTAGATGTGGATTTCTTCATCTTTCCCTCTCATATTCCTAATTAAAAACTTACCCATGGGCAAAATTTAAAATACTTTAAATTTATTGGGAAAAAAAATCCATGTGTAAACAGACCCGGTCCAAACCCGTACTGTCCAAGGGTCAACCGTACCTGCTGGATCATTATCACTGAGTCTAGCATTGGAATTCCAGAGCATGATGGTCATGGTTGGAGTGAAAAGGCAGGCTGCAAGCCTGGCACTGAGTTCACTGAGAAAGGAAAAGGAACATTCCAGAAGGTGAGGAGAAGGAACTAAGCAGAGAGCAACTATTTGAAAAGGAACGGCTCAAAGAAGAAAGCAGAAATATCTTCACAAGGTGGCAGAAAGGAAGGAACATGTTCCCTCATCTTCTTTGCTGCTTGGAAGAAAGGATTATTTATTAGTCACTTTGGTTGCAGAAAGTCAATGGCGCCAGAAGGCGGGGGCAGGGGGGAGAAGGTCAAAGTTGACTGGAGGAGGGAGGTGTGATCAAGGAAATAACGCAAGAGTGATGGACAGCACATCATGGTAGCCACGCAGCCCAGTTCCACTGCTTTTCCCAGACGTCATTGTGACCCATCTCAGCTTGCAGTCACTGAATTCGCAGGCTTTTTCACACATAAACTCTCGTTTTGTCGGTTCTCCTTGCTGTGATTTTGCCACCCTCTTTCAAATCAAGAAATATATATTGAATGGCCTGCCAAGTGCCAGAGCTCTGGAACAGCCCTTGACCTCAGAGAGCACACAGTTTAGCTGGGCAGACAGATATGATAACTGCCAATTATAAGACTATTTAGCAAATCTAGTGAAGGAAGTGAATGCAAGGGTCAGAAGCCACCCAACCTATTTCATATTTATCCCCTTGCAAAATCTCATTTCCAGTTCATTACTCTGAACAGTCTAGACAGTCTGTAATCTTGATTTTCTCATTTAACTTATGGACCATTTGCCAATATTTCAAATGCATTAAGTCTGAAGCAGGAGCAAAAGACACTTAAGTAATTTTTTAGACGATGAATGAGCCTTAAAATGAAATAAATTAGTGAATTTTCACCTTAAGCACATGTATCACATACACAAAAATACTTGAAGCCTTTAAGGACCCAGTATTTATTATTTGAAGGGGAACTGTTTTTTTTTTTTTTTTTTTTAAGATATGGGCCCTCATGTTTTAAAACTACAGTGAATCAAACAGTGAGAAAACTTTCCAAGTGAGAGCAAAATCATGAAAAAAATTTGTAAACTATGGTCCCAGTTTTGAGAAGTAATTAAAATTACAAAATAGAACCTGTTTGTATATGCATAAAAAAAAAACTAGGTGACTCTGGAGAAATCTGTTAATAGAGATTATTTTGGCTTCTCAGAGAGAGGCTGGCATTACGGGGAACCCTTACAATTTGTGACAACCGCCATAGAGCTGGTCTTTAACCATGAATAGGTACTACTCTTCTAATCAGAAGGAAAATCTATGCAGGGACCTTAAAAAGGCTAAACACCACTCATGATTACTTTTAACGCACATTCATTCTTGAAGACCTACAGATACTAACTTGATGTACCTATTGTTGAAAAGTACCCTCCAACTTCCAAAGGGGAGAGGGACCTTGTTGCTGGTCTTCCTTAGTCAGCATGCTTCTTAACAAATCTAAAGACCTCTTCCTCGTACTAAGTGCCCCTGGAGTCTGGCTCTCCCTCTCCTCAGCTCCAACTTCCTCCTCCAACTTCCCTACACACCCATCACTCCAGCCAGACCAGTCTCCTTATTGTCCCAAGACCCCTGCTTCCGTAAGTTTGCTCGCTTCCAATACTCCTTCCACCTGGAATGGATTTCCTTCTGCCCCTGTCAAAATCCTACTCACCCACCAAGGCCCAGCCTGAGCTCCACCTCTCCCAAGAAGCCCCCTGGGACTCATCAATTTCTTCTCTTTTTCTAAAGCTACAGCTATTAAAATCCAAATGTACAATGTCTTGTTTCGTTCGATTCTGCTCTTTCAACCTAATACCACCTGTAGCTCTGCTAACTTAAGCTCTAAATATCAATCCACAATAAAAATGTAGCCCTGGTTTCCTATGGAAAATTCCAGGATGCCCACACATAGAAGATGAGGTGGTACGCTTGACACCCTGGACATTTCTGGATGTGTGTTTCTGCCAAGAGTCTTCAATGAGATGCCACACAAAGGTTAACTGAATGCGGGCTTTGGATTTAGTCCGGCTCCACCACATACACATTTCATGACTTCTAGACTCATGATTCCATTCCTCAGGGTCTCAGTTTCCTTCTCTATTAGATGAGACAAACAATTTGTAGCTCAATTTATTAGACATACTACTTCAGATGACAAATCCATCCTTATAATAAACCAGAATGGATGAATTTTCAACACTGGTCAAGGGGGAAAAGATAACTAGCAATGCTAAAAAAAACATTCAAAGACTAGATTAAGGGTTTCGAAGGTCCTGCATTGCTTGATGCGGTGATCACTTATGCTCTGGAAGGCTCACAGGGCATGCAAAGAAAAGATGATGTAAGGAGCATGGCTTGTCAAGTCATCTAAGAATATTTTGTGTCCCTGAGGAAGCTGAAGAACCTAGCCCTAGGATGACTTCTCAAAGAGCAGTGTACTGATAAAGAAAACCTTAGCTACGCCCCGCACTTCCAGCCAGACACGTCCTCTGGGTTCAGCTTGATGACCTGGAAACCGCCTGCAAAGTAGAGAAGTCCCTATGGCAGGAACATCCCTGTTTCTGGGCATAAATAGCAAGGGACTGAATCTAGCAAAGAGCAAGCAGAGCCTCCTACCTGAACCTCTCATGTCACCCTGGCCATTCTTTTAAGTTGCTATTTTTATTTAACCACCACCAGCGGGACTTTTCCATAGGATGTTATTTAGAATCACGAATGAATTCGCAAGAAAATATGTACATCGTTTGAACAGGCTTTCCCAAGCCATACTATCAAATTTCACATAATTTATTTAAAGAATATATAATAGTTATTTCTCAAAGGTTATTTCTGGCATCTTATTCTCATCTCAGCACTTAAAAAAAAATTCTCTTTCACAGAGCCGTCTCACCCAGGACTTGGCCTCTTCTGCAGCAAGGAACGCTGTCCCAGAACCCGCACCTCTGCGTTACAGCTCGCTCACGCTAGCCCTCCTAAATTCCCTCCTCTTCTTGCCGCTGCACCAAACCCTCTAATGCAGAACAGCATTTGAAAGTGAGGAGACAACCTGGGAGACATAAGCAGTCTCAAGAGAGTTTGAGGAATTTTATATCAAACATAATTGGGCTAAAATATCTAGCTCCAGTTCCAGGGCAAGAAAATTTGAGAGGGACAATGAGAAAGGAGACAAGGGAAAATTCTTTTTTTGTTTTCAAAGGAGAACCAAGATTAGTCATTTTAGATGATTTGACTAACAACCGAATATATTTTCTGCTAAAGAACAGACTTCTCCCTTTTACCTACTTCCCATAACTGAGGTTCTGGAAGCTGGAAGGCAACCTCCACCCGTACGAGGCAAAAGTCAAACATGGAATTACGAAGTAAACTCTGGTGTTGCTAGAAACTAGCTCTGAATGAGTTGGGTAATATATGCTTATATTTCTGATGAACAAATGTTTTCCTTGGCATGGGAAGAGGGAGATGGTTAGTTGACGAAGTTCCCAGGACGTGCAAAGCTTACGCTTGAAATGTTTTTTAGTCCTTGGCACATGAACCTGTGGCTAATTCAAAAAGTCCCAGAAATCTCAGGCAGGTGGGTTTCTTGGAAGGATATACAACGTGATATTCAACTTCAAGGTGGTGATAATTTTGGAGGTTTCCTATTTGCTGCTGAAGCCAAGTTCTCATAATTTAACCTCTGAAAACTTCTGGGTGTCTAACAGAGGATTCAGAATCACCTGTAGCATTTCACACCACTGGAGTCGCAAACCTGTAAGTCTTTATAGTAGAAACACCATTCTTCATTATAAGCATTAAAATGAACTCCGGATCACATTTTAATGTAGAAATTTTGATATTGAAAAGGAAAGGTTAGTATTCTCTGGTCAGGTAATTTTGAGACCAGCTGAACCTATTAAACATTATGGTCAAGTCGTTAAAATTATGCCTTGTATCGCATGTACTATAAATGATGTAAATCTTTGTACTTCACAACTATTCACCTGAGAGTCTCCATTTCATTCTTGTCATTTTTAAAGAAACCACCTCTTCTTTCACCCCAAGAGAAATCTGATTGCAACTGGAACCTGTGTGGAAGGTCGGAAGTCCTAGCAACTAATTGGATCCTCTTAAAGGTTGGATTTTATGTCTGAACTATTTAGAAATCTGAGAAGCTTCTCTTTGAAAAGCAGGCATCTCAAATCTTAATTTTTAAGTGTCAAGTATTGCTCATAGTCAAGGTCAAATGAGTTGATAGTTTGGTGCTAGATGCAACATAATTCTTAGAGAACACTTTCTCTTAAGCTTAAATTTAATCCACAGTCTAATGCTTTTTAAAGCTCTAAGCCCCTGCATATGTAAAAAACGACTATATTTTGGCCAAGTTACATTTTAAGTGACATCTAGAAATAGTCCACATGTTAAATATAAAGATCTGTAATGACAATTATTAAAGGCTGGACTAATTTCATGGGTATGATTGTAATTTTTTCCCCTCTAGTCATCTACAGCAAAAGTCACTGACATCCTGCCCATGGGCCAACCCTGGCCCCGCCTTTGCTTTTGTACATAAAGTTTTATTGGAGCGCCGCCAAACCCATTTGTCTGCATGTTGCTTGTGGCAGCTTTTCACACGGCAGTTATAGCTAAGCTGTGGCAACACAGACTATGTGGCCCTCAGAGCTGAAAATATTTTCTATCTGGCCCTATACAGAAAAAGTTTTTCTCATCCTTGATTTGTGGTTTGTAGAAACTGACCAGTCCAAGTCTCATAAACAGGTCTCTTCGAAGCAAAATATTATGGTAAAATCCCAGTGAGTAAAATTTTCAAGTAGAATGGAAAATTTTATTAATCCACCAGTTTTGTAGTTTGGTTTCACACTATAGGTTCTCTGAATGTGGACTTAGCTGCAACCTGGCACGGTATGTTTTTTGACAAAGACTGATAACAAGAGCCCACTTCAGGGTCAATGACCTGTGCACCTGCCCTGCCAGCAGGTGACCGCACTGATAACGCCTACTCTGCGGCCCCACTGTGCTTTCCGTCTCCTTCTGAGAGTTGGAACACACCCTGTCTCAGCCTTCACGTCCGCGGAAGGCTTCGTTGCGCAGGGAAACGACAATGTCTCAAATGTTCTTTGTCAAGAAAAGATCTTTCCCTCTTGGCAGAATCGTGTGTCAGAAAATTTCTGTTAAAACAGTCCCTAAGGTTTCATCTCTGGATTGGTTATCTTTGAACTTGCTTCTTAAATGGAAACGAAATAAACATACTCTTGTGCAATTTGGTTCTGTGGGATTTAGAAATGTTAGGATGCTCACGACAATTAATTGTATTAAAAATTGTGATATCGCCAAGAAATCATTGATCAGTGAAAAGAAGCCAGTATTTAATAAGTCCCTATCTAACTGTCTCCATTTGAAAATCAGGGGACAGACACAAGAGCATATCCACAAATACAAAAAAAAAAAAGCACCGAGATCCTGATAAGAAAAGTAATCAGAGCGGGCAGTAAAAGTTGTTCTTCAGGGAAAGTCAAAGCCAGAGACTGGTAGGAAGAAGCAGAGGGAGGAAATTTTCCCCATGGTCCCGGCAGAGCTCTGTGAAAGGCACAGGAGCGGAAATGAAGCTGTCGAGTACAGAGACGGCCGCAAATACCAGTATCTGTTAGCGAGGCCACTCTGGAATGGGGGAAGCGTGACAAATGGTAAACCTACACGCGAGGAAGAGGATCTGGACTTTGATATGACGATAAGAAGCACCTGTGGGTCTTCGATGAGAGGTGTCTGGATAAAAACAGTGTTTGTGGCAAATATTATGCGAGAGTTTAGAACAGAAAGGCCAACTGAGAATAACAGAAAATCTTTCAGACACGCGCACACGAATCACAAAGCTCCTTACAACATTTTTCTATTAATTCCGAAGAGCAATGACTTCTCTGCTGGGTGGACAATAGTGAGACCGCTATTATAAAGAGGAGAATGTTACAACCAAGAATTCTTGTGTTTTCCCTGGGTTGCTTACCAAGGCATGAATGAAATAACTATGTTGCCCTCCTTCACCTTATTTATTTTGCACCTGGTCTTAGTGTCTCATTTTTGTTTTAAATATATCACAGTAGCTATTTCCTAAAGCAGACAATTCTATATACTATAACTGGGTAGAAGAAATAACATAATCTATTCTTTGGGGGGAAATTCGAGGGAGTAAAAAGATGGAATGTCACCACTAGCCTGACTTCTTATAAATGATAGAGCTGAATATTAAATTATTTATCCACTGCCCATGCATTGTGTAGTTTCTCAGACCTACACAAATCTCCTAAGTAAACTACGCTGTTCTAGTTTTCTTTGTTATTTTATAGACATGTGTGTATGTGTATTTTTCTGTGCTGACAGCACAGATGCAGAAAAAGCCTGATAAAACCCAGCCCTGTATTTTATACGGCAGACGAAGGAACCCAGTAAACACAAACAGCACAGAGCACTTCCTTCTGCTGACAAGCTTATGATCCCCCCTTAATGCACTGTTTAGAATAGCAATGCATTACGTGTCATTTCCCATTACCCTGTGCACAGAACCAGTACCACACAGCTGTGGCTTTTCTTTCCAACAACCGATCAAGAAGAATACATAGAAGATTCACATGCTGGTGAAACCTGTCAAGACTGGCAGCCCAGGGCCCAAGAGCTCTGTTTATGGACAGAACAGGTGTGTGGCCAGGCAGCTGGGGCAAAACCTCCCTTCCACCTTCTCAGCTTCCTGCCCTTGCAGGCTCCCCTCTGGGCTGGGAGGGAGAGCAGCTTTGGGAGAACCTTCTTTCTCAGGGCTGTTTCCTTCTGCCAAAGAAGACTGGCTGGCTCACTCTCAAGACTGCAAGCAATTGACAACTGCAAATAGCAGTGAGCACGTCAACTCATTTTATTCACATCCCTCACTGGGGATTCAGAAAGCCAAGGACACACTGGTGATTTCCCTGGTTTTATGGATCTCTACTCCCCCCCGCCCAGGCCTGCAACACATTTTTGGTTCTTGTGTTCACAGTGTCCTGGCATCTGCAGTGTGGGAAACCTTCACTGAGAGCCAACAGCCCCACAGCTTCTCCCTATTAAAATGTGCAACTGGGTTTCGCAGGCGTGTTTCAAACACCGTTCAAGGCGTGATTTACAGGCTACTGTCTAGCCCCACAGCTGTTTTTTTTCACCCCCACCCCCAGACTTAGTCGTTTATAGGAATCCACCACTCAGCTCCCCAGTACATAGTCTTCCCATTTTTGACCTCTGCTATCACTCTTCTGCATCCAAAACTATGCAAGACCTATAGTTAGGACTCAAGAAAATATTTATTGAATGAATAAACTATTCGATGCCTTCTTTCTGCTTACCCTACCCTCTAATTAAGTGGTTTTCTTCATCAAATTAAATGAATCACTTCTAGCCCATTGATATTGGTTATTTATATGTGTTAAAAACAGCACAGGCCTCCTTGCGTAGTTGCCACCCAGGGCTTTCAGGGTCACTATGTTGTTGCTTTAGAAGAAAAAAATACCACTTCTATATATTGCAGATTATTTCTGTGGCTGAATAAAGACAGACTATCTGTGCTATGCAGCGAGTTAGTGAGTATCATGGAGTTGTGATTCTGTGACCACCGTCCCCAAGGTCCTAGCCTCGTCTGGCTTCCAAGAATCTGAAATCAGCCCTCCAAAGGTTAAGTCTCAGGCTCAGGGCTGTGATTAGGTCAGACGGAGGTACTGATACTATCTTTTAAACATTTGATTGTAAGCTGTTGGAGGAATAGAATAGTACTAGTACTCTCTTCTGATTCTTCTGTTACAGTATAGCTCTTGGTATAGAGTATAGACTCAGGAAGTTGACTGAACTTAACTCTTTTTAGCCTTTGCTGAGGAAGATAGAAGATAATCCATGCAATGAGTGCTCTGTGGGCTTCTCTCATCCTATGACCAAGACCCACATTTCTAGTCAGAAGGACAAAGGCAAAGGAAGGTATAACACTAAGAGAAATGTCCCAGGTAAAGTCTTTGCTGGAAATGGTGTTTGGATAGATCAACTTCACCCAAATGGCTCCACAGCTATTGCTTGCATTTCAGATGAAAGCAATTCGTTAAAAATCATGGTAGTAAAGATCTGAAAATTCACATCAAATTATAATCTGTCCTTTGCTGCAACATAATGTTTTCCAATGCACACAATCTCGAGGTGCAAAGGGGACATTTTCTGTACCCTTTTGCATGCACTCTCCCTGACCCCTAGCTTTGAGACTGTAAAGCTTCCCTGGCAAACAACAACTTAGCGTCCTCCTACATTTTAAACTACTACGCAACAGATAAACTACTATGCTCACTTCATCACAAGCCATACTCATAATAACAAACCTTCTTTGTTAAACAGAAGTCCTTTAAGACAGGAATACCAGTAAGAAGCTACTGAGCGCAAGGCTAGTGTTTAATGATTTCCGGAGGAAAGGCCATCAAGTTCTGCACCTGAATAAAGGCAGCTGTTACTTTCAGGACTTACCTTTCCTTCTCCTCCTACAGTTGACTTCTTATGGACCTCATGAATAGAGATAAAGATCACTCATTTACTCCCTTGATAATCTGATAATTAGACATGTTGACATGTTGGGCTGTCAGATTTTCAGGTTACCCGAAGAGTCAACGTTTTTAAACCCTTACATTAAAAATAACCCAAAATTCATGGTCCTTATAAAAGGTCCAAAAGGCCAGAATTTCAATCAAAGGATAAGAATCACAGGAACAAAATGACCACCTGTTAAATACCTACCATGTGTCAGATGTTGTATCAGGCCTTTCATCTGATTCTCAGAGGTGTATGTTTTCTCATTAATCTCTCAAGGTAAAGAGTTATCTTTATCCAATTTTATATGTGAGTACAAGAAGCTAAGATTGCCCAGGAATATAAAACTGGCATCGAGAGAAGTAAGATTCAAAGTCAAGCCTATGTTCCAAGAGCCCACAAACTTTCCTCCTTGTGCACTAAGCTCCTCCCAAGACCGTAGTAGCAGACCTTGGGAAATAGCCTGTTCCTTGCTCTGGGAAATATTCAGACTGGTGTAATCAAAACACTTGTTTCTTGATGTGATCAAAACAATGAACAATCCACTTGCTCACTAGGCCACACCTGTAATGAACTCATTCTCTCTCTCTCTCCGCCCTCTGCCATATCTTCTGTTACACTGCCAGTGAGGAGACCCACTCGATGGCTTCCTGTATTTATTCCGAGACCCCAAAGCTGGGCAGTTCAGCCCTCCTCCCAAATGATCCTTTCTCAACATCCTTCAGGTATAAAAAAAAACCACTGCAATACCCTTAAATTATCTTGTGACCCAATAGGACATATTCGCCCCAACCCATTCACCCTTTCCATTCCTACTCTGAATTCTGTGTTATTAGTTTACATATCTCACATCCCAAATACTTCGAAGCACATATATATTCTTAAGAACACGACAGAATGTAAATAAGTAAACAAAGAAATAAACATCTGGTATCCCATCCTCTTTCTTGCTCGCAGTGGAAGAATCCAGCATTAACCCACCCCACACATTGTGTACTTTCCACAAGCAACGCTCGCCCCCAGAGTTTGTGACACCATCCAACTCCAATTTCTATACTGCTTCAACCTTTCCATGTTTCTTCCTTCACTTGAACCACCATGTTTTTTGCATAAGATTTTCCTCTAGAAAGAACGGTTGGCAATTAATCCCAGCCCACCTCAACCCGAAGTGGTTCATTTTGGCTGGGCAACCCATTTTACCATTGGAGTCTTCCACTTCTTCGGCCGGGGTAGCTTTTTGGGAGGAGTGGTGGGAGTGTGAGGAGAGAAGACTGACAATTCGTGGCCTGGGGAGGGTCAGGGCTTTTCCGTGGACCTTGAGGGAGTGTTCCTTTAACTGGCTGATTGTCATGGTGGAAAATGAGCACCAAGAACACTTGTAGGCATGTTCACCTGGAAGATGGGGACAAGGGACAAAAGGAACAAGAGGAAAGGAGGGCAGAAGGGGGTGGAAACGAAACAACATGGTTAATTCACTCTATAGAAGAGCTTCTCAAGCTTCAGGGCCTGAGAACCCTCACAGACCGACCGCCCGCCCATTCCCACAGCCGCAGCACCCCTTTGGGGCTGACGCTCTTCAAGAAGCTCCATAATCAAGTGACCTGGTTCCTTTCCATTCCACGCTCTACTTACTGGAGGAGGCTGTGGGCTGTCTCCCGCAGGGAGCGAAACCAAATGTCTGTGATACCTCCAACCGAAAGCCTTCCCATCTCTCTTCCCCCCTTCTCTGTACTAGAAACAACCAAGTCAGTTTTCACTCAAGATTGTCTTTATATCACTGGCAGAAAATAACGCACTCAATTCTTTTTCCAGGGGTCTATCAGTGGCTGTTTAGCACAGTCACTCAGTGCAAGTCTACTGTGCTGGTCTCATTCTTTACTTCCTTGCTGACTGTACACCTCAATTCCACACGTCCTACAGTGATTTGGGGGGGCGGGTGGTTCGGACCAGCTCACAAACCTCAGCATAAAACCCCATTTACCTATGTAGTCAATAATACAGAAATGTGTAAAAAGTAAGTCATTTTTTAACTAAGAAAGAGAGGTATGTACGTGTGTGTGTGTGTGTATCTCCACTTTTTTTTTTTAAAGGCTTTATTTATTTATTTATATCTAGAGATAGGGGAAGGGAGGGAGAGAGGGAGAGAAACATCAATGTGTGGTTGCCTCTCACACACGCCTCCCACCCCGCAATGGGGACCTGTCCCGCAACCCAGCACGTTCCCTGACTGGGAGTTGAACCGGCAACCCTTGGGTTCACAGGTCCATGCTCAGTCCACTGAGCTACACCAGCTGGGGCTCCACTTTTTTCAATAAACAGGATATTTCAGTTAAAGTAAGTATTTTTCTTCTTTTAATTATTTTTATACCCCTGAAATACAACACAAATCACTGTGACTAGATTAAATTAGAGTATGATTTGCCTTTGCCCTAAGTCAGTTTTTCAATTAATTGCATTTTAAGAATCAAGGGCATGACATGGGCCTGCTTATGCTGTTGTGTTGCCCTGGTACAATCAACTCAAAAAAGGCATTTTGCTTTTTATAACAATAAGCTTAGGATGGTCACGTCTGCAATGCAGTAATTCCACTTCTGAGAGTTTATATTAAGGAAACATCCTTTGATTCACAGAAAGCTTTATTTGGAAATAAGCATTTATTTGTGCTTGAAAAAGATATGAAACCACCTAAATTTCCAACCATAGGGAAATGATTAAGTAAATGTGGGCCTATCTTCTTGATGATTTATCATTTTATTAAAGAGTTTATAATAAACTCAGAAAAATAAAATACTCATAGAAATACATAGGAAGGCATAATATATTTTAGATTAAATTATAATTACAATTGTTAAAATAATTATAGAGGAAATGGTTGAAAGGAAAGACTATCAAATGTTAACAACAGTAGTCTTCAGATAACAAGATTATGGATGATAGACTATATTTCTTTCATTTTCAAATTCTCTCTAATCAACAAGTATTTTTAACATTTATTTTTAAGGTGAAATGAAAAAACCAGAGGAGAGCCCTGGCCAGTGTGGCTCAGTGGATTGAGCACTGGCCTGCAAACCCAAAGGTCACTGGTTCGGTTCCTGGTCAGGGCACACGTCTGGGTTACAGGCCAAGTCCCCAGTTGGGGGCGTGTAAGAGGCAACCAACTGGTGTTTCTCTTTCTCCCTCCCTTCCCCTCTCTCTAAAAATAAATAAAGAAATCTTAAAAAAAAAACACAAAAAGACAGAGGAGAGAAAAGAGAAGGAAGTAGAGGGATAAGAGGGGAAGAAAGGCAGTTATGAAAATTCTAGGGGGTAATGACACTGGCTGAGGGCAGAACTGATGGTGCTGATGGTCTGACGGTCTTGGGTTTACTAAGTGAAGCAGGAATTGGAAGATAAACCTCTGCCCTCCTTGGCCAGGTGAGCAGGTTACCTCCCTGCACTAGATGGTTTCATATCCCAAGTTCTGCCTAAAGCCTCCTTTCTACCACTGATGACCCCCAGGGCTTGTGGTTCCACGAAAGTCTTGAAACTAACCTGGAGTTTTACAACATGCTACAGCCCAAGGCAGAACAGAAATTCAAAGAAGTCAGAGGATCCAAACAAAACACCTGTCGGTAGTCACCCCACAATTACCTAGGAGTTACAGGATAATGGTGGGCCATGAACAATGGAATTTACTAATATTATAAATATTAGTTATATATACATGTTTACATATTATATACATCGTATTATATATACAGAGTGAGGCAAAAGTAGGTTTACAGTTGTTCATACGGCAGATACTACAATAACAATAATACAAGATTAAAATGTTTTGCATACTCACAACTGTAAACCTACTTTTATTCCACCATAGAATACGTAATAACACTACTCCTCTCCTGATTCCATTTTTCAATTTTTTAAATCCGAGCCTGGCTATACGAACTTTGTTTAGTGGTTATAAGTAGCCCAACTTGAAAGAGAATTCAAACCCAGGTTATTTGGTTCATTTACACAACTTTTTATCATTTAAGAAAAGATTTTTAAACAAATCCATCAACAACAAACAAGATGAGTCAAGAGTCCTTTGGAAAATGTACCAGCTTTCTCTAAGCCAAGCCACTGTCAGTGGCTAAAGGCCATTCCTGGACACCAAGGTCCCAAGGCCAGAGAGAGCTGAATTGTATTTCACTCTCTCTCTCTGGATGCTGCGTTCTCTCCAACCAATGAGCACAGAAGGCCAGTCTGCTTGGGCAGCTCCAAGAACACACATGTTAGCTCAGTGCCCTGGAGCCAGTGTGCAGCCTCTGGCGCTCTTTCAAAGCCCTTCCCACAGGCCAAATCATTTACCCAACTCCCACTGTGCAAAGTGCTTTTGACAAGGCTGGGGCCTATGGGAAAAAACACCAGGATGGTGTCTCAGCTGAATAATTTACAACAGACAGAAAAGAATGGCCTGAACCCTGAAGTCTCTTACTCTGTGAACTTTACTGGAATTTTCCTGGAGATATAAAAACACTCACAGATAGAGAAAAGCCCATTTGGCTAATCTCCCTGTCCCATTCCCCATGCCCAGTGGGGCCCAGGGCATCTGGAAGACTTCAGTAGTTTTACTCCATTAAGCCAGTTCAACAGGACCCAACATGCAGGAGATAGCGGAGACAAGATCATATTTCCATGGGGGTTGAGGAGATGGTGAAAGTGAAGGAAGGACTGAGGTTCTGGGTGGTTTTTATAACCACACAAGTGAAGCTAATAAATGAGAAGAGTTGTAGCTGCTTGCAAATTTTCAAACTAGGATCTAAATACTTTAGCCAAGGAAACTCAGGGAGGAGATTTGACTTGTAAAAGAATCTGATAGTACAGCTAGGTACTCTGAGACCTCATTTCCCCAAATTCCTTTGTGTTTGATGTAAGTTCCTCCGAGGCTGTCAAAACCTCCTCTGGCGGGCCACAGGCTGCTGTTGAGCTGGGGGTTCTGAGAATGACTGAGAAAATCACAGAAAAGCTCCCATCTCCATCCCACTGCCTCTCCTACATCATAAAGCTTTTTTCTCTTGTCTGAGTTCCGATTATCTACCTGTAGGCATCCTCTATCATATGCAAAGTAGAGAAGAGCAAAGAGAGGGAGGCAGCATCTTGTCAGTGACCAGGGTGTGTTTGTTCTGGAGGCAAACTCTTAGTGAATGGCCTACATGGCTTTGAGCAGCTCACATCATTCCGAGTCTCTGTATCCTCATCTGAAAACCCAGGGTGACAACACCACCTACCTGTCAGGACTGTCATGAGGATTAAATACGAGGGGGGACCCAAAACAACTGGAATTTATTTATAAAAAAATTTCTATTTATTCTTACATGTTTAAACTTTAGTCACCGTCAAAGTCCTCTCCATTTGATGCCATGAACCTATCGAGACGTCTTCTCCATAGTTCAAAAGAGTTTTTGAACTTGCCAGTTTTGATGCCTTTTAATGTTTCTGCCATTTTTTGTTTTACCTCTTCCAAACTGGCAAATCGTTCCCCTTTGAAGACTTTTTATTCATCAGGGAAACAAAAAACAGTCACTTGGGGTAAGATCGGGTGAACAGGGAGGATGGGGCACAGGGGTCAAGCTATTTATGGTCAAAAACTGCTGAACACTCAGCGCAGTGTGGGCAGGTGTGCTCATAAATCATCATGAAATGGGCAAACACACTGAAAAAAGTCTTCAAAAATCAATTCATTGAGGCTGAACGCAGCCTCTCACAACAGCGCCAGCTGGTACACTGATATGACGGGTTCCAATTCCAGACAAAAGATAAGAAGTGACCAAAGCCATTTCTTATTTTGTGTCTGTAAAGTATCTAAGGCATCACATGAGAAATCTTACTATGCGTCTTGAGTTCTCTGTTCCTTTGAAATTCCTCAAGATTATAATATTATTTTAGTTGGAGACTGTCTTTAGCAGATGTAACAATTCAGGTATTTCCATCACATAGGCCAGGAAATTTAGAAATTTTTCTTAACAAAAGCTGTTAGTAACCTGAATCAACTATGACATGGGTGACATGCACGGAGTATTATTTTGGCTTTGGGTGATTCCTCAATTATTCTTTATTAGGTTAAAACAAAAATAAACATGCAACCATCTTAAGAATGACTTATTCTCATGTATTGTACAAGAGACTTCTAAAATTTCACTCAGTGAAGACCACTGGATTTCAAACTCCAAAAACGTGTGTGTCACAAATATCAACTCACCAGCATGAGCTTTGAGTATGTGTGTTTTCAGCCGGCTGTTATAGGAGGACTTGAAGGAGCAGAGTTTGCACCGGAATGGTTTATGGTGTCCGTGGTGGGTTTGCATATGGCGATCCAAACTTGATGTAGAAGGGGAAAAAAAAAGAAAAAGAAAGAAAAACAACGGGATTAAAAATTACGTACATTTTTTCATTGCCCTTTTCCAGAAATCCCATTTCTAAGCTGTTCAAAGTCATTTTGTGACTTCCCAATGATCGTGCTTACCAAAAAAAATATAAATAAGTAAAAGACCAAGAGTTGTGCCTACTCTAAAAGGAGGAGAAGCTAAGGGAAGGAAGAGATAACATCTGAGTAGGGAAGGGAGGTTTCAAAGTGGCTGAACTATTTGCAACAAGCTGTTTCCAAAGTCTTTGTAAATATGCAGGTGTGTTTACAGGAAGTCATGTGATACCATGATGTTTGCTGTACATTAATCTTCTCGAAGCAACTTATAAGGATGTCATTTAATTATAATGCATTCCTAGTATTTCACAATTACCGTTTAAAAAAGTAATAAATCTACAAAACAAGGTGTGGGACGATGTCCTAATTTGTATCACTGCCCCAGAGAACTAGATTCCATTCTGAATGACTCATTTGGGAACTGTACTGCTAACCATCTAGACATGCTCTGTGCTCCTGAGCTCCACGGCAGCACTTTCGATTGCCTCCAGACATCTCTCTCTGGATGCCCTTTAGCTGCCTTAAACTCAACCCGCCCTAACGAGACCCATCAGTTTTCTTTTTTCTCCAAAACAAACTCTCCCTTTCATTTCCTTGTTTCTATAAAGGGCACTAGCATTCTTTCAGCCAACCAGACTGAACTCTACCATGTGTACTCTACCCTGCCACTCATCCCTTGTACTAAGTCAACTTTTCCAAGTCAGGCGGATCCCAGTTCCCTCCCAAAGTTCTATCCTCAGTTCTCAGAACAGCTACTATCACGGCCTCCCAAATGGTATCCCCCATCTTTTTTTTTGGTCAACTCAAGAGCGTGAGCCATGAAGTCAAACTGCGTGGGATCAAATCCTAGCTATGACTTATAAGCAGTATGGCCTGGGGCAAGTCATATAAGCTCTCTATACTAAAAGCCTCAAGTTTTCTTACATAAAATAGAGATAATAATAGCACCATACCTCATAGGGCTGTTGGAGATCCTACAATGAAGTTCCTAGTACATAGTGAGGCTCAATAAACGTTAGCACTTATGATGACTTTACTCTTCTGAGTCTTCTTTTACCCGTAATGTAAATTATAAAGTATTAATTCCCACATTCAAAGACTCCCAATATAGTCTCTGCTCAAGCATTCAGGCTTTATTTTCCAGTATCCCTTTATGTATAACCTACAGATTAGTCAACCCGACAACCAGCTGAGCCCCTGTGGGCCTCACTCTCTCTTCCCCAGGCTTGTACTCTCATCTTTTCCCCCATATCACATGCCCTTTCCAAATGATTCAAGCCTTATCTTCCTCCTTTAAGACTTGATCCAAATGCTCCCTACTCTATAAAACCTTCTTGATTCTTCCAAAGTGATGTAACATTTCCCCTCTTTGACCCTTCATAGCATTTTATTGACCTCTATTTTTAAAGGCATGTGCCTTCATATCCAAAGTAATTTGTGTGCTTGCTTTATTTATCACCCAAGTAGACCCTAAATTCCCTTAGAACACTGACCATGTTCTATTCATCTTCACTTTCCCCCAAAGCCTCCAGCACAGTGCCTAGCACAAGGGCATATTCATTTATTCATAATGATTTATTGAGGGTCTACTGTGTGTCAGAAAACGTGATGGATGCTGTTAAAAAAACTCATTCAATTGATGAGAACTACATAAGTTTTATACCAGCACTTGGATCTGACAACAAAGATTGGATATTAGGCTCTGAATAATATTAGTTTACAACCCACCCTAACCTCTGCAGAAGCAGTACCTCCTCCTGCCTTTCAGTACCCACTAACTAGCACTTTATCTTTTTAGAGAGGCAAACAGCCCATCATTTATTTTCAATTATCACAAAAATAAACAGCATGTCAGTCTTACAATTAGTCACCTTCATCCAAGACCATGGAACACATTATCGAACATTTATCTCTCTTACACATTTGACAGAGAAAGGCAGCAAAAGGTTGTTTCTTCTCAGAACCATTCCTCTTCTCGCCCCAAAAAGCCTTACACACAACTCCAAATTTATAATTTCCAAGCTGTGATGAACAGCAGGAAGCTCTCTCTCCTCAAGCACCCTGAACTTCTCCTTGGCATCCATCAACTTATCTACCCTTCAAGGTCTTTTTAAAAATATGAAACAATGATTCTTTGGTCCCATGGGTTAATAGTCCTAATTTTACCTCCTAGCCACTCAATTTCCCAAATTGAACTTACTCTTCAAATGATGATTAGGTTCTGGATGAATGTCTGACAAATGTACCAATAAACTTAACGACTTTCTGTTCTTTCTTTGTGTAAATCACAGCAATACCTCCAAAACTGTCATTTCTGAAAAATGCCTGCATGAAGTCAAATCTTACATCAACCAAGCAATCACCTGTTCTTAGCCCCACTTGACAGATGAGGTAACCGAGGTTCAAGGTAACAGCCAACTAAATAGCAGGCGAGAACCATGCGCAGTGCTTGCTGACTCCGCCAAACTTCTCCTGCTCTCACTTAGCTGCCTTCTGCTATGACACCTCCTCCCGGATACCACCTGTGACCACTCGAGAGCACTTACTTGTGCCTGAAAGCAGAAACAAAGGAGCAATACTGGCAGCTGTACTTGTCCTCGCGGGTAAACATGGCCAGGGCCAGGTGGCTCCTCTCATGAGAACGCAGCCCCTGCATGGACATCAGGACTCGGTCACATTGACTACAATGGTATCCCCCCGGCCGGGTTTCATCCTCCAACATTCCATCAAGCAAGCAGTGTTCACCATCCACCCGGTCCACCAAGGCGCCACTGGCATCTTTAACTGCTTCCAATCCATCCAGGAACAAGTGGGAAGGGTCTTCGGCCTCCTGCTAAGAGAACCACACACACACACATGCCCCACCAACAAAATAAATATCCATTGTCATTTGCCCCAGCGTTTCTCCTCTCCCTTCATTCTCCCACACTCATCAGCATTTCCTGACAGAGCTTCCTTCCCTGCCTCTCCAGCTCCCTCTAGAGGGACGGCAAACCCGACAGCTGTTCGTCATGTAGGGCAACATATCCAGACACAGGGTGAGAGTGGGGTTCCCCTACTTTGAAGATGGTTCATTCACTCATTTCCCATCTTAAAAAAAGAAAGTTCAAATTGCAGTCCCACCTAAACTGACATAAAGCAGGGTTAGGGTTATGGCTCAGAGAAAAAAGGAAGGAAGGGAGGGAGGGAGAGAGGGAGGGAAACAAGCCAAGCAGTGTGGGCATCGTTGGGAAATAAAGGAAAATGAAAGACCCCGTGCTGTCCCCCACGCTCATCCTGCCCTGCAGATGGTGACATGACCTCACCCTTTGCCTGAAGGGTTGCTGTATAATCCATTCAAAATACTAGGAAGCAGCCTGGTTTTAAGCCACTCAGGTTTTGAGGTGGTTCCTTGGATTATTGGATTATAGAAAGAACCATTCTGTCTCCCTTGAGCGAGTCCAAGGCTGGGCCACACCACCATGGCAGGGAAGAAGCTGGCCAGTGCCGGCCCCGGGTGCCACTGCTCTGCCGACAGCCAGGAAGCTCCAGTCTTCAAAGAAGCAAAGCAGAAGCTTTACCTCCATGCCACACTGGCAAAACAGGACAAAAATCAAGCAGGGCTGATGCCAAAAATATATTCACATAGCCAGAGAAAGAGCAGGACCCTGGACTAACTCCTCTGCTCAGAAATGACAAGTGCTTAGACATATCCTGGAAGGCAGGGATGGTGGCGAGGTTATTGAAACCGTGGCTGCTATTAGGATTATGGAGTTCAAAACCGGCGGCCTGTGTTTGTCAGAAACGTATGGGGAGGAAGGACGGGAGACACATCAGGTCGACAGGCTCTCAGGGCCAACTGTGACTTAAGGCCTTCAGTTTTAGATTTAATGCCTCTTCTGCTCCTCAGAGGACCCAGGATAAGAGGTAACAGGCAGGTTCTCCTGGGCTCTGTATCTCCAGCCCGATGAGAAAGAACAGTAAGAAGCCAGGCAGCGGGAGGAGCCGAAGATGAAGGGAACAGAACCCACTTGATTCCTCTCAAGAGCGTGGGCCACTTGGAAGAGCAAACACCTAATGGCACTAGATGCAGAAGACAAGGGGGACCTAATGCCTCCTGTACCGAGAGGCCCGGATCTTCTGTATCCACCAAACTATCCACGTGGAAGGGAACCAGATCGAAACGCAACCAGGTCGAAACACGAGAGATGAGGGAGGTCCAACCTGCAAAGAAATCAGAACAAGCCAGACCGATCCAAGCATAACTCAGGAATGCGCACGCTCTGGGACACCCTTTCCCGAGCTGCTTTGAGCAACAGGGTTAATGAGTAACTCGAATGGCTCACACACAAGAATGCTCATCCAGACCTTCCCAGTTCTCACCTTCACGGAGGACACGGCCGGGACACTGCCGTACTGGACGTGCTTTCGGAGGTGATTGCAGATCGCTCGGAGCGTCGGGTGCACTTCTACACAGAATTTACACTTGTAGCCCACCACCTTCCTCTCCTTGATCTTTGGCACCTCTTCTAAGTGACCAAAAGGCTGGTAAAATACAGTGGTAGCCATCAGTACTCCGAGCCCTCCCTCAATGGCCGGCATTTATTCTTGTAGCTTACTAACAGATTTTATTTTAAAGCAGGTGAGCAGGTTAAAAACCAAGGGAGATATACGTGAGGATTTTTACGTAACGAATTCGTCAGGTTGTGGCATACTGCCTACTGTGCAGAGTCTCTGGAACCCGAGTATGTTACAACTTGTGAGAAGAGTTCTGTGCAGAAGCCTCATCGTCACTGCCACCAAGTTATCTGGTTTGCAAATCAATTTCAACTACACGCAGGTGAAACGTTGCATAGCTATGCCATTAGTGAGCTTCTTGACACACACAAAATTCTACTCCTTGAGATGTTAGGTTCATGTAGCAACGTTGTAGACTGAGACATGGCTGAGGAGCACTAATGAGACCAAGAGACAGCCCACAACTGCCTTAGGAAAGAGAGCGAGCTTCGTCGTGGACCTGGGCCTTGGATAAGGCTACTTGGCAGAAAGAAATACAGAGAAATCACCCCAACCCTCCCCTGGGGAGCCTCGGGAGGAATGAGAGGGAGGGGCACAGGACCGTGGAGAAGGGTAAGCACAGAATGGGGATAATCAAGCTCGAAATGTTTAATTGACTTATTGAGCTCTCTGGCAAGCTAAGTCACTAGGAAGCCTGTAGCAGTTTGGCTGGCAACGAAGAAGTGCATGTGGGCACCAGTGCTGAGAGGCCTCCTGGGGGAAGGGAAATCAAAACATATCCTTACCCTCTCTTGTTTGAAATCTGCAAAAGCACCATCTGCATATTTCTGCTTGCTCAAAAGCTGTTTCCTCCTCTCCTGACGTTTGGCACGCTTCTGGAATTCCTCATTGTGAACGTTCAAGTGTGAGGTCAGCTCCGCTGTGCTTTGCAGTTTGCTATCACAATGCTTACACTGGTAGGCGGAGTTCTGCAAGCGGGGGCCGTTGCCCAGGATGACAAAGTCCCTCTTCAAGTCCCGGCTGTGGTGGTCAGTATAATGCATGCACAGCAGCTCGGCTGTGCTGAAGGAGAGCTTGAAGCATTTGATGCAGCGGAACGGGAGCCACTCGATCTCCTGAGCTTCACCTCCTTCCACCTCGGTTTTCTCAAAGCTGCCTCTCTCCTCTTCTTCCAGCAGCATCGGCTTCTCGTGCTCGTCAGCGTAGACAGCGGTGAAGTAGCCCCCCAGCTTGCTGGCATGCTGCTTCTTGGGGAACACCCCCGGGTGGCGCTTCATGTAATGGGACACGATGCCCTTCTTGCTAAAGGACTGGAAGGAGCACAGGGAGCACTTCTTCTTTTCCACTGCCCGCCGGAGTTCCTCGCTGAGCTGCGGGGAGTCGTCCTTGGGCGGGGACGGGATGATGACCTTGTTGGGCTTGTCACTGATGGTTCTGGAGGCTGCCAGGCAGTGGGTGTAATAGGCATCAATATCGTGGCGCTTCTGGTAGTGGGCCGCCAGCCCTTTGCGGATGGGGTTGGTGTAGGCACACAGGGCACACTTGAAGAGGTTGTTCTTGCCCTCAGGCTGGGCTCGGACGTTGTTGTGCTTGATGCGGTAGTGCCTGGCAATACCCTTCCTCGTGGAGCAGAAGTACTTGCAAAGCTGGCACCGGAACACAGTGTGGGAGACCAAGTGCGAGGTAGAGAAGTGAGAAGTGGACAAGGGCTCCTCTCCCACCTCCTCCTCAGTGATGGAGATTTGGGAGGGGCTCACTTCAGTGGTTATCTCGGGCTCAAGGGAGACTGGCAGCTTCGGGGGCGACTGGGAAAAGACATCGAATTCAGGCTGATTGTGGTACTTCTCATAGTGGATTTTAAGCTTCTCCAAGGTGCCGTGAGTGTACGGACACAGTTTGCAGCGGTAGGCGCCGTACCCTTGCTTGAAGATCCTGCTCGTCTCTTCCACGTCATTCTGGGCTATGTCAGCAGATTGCTCCACGTCATGCACAAAGTCCTCGGCAGTCACCTTGATGGACGGGTGTCGCTTCTGGTAGTGGGTCAGGACGCCGTGGATGCGGGTGTTGATGTATGGGCAGTGCCTGCACTTGTAGACAGCGCCTGGGTTGATGTCAATGTCTTGGGCAAAGTCAGCAGCCTTCACTTTCATGCCGGGGTGCTTCTTCCCATAATGGGTAAGAAGGCCATGTAGGTTGTTATACTCGGACTGGCACACTGTGCACTGGTACGGGGTGGAGGAGATGGCGGGGTTGGCGGAGGACAGCTGGATGCTTTTCTCTGGGGAAAGCCTTATATCCTCGGGACATTCAGCTTCCTGTTCAGGAAGTGGAGCGGGCATGCTGTTTTCACAACTCACAGGGCCCACCAAGTCTTCGGATGAAGGGATGGGGTTCTCAACGGCATCTTTCTCCTTGATGATATCCAGCAGCACCGACTCATCACCATTCATGGCCCAGGGGTGGAATGCTTGGTAGTGATTGGTGATGTCCCAGATGGAGATGGCTTCAAAAACACAGTCTCGACATCTGTAGGTTTTGGCTTCAGCTGGCATCATGAGAGAGGGAGGGGATGGGTCTGGCCCAGCCCAGAGTTTGGTAGCCATGTACGTATAGTCAACGTAATGCTCCGGGTGCCTCCTTTGGTAATGCAGGAGCAAGCCACTGGGCTCTGTGTGGGAATAGATGCACCACTCGCAGTGGTAGCCAGCTTCTATCAAGCCATCTAGAAAGGCCCACCTCATGATGGATGTGACCGTGGCCTTCAGGGCAGGGTGGTCTTTCTTGGTATGCTTCCTCAGTGCATAGAAGTAGGGGGAGGTATACGAGCACTGCCTACACTTGAGCGCTCGCAGTTTAGTTTTGTCCCGCTCCATACTAGAGGGGGCGACAAGCATGCAACTGGCAGGCTTCTTCTGGTTACGGTCACAGAGGCTTCGGATGGTGGCTGTGTGCTGCCGGATCACATCTGCATTGGCCTTGAAGTCTCGGTGTTTCTTCTGATAATGAATGAGTACCCCTTTGACCGTCCGGTTCCCATAATCACAGTGCTGGCAAAAGAACATCTCATTCTCCACAGGGGGGCCATCTCTCTCGGAGCTGCTTCGGTTCAGCTGTTGCATGGGGGCGGGTGGCCGAGGGGAGCCTTGAGGCCCCTCAGCCCCTCTCATCATTGCAGCTGTGGGAGGAGCCTGTCTGATATATTTGGCAGTAACCTTTATTTCTGGGTGTCTTTTCTGGTAGTGGACAAGCACTCCCACAACTGACCGATTGCTGTAGGAACAGTGTTTGCAGTAGTAAAGCTCAGTACTGAGGTCTGGTGGCGGGGGTGGTGGGGGGGGTGGGGAACCCATGTTGGACATTTTGGGAGACATTGGAGCACCCACCTCAAATGATAATTGAGAAAGGGCAGAGCCCCTGTCCACAGACACCATTCGCATGGTTTTCTGGATCCTAAAGTAGGAAGCCTTTTCTTCAGGGTGTTTCTTCTGATAATGAACCAAGACAGAATGCATGTTGGGGCTTGCGAATGAGCAAACATCACAGTCGTAAACAACCACGGTGTTAACAGAGGGGTCCTTCTGATTTTCACATTCTGGAGTAAAGGTCTTTGAAGGAGTGTTTTTATTAAACGCAGCTGGCATGCCGCCACTATGAGACACGGGAGTGGACGTCACCATGTTCTTGGGCGCCGAATTCAGAATCTCCCTCAGCGTCTGGGATTCCGTGTTCAGCCCTTCCTGCTGCTCCACAACATAGCTTGAAAATATCATCGCGTTGTTAATCTTCACTGTGGGATGCATTCTTTGGTAGTGTGGCATCAGGCTTCTAACATTCGGGCTCGTGTAGGAACAAAACCGACAACGGTAGATCAGGTCCGAATGGTCAAAGTTGAGGACATTCATGGCTTCTGGGTGGTGTTCACCATAATGCTGCTGAAGATCTTCGAAGTTGGTGTAATCAATGTAGCATTCCAGGCACCTGTACACCGCACTGTGATCGTTGGGGTCCAAGATGTACCTAAAGCTGAATTTAATGTATGGGTGCATTCGCTGATAGTGGGTGCTGACACTCCGGGCAGATTTGTTGTTAAAGTCACAGTGTTTGCAATAATAAAGCCTTCCAGAGTCACTAAAGTCTGTACTTTCACTATTGTGCTCAGTTCCATAGATAGGAGTCTGTGTGTTCAGCAGAGCAGTGTTGGGAACTTGGTGATCTTTCAAGTTTGTCGAGGAGCCGTAATAATCCTCTTCATCTTCAGAAAGAGTGAGCTCAATCTCAGCCCCATTGGTGGTATTGTAATCATGGGTAACATTTCTGAAGCTGGGCTCCTTCTGGGGCTCACAGGCATCTCTTGCCCAAATTTGCTGGGCTGCAAAGGGATTGGGCACCTCCATGACTGGCTCTATTGGCTCTTCTTCCCGGTCCAATTCAACCTCTATCTCCACTTCATTGTCTTCCTCTTCCTCCTCATCATCCTCAACGTTAATCACCGCATCTTCCTGCTGTTTGGTTTGGTTAATTTTGCTCTGCAGGTTGCTTGCAATCTCGTCAATCCTAGTCCTCTTCTTCACGGGTGATAAATCGAGAGGAAAGTCATTAGCGAGCTTCCTAGAGGCCTTAGCTACAAAATTGTTCTTGGAGGACAACCCAAGAATTGAGGTCTGACTTTTCTTCACAGTGTTGCTGGAAGAGAGGTGGCTGTCCGTCTCACTTTCCAATGGTAGGCTGGAGGGCTGCCCCTCGAATTTTGGCAAGTTGTCACAGAACGAGTGTTTGTGCTGCTGATGGACTCTTAGCCCTTTCAGAGTGGTGGTGGAGTAATTACACATGGTGCATTTGTAAGGGTGCAGAGGTGGGGCTTGCACGGAGGGCTGTGGCTGCTGCGTCAGTGGGGGCTGGGGCTGGGGTGGCAACTGATGTGGTGGCTGTAGCTGCGGTGGCTGAGGCTGTGACGGAGGTGGTGGTAGTGGCGGCGGCGGTGGTGGTGGCTGTTGCTGCTGCAAGGGATCCAGCATGACTCCTGACTTCCTCCCATTGATGCTTGAACTCTCGTAAGACACTACACCTTCATTCAGTGAGGAAGAAATGCTTTCACTCTGGGAATTCATAGCATCCCAATCGGATGCTGTACCCGTGTGACACTGTTTGTGAGCCCCCAGTTTTAATGAGCTCTTACAAGTAAACGGACATTCGTCACATTTGTAGACAGCTGTCTTTCCAGATAAGTGAATGTTTTCTATGTGACGGGAGATACTACGTCGATGCATGGTGAGGAAAGGACAAAAGGGGCACTGGAACCTGTTCATAAATCTTCTAAAGGGAATCCCCTTGGTCTCCAATAATTTGTTGCCATCTGAGCCCATCAACTGCTCTGCAGACATGCCTGATGTCTGGTGATCTATAGCATTTAAACCATTCTCACTGTCTATCTCATTTAACTCTTCATCAGAGCTAGAGTCATTCAGTACACTGTTAGTTTCTAGGTCGGCAGAAGAATTGGTCATGTCAGCCATTCCGTAACGGGATCTCTCTGCTAAGTTAACAAGGCCAGAATTGTGAGGTGACTTCGGCTTCATCTGAGGGTAAGACATGGGCGAAAACTTGGAAGCTGAAGAAGAATTGGGTCTCATGATGGAGTTGCTGATGGAGCCCCTGAAGTTGGAGATGTTCGTATTGGGTACCTCCCGGGTTGCAGCATTCATGGACAGATAGCTAGAGTTAGAAGTGGGGCTGGGGGCATTCTTATTCTGCACATCAGGTAGATTCGTTCCTTCCTGCTGCTGTCTGAGACTGGAAAGGATCTTGACCATACTGCGGTGTTTCTTCATCATGTGGTCACACCAGCGCTCTCGTCGAGGGGTCTGGTAGGTGCACCACTCACAGCAAAAGTTGCCTCGAGACTTGGTCAAAGGCTTGACCATAGATTCTAAGATGCTGCGCTCCACAACCTCTGCAGGCAGTTCCTTGCAGGGGTCCTGCAGGGACAAGGGTGGGACCACAGGGTCTGGCATGGGAGCAGGGACAGGAGGGGGAGCAGCGATCTCTTTCAAATTGTTTTTATGATACATCTTCTGATGCTTCATTATTCTCGCCCTCCTTGGTGACTTGTATGTGCAAAACTGACAAGAGAAGACTTTCCCAAATCCCTCATGCATCATGATATTATAATTTAAGGATCCTGGAACAGGGGGTCCTGCCGAACTCCCTTCAGCTTGAGCCCCGTGGACCTTCCTAGTGTGTTCGATGAGGAGGTTTTTTGACCTGAAGTAGCGTACACAGAACTTGCATTGAAAAAACTTGTTTGTTGGTTTGGGATTAGGGGCAACATGCTGACCATAATATCCTGGGCTGTGGCCATAATAACTTCCAGACCCCAATGCAGTTGCATTTTGACCTAAAGAGAAAGCATAAGGTAAGTGGGACAGGAAAAGCAAAGCAAAAGAGAATTTAAAAATTCAATCATGCAAACCAATTTTTCTTTTCAATTATTCTTCATTAATAAGCATCATGCTCAAAAGGCCTAACAGCTCAAGATGAGGCCCTGAGAATATTAACAAAGCATTAATAAACATACACATATTGCTTCTCATAGACATAAGATGAGGGTGTTCATCTCTAGGTACAATTCCCATCGTCTCCATTAATGTGTCATATAGCCATAAAAGCCAAGTTTCACCAACTGCAATATCTATTCTAGAACTTTTAGAGATACTACCTTGTTTTCCAAATGGAAAGGAAACTAAGAGTCATAAAGGAAGCCAAAAGAACAATAAAGCTAGGATACAAGGAAGAGGAACATGATGCCCAAACCACAAAAATGGTTCAAAAGAGAGAGAAACTCTGTAGAACAGAAGCTGCATATATCAAGAACCATGGCCACCAGCTCAAAATACATGACAGTGATGAAATGCATCAGATACGGTGAGTTTAGTCTAGATTTACCTGATAAATCCTCTGCAATTGCAAATTCATCTTTTATAGAAGAAAACTCCACCTCAGTCTGATTACTGGCATTCATGGACCCAGATCGTGCCTCATTAGCATTGTCTTCGGCAACATCAGTTGGCTGCAGAAATGCCGTGTGGACATCCTGAATGTGCGCCTTGAGATCTTCGTAAGATGGGGCTCTGAAGTCACAGCCATCACACTGAAGCACCTCCATGATCTGGGTCTACCCTCTCACATTAGGGACCTGTGGTGAAAGTCAGAACAAAACATTTTAAGGAATGCAGTAAACACACACCCCAAGTTGATAGGGCTGGAAGGTACTGATGGAAAAAATTCTGATGCTGCCAGATTTCCCCTTACTAAACTGCACCAGCTGAAACACTGGCCAGAGGAAGGCAATCAGACATGATGGAGATGATGCCCTTGACTTCGTAACTTCAAAGAAGGGGAAAAAAACTGAACAGATAAACTTTTATTGGCTTGATATAAATATATCCTCAAATGCCATTTGTCAAGGAAACTTCCAAAGTTTTAGTAGTTTCTGAAGTTCTTGATCAAATTAAAATTTCTTGGTAAGTTAATTCTGACTTTGGTTCTGGCTTGGACCCATTTTCTTTTTTTGAACAGAACCTTCTCAGAAGGTCAGAGGATGTTGAACCAGAAGAATTTCAATCTTTACTTGCCATTTTAATATTATAACACTGATGTTTTTTTATCACTAAACTGTGAAACAGTATTGAATCTCAGAATAGTAGAGAGGACTTTCATTGTACCTTTACTATTTTAATCTTAATAAATTAAAAAAATAAAAAATTTTAAAATAATTTCATTATTTCAATTTAATATCTTAACTGATACTGGGGTATACCTCTTTCCTCCCTTCCCCAAGCACTTTAGTTGGCTTTTTTTTTTCATGAGCTAAATGTTTATTTGCTTTTTACTACCCACCAATTATAACCTAACAGCTTCTCCAATCTAATTAGGTCATAAAATATTTCTCATGAGGTTCTCAAACAATTAACTTTAAGATGATAATCCAGTTTCTTGTTTAAAGTTGCACCTTGCTATCTCAATGTACATGAAGGCAACAGAAACTCGAAGTCTTGAAGAGGGGCTCCTGAGTCATGACTTTATCTTTTCCTATCTCTCTCCTTTACAAATGTGAAGTGCATACTTGGACCAAAACAACAGAAACAAAAAACTGTGAACCTGATGATGCAAAATAAAGAAAAACCTTCCCAGCTAACTTCATTCTGCTATTTACTATGGGATAGATATATAAAGATAGTTTCACACTACTCAATGGAGAGTCCATTAAGAAGTTAAAATTATAGAAGGTACAGTCCTTTCTATTGTAACATATATTCTTAGTTGAGATACCCGCATGTCACCATAATGAGTGAGTTACTTCACTGAGCTCACTCTCTGCAAAATCTACTGAGTCATTACAATCTAGAACCAGCTGTCCAAGAACTAACACATCTTTCCATACTTATACTGTGCAGTAACTTTCTCTACATTCATGGGAAAAGATAAATTATTCCTACAGGAGAACAAAGTCCAGTAATAGGTCCATGTAGTAAAAGAAGCCATGGCGGGAGGATTTTCTATGAAAGAATGTTCCTGCTGATAGCCTACTAAAATAACTTCTGGCAAGTCCAGCTCTGGACAGACGGAGCTTGCCGAGTGAGACGCAGATATTCACCTCTTCTTTCTTCCAGCAACTTATCCTTTTTCAATAAACATTGAACTGTGCACCAGAGTCTTTTCAGCTAACTAAGTCTCAATATTCCAGATACACAAGCTTTTATGTCTAAGCACCAACCCAAATTGTGTGGAAGAGGTTGCTATCAGCTCTGGATCAAATTACAGCAGTCACTGAGGCCCCACCCCACTTCTTTCCGCACAGTCCATTAGACCTGAAAACAAATTTTTCCATGGTGCAGACGACTCCTGCATTTAGAACACTTCACAGGAAAAAAAAAAAAAAAAAAGCAGATCATCCAGTGTGCACGCCCCATCCCCCAAGCTTAGTCCTTTCATCTCAGCCAAACAAGCCACAGCTCTGCTGAATGTGTTTATCACACTTTCAAGAGATAGGAGCTCCTGCGTCACTGGAGCCCTAAGACTCACTAAGCTGCCCTCGTCCTCTGAGCTTTGGGAGCAGCCATTTTAGCTCAGCTTCTCCGAGCACAACATGGCTTCGCTGGGACTCGGCTAGGCTGACAATCAGCAATGAACACTCAACGAGCAGGCTGGGCTCCTCCTAGGCTCTTCTCCTCCCAACAAAGAATGAACTGTTCTCATTTCTTTCCGAAAAGCTGCACCTTTCTCTTCCTCAAATGTCATGCACCAAGATCTCCGAAGGTTCTATTATGCCATGATTGATAGGCTTGTCTGTGCGCCCCAGCAGAGCACGGGTTATTACCAAATGACCCTGGACCAGACCCTGGAGGACAGCAGGATTTGGGGGTGGGGTGGGGGAACCTCCAGAATGCCTTGGCTTCTTGGGAGTCGTCCTTCCACACACAGAAGACATACCATCCGACTCTGCTTGCCAGATTCCAAAGTCTAATGACCTTTGTTAATCACCAGCCAGTCTGTCTGCATCAGCAGACCCTGCCAACAGACACACCCTTCAACACAAAGGCTGTGGCTATTCCTTTTAAAAGAGGTTCTCTGAAAGCTCCATTGTGTAGCCCAGAGGAAAACAAAATCTCTTTCCTTCGAAACTTCAAGCCTTTAGAAATAATGCAACAAAAGCCCTTCTGCTGTGTGTCTTTTGGAAAGTTCGAGCCTGGTTTGCACATCAACAAAAATGACAGCTCTGCACAAGGAAAGGAGGGCACCTTCAGCATTAAGTCATCTACCCAGAGGTGAAATTCATCTCTCTAGGCAGTCCTCGAATACCTTGGTGTCTTCGGAAGCTGCTAAGGATTCTAAGTTCACTGGATGCAAACACAAACCAACCAACAGTCTCCTTGTTCTGCTACAAAGGAGATTAGAGGGTTATGAGATGGGGGGGGGGGGGGAGCCACTGATTTGGAAAAAGAAGAGATGATGAAAGTGATTTCCTAATGGGTTCTAGCTTTCATGTTGTTGCAGCCTCTACCTCAAAAATAGCTCAGAGCCTTAGAAGAAGTTAATCTCCAGGCTGCTGAGAGAACCAGCACCAGGTACAGCCAGCCGAGTGGCCTTCAATCTGATGTCAGTACCAAGTACAGAAATGAGGATATTGCCTCCTTTGAAAGCCATTTTGCCTTTGTGCACACATATCTCCTGAAGACACTGACAGAAGAAAACAGAAATTGCCAGCAGGGCCTAAACAATCAAAGAAACAGAAACTTGATGTGTTTATGAGACTGAGGATGTACCCATGTCCAAGAAGTGAGAGGAGAAGAAGGGAGTAGGGGAGGGGAGAGATGATGAAAACTGGGCCTGAGGACGGCCCAGCCATCAACCCGAGTACGTGTTTGCAGCAGATGGTAATCCTCTTGAGAAACCAACAACAACGAGGAAAAAGATGAGAAATAAGCTCTGCGTAATTGACTGCTCCCTCAACCCAGAAAGAGCAGCAACCCTAACAGCTTAAACTAGACTGATCTGCTACAAAATGATGATTTAAAATCAAAAGCCTTGATCTCATATGTGCTTGCGTCGTTTAAAAATACTGTGATAATGAGATTAGCAATATTTTTTCCCTCTCACTGACCAAATCAGCAAAATCAAAAGCAGAAGAAGCTTCTAAACTAAAACGAAATACTAGTTCAAAAGGTCATGAGGTGAATCTACATATCAAACAAGCACCAAGCACCTCCCCACCCCCCATCTCCAATCCTCAATACAATTATTTCCATCAGGTGACTAGAGTCGTATACCACCCATGATGACACCAGCTGAGTGAATATGGATTCATTCTCAAATAACCTCATGCCTAATGTCATTAGTCCCCTTAACCTGAAACCCCTACACCATTCTAATCACTCATTACTCTTCAGTTCTACTTATTATCCATTGTTGAGTTGTTCAATATACATTTACAGTTTGGGGATTTCAAAATGTGGGATTTTGATGGGAACCCCCAAATCCAATTTTTCATATTTGACAAACTCTTGATGTCCTATTTAAAGAAAATCCAAAGATTCTGTTAAAGGTTTGGAATATACACCTGAGAATGGGGAGAGGAAGGTTAGGGGCACAGGCTGCTATTTCTCCACCTGAAGGACACAAATTTGAAGATATACCATCTGCCCACACACTTTCTGTGCTCAGAATTCCTGGGGTCCATTACACTTCTGTTTTCCTCCTGTGAAGGGGAAAGGAGAAAATCCACAGCTCCATGGTGAGTCCTTCCAGCTTACTGCCCAGAAGTAACTGGAAATGGGGGATAGGCACCCTTGATATTGCACAGCATTCTGTTTTCCTGACCCATGCTTGCCTAGGTCAGTTTGCCGGTCACAGCTCTTGGTCTTCAAGTCAAAATCCCAACTGTCTCCAGGAAGGCTCCAAATAAACACGCAGGCTTTGCCTGGTTCTAACCTGCTCTCTGACTGCAGGATTGCAGACCAGAAATAAAGCTGAGAGCACCCCAGCCACGGGGACTCAGCAGCAACTAATTATAACCTTCAAAGCCTCTGAGAAACAGAACCAGAAACACCATCATGCTTTTCCTCTGTCCACTCCAGAAACCTAGTTTCATTTATAAGACACAGAACTCCCCAGTTCTCCTGAATCACAATTCTGGTAAGAGGCTTCAGTTAGCATCTGTTGTTGGTGCCTTTCTTGCTCTCCTTTCCTATAAGTAGGAACACCAATTATTCAAGGACAGGTAGTGGATTGCATAAACTCTGGAATAGTTCGGCTAGAAAACCAGAGCAATCAGGAGCTTAAAGATCTTTCTACAAATATATATGCAGATCAGAAACTGGAGATATGATGAAGTCAAAGATCTGTGGGGTGTGTGGGGAGCATACCCCAGGACCATGGTTTGGGAGGAATTTTCATGCTCAGGATGAAAAATGGGGAAGGGGAATCAGTAATTAATCCATTTGAGAGTGTTGAGTTGCTACTCTTAGCAACAAGGGGTGTTCTAAGATATCACTTACTTATCATTAACTTCATCATGGTTAAAAGTGGGAGTCCTAATAATTTAAAATGCAAATATAGTCTCTCTCCCATATATATTTTTTATATCAATTTAATTTGAACTCGGATGTGAGCATGTGAACTCCAAATTAACAGGAGATCTATTGGCAAAATAAACCAACAAAGAACACCCGAAACAAGCTACCTCCATCGATCCCACAGCATTTGGTACGACTATAGATCCTGGCTCACCATGTGGTGTCTTCAAGTGTCCTATCAAATGTTTATACTGTTTGCTACATGATCTAAGCAGTTCTGTGTACTCTTGGCAATTCACCACACTAATGAAAGGTTTAACATATCAGAGAGGATAAATAATTAAGGAATTCAGAAGGGAGACACAGCTGTTCTTCAAAACCAAATTTTCAGAAGATAAAGAATTAATTTGCAACCACATATGTAACCCCAATATGAGACCAAATTTAAACAGTAGCAGAGAAATACCATGAGACCCTGAACCTCGCCAATGCATGTGGCCTCCATTCTACCTGGTCGGCCTGGTCCATCTGTGGAACCTTGTATGTAAGTGCAAAGTCTGAAGCCGGCAATCTGCAGATTAATAGCCCAGGCACCTCCTGGCCGAGAAAGCTAGTCTTCAGGTTATCTGTTTTAGCTTTGTAGTCCTGCATAAAGTTGCCAAGTATTACAGAGCATGTTGGAGTAATAGTTCGAAAGATAGCTTTGGGATCATCATTCCAATGAGATGAGCATCTAGAGACGTAATTCAAATGACTACAAAAATGTCAGGTATGTAAATAAGCAGCAGTTCAGGCTGAGCGACCTGTTATGTAAGCAGGTAGTGAATGTCTAATACAGAAAGAGACAGTACATACCTTCTGGAGAATTCATGCATTCCTTTGCAATGATATAAGGCTAATTGAGGCCAACAGCCAATAGGCAGTCTGCCAGCTCCCCTGTCCTTAGGAAAGGAAGCGTGTGATTTGAACAAGGAGATAAAAGAGGAGAAAAGGGACTAGAAAAGAAAGGGAGGAAGCAGGGTGGTATCTCAGTAGCTTCAGACTTTATTGTCTGCAAAGGGAACCTTCAGTTCACTAGATAACTCTAATTCTGAGAAGTGTCCTGACAATATTCTCCTTGAGAAACAAAACAAAATGCCTCCTTACACTAAAATTCTCAAAAGACAACCATGACAAATGAGATCCCAGCTCATCTTGTTCTTTCAAATGACGGAAAAACCATTCTTGCTGTTGACCGGATTCTCTGAAATGTCATGGCCCCATAAGGAAGTTCCTTGGAAACTTTGAAACCATTCTTGCCCGAGCCTTTAGAACAAGAGATAACTGATTTCTCTCCTCTGCAGCCAAACCTCACCCAAATGGCAGAGACAGAAAATCACCGTGTTCCTTTACAGACTCTTCAGAGTGCTGGCTGGGTTTCTACAGACACTTTTCCCTACAAGCACTCTCATTATAAAAATTGCAAAATTAAAGGGAAGTTGCAGATATGCTGCTGGGTCTTCATTACAGAACTGATTAAGACGCAGACGAGGCAGAAGCTGTGGTAAAAGTCATTTTCCACATCATGAGAGACCAAACCATGCACCTAGTCCCTCCTCTGCGGGCTTGACCTCAAGTCTTGGGTGTGTCTTCATGGCCATAACCGTTCCTGGCACAGAAGTTCCAGCCAATCACACAAGTTTTAAGTTCTACACCTTCAGTAAATGAATCCAGAAACCAGTTTTCAAGAAGATTTTATTTATTTTTAGAGGGAGGGGAAGGAAGGGAGAAAGAGGGAAAGACACATCAATGATGAGAGAGAAACATTGTTAGTTTCCTCTTGCACACCCCCAACCAGGGACCTGGCCCACAACCCAGGCACGTGCCCTGACCAGGAATTGAATGGACAACTTCTCAGTTTGTGGAATGACACCCAAGCCACTGAGCCACACCAGTCAGGGCCAGAAACCATTTTAAACAACATAGCTTGCTCTCAATTATCATCCGGAGGCAAAAAACCAAAATGATGTGTGGCTGGCATGTAGATAGTGCAAGAAAGTTTTGCTACAACTTCTTTCATTTGGAGAAAAGCCCATAAATATCCCAATCTAACTCCTCTGAGAATTGCATATCACCTTGTATGCTCTTGGTTTGCTCAGAAAATTCAGACAAGTCACTTCTTTTACATGAGAATTGTCCCACATTTGCCTACATCAGTGGCACACAAGGCCTTGATCCAAGCAACACAATGACTGTTCCAGTCTGATTTTTTTATATGACAAAACTGATTACAGAAGCCTGGCACCTTGATTGGTCTGTCTGTCCGTCCTTCTCCAAACCACAGCTCCTGATCTAACCACCCTGTCGGGATAAAGCCCTAAGCAGATCGGAATGGCCGAGATTGTGTAAGATCATGACTGCTTTCAATTCTTTCTATAAGGAAATCATAACTCATTCCCCAACCCCCCACACCCCTGACCTCCACCTATAGCAGAAGCCATTAGGTTACCCCTCCTCCTAATTAACCTAACCCACAGGCCGTTCAGATCCATTAGTTTTCCCAGCCCCATTCCAAATTAATAGAATGTTATAATACATAAAACACAGTATGTATTTATACATGAGGCAGGCAGATGCCCAAGAATTAGTTTTTTTTTTTTTTTTTTAAGATAGCTGTGGAATTTCTTTCCCCTTCACAATCTCCAATCTATTTTCAGCGAAGTTTACTCCTGAAAAAATCACTGCACCACCCAAACTTCTAAGCAGGAAGTTAAGCCATTGGTCTGTCAACACAACAGTAAAATTGATCACCGTGTAGAAACACACTTGGGTGCTCAGGGGCTCAGTCAAGCCCACATTCCATGATCCTTAATGGTAAATCTCACTTTTGCCCAACACACTTAGGTTTTTCAGCTTATTCACTATTGGTCTGACAAGGGTACAGTGATGCCTTCCTAGCACGTTAAAGAATCTGTCCCCAGCAGGTGTGGTGACACTGCCTGCCACCTGCACCTTGAGAGAGTCTTTTGAAGCCTTTACATGAATCCTTTTGCTAAATGAGGAGATCAGGTTATGGTGTTCAACCTTTTTGTACAAAGGACATGTTTTACAAGATTTCCCTCTCAAATTTTGAAAGATTTTCTTTTCTGACTTAATTCACTCCCTTCCTTTTTATTATTGGTCAGAGACAAATGCCCAGTTTTACAAAGCTAACTCCTCATCATTCTAGTCTGGGCTCAAAGGTTCTCTCCAAGGGGTTTTCCTTGACAACTCTATCTATTATAATATTAGCCCGTCCTCCCCATGGAATCTAATCCCCAATCCACAACTGATCACACTCACTTTTTATCACCTTAGGCTGCTTTATTTCCTTCACTGGTGACATGATACCTCTTTGAGGTCTGTCTTCCTCCCCTAGAACTTAAGCACTCAGAGAGCAGGTCCATGCCTGTCTATTTGCATTGGTATCTTTAGCACTAGGGACACTTCACACCAATGGGTACTCAGCAAATGTGTTGAATGAATGAGCAAATGAATGAATTAGAGTTTCTGAATTATAGGAGTCTAATCAAATGTAAAAAGATTTAGCATGAGAGTTAGATTCTTTGACCCACCCAGTGGCAATTTTGTGCCCTCTTTATCCCCACTCCCACCCCACACTACGGATATCCAGAAGTATCTGGAGACATTTTTGGTTCTTCCAGCTACCGTGGGATGCTACTGGCATCTAGTGGGTGGAGGCCAAGGAGTCTGCTAAATATTCTACAACGTACAGGACAGCCCCAACGACGAAGAGTGACCTGGTCCAAAATGTCAATAGTGCAGAGGTTGGAAACCTTGTCACAAGCAGTCTCTAGATACAAATATTTTTCAATCTCTGCATATAACCCACCTGCCCTTATAAGCCTTTCATGGGATCCTGGCTGGGGGATCTCTGGACTGGATAATCAGCAAGTTCTCTCCTAATGCAATGATTTTAGCATTCTATGTTTCTAAATTACTGTATCTTAGTAGCCTTCACATCATAAAATATCACGAGCTTTTAGTTTTATTTTTCTGATTTGGGTATTTCACTGAAAACTTTTCAAGAAAATTTTTCTAGAGATAAGGGCTTTACACTGTTAATGATCCTGTGGGCTTTGTGGGGGAGGGGTCAAGGTCATTAAAAAAGGTCAAGTTCTATACTTGGCATGTGGCTTTCAACTACAATTTCTGTGAAAAACATGATGCACATTTTCTCCTGTTCAACACGGAAAATTATCTTCTCTCAAATTGATGGGGCCCCAGGCTACTCAAAGTTGCTTTTGGTTCTTGTGTCCCCAGGGGCAAGCATGGGTCTGGCCCTGAGGAGATCTGCGGTATGAATGAGTGCATGCCTGCCTGCTTTCCAGGAGAAAATTAACCAATGGCCCAATTCAAACGAAACACTAAGGAACTTGAATAGCTCCGGAGAACCTCCATGACCGGAAAAATAAAGTGAAACTTAGTGCTACATGACACTCCCCGCATTGAACCTAATGAAGCTCATGAAGCCACAACACAGTGATGACCTGACTACTCATCTGTCCTTGATATTTGAGTAAGTGGACATCTTCCTTTTCCCTGTCACCATCCATGGGGAAGGTGCTCTGGCTGGGTCATCCCACTCACATATTTATAACTCTGCTAAGCTACCTTGAACAGATATGATACTTGGACTTTTCACCTATGGCCACACTTGAGACTATTTGATTGTCTTCCCTCTACACAACCCTTTTAATTCTTGTTTGCAAGGATTTGGAAAGCCTGAGGAGCAATTCCTCCTTATATCTCAACATTCTTTAAACATTTTTAGTGGAGGGAAATATAACAAAATTAGGCAGTAGCAGAGTTTCTCTCCTTTGCTTCCTTGAAAAGTACGGAAACAATATATGACTTGTGCTTTCCTTAAATCAAATAGAAGAATTCATTCTAAAAGTTAATTATCTCTAGGCTCACAATGTCCGTTAGTGAGAAGATATTAAAGACCATGTAGTCCAACCTGATCCAGCCTGTTCATTTTTCAGATAATGAAACAGGTCTCAGGAAAAATAACCTACCCAAGGCTTCTGGAACACAAACACTCTGAAGAAAAAAAAAATCCTTTGAATCCCATAATTTGAGAATAAAAATCAGCAGTAAAGGTACTCTATAAATGTTGTTCGGTTTATTAATAACTATTCCCACTTAAAACCCATGCCCATATATTCTCATTAACACTAGTCTTTCTTCCCTGGGGAGGCAGATTCCAGAAAAACCCCCAGTGTCTCCTCCACTCTGAATTCTCACTCAGGAGAGTAACTGAAAAAGTGCAGAATCCATCGTCTGCCATCTGAATGCTCAAAGATCTCCTTAGGCATGCAAGTAGTGTGCTCATACTTTGGAAAGACATTTGGAAGACTGAAAGTTGCTGACAAAGGTGTACACCAAAGAACAAGAGCTATAACACTGAATTATCTTTCTTCAGAATCCAGCCTCACGGAATCAGAGCAAGGTTATATAGTAGCTTTATGCCTGCCAAATCTACCCCATGAGGAACATCGCCTTGTTTCTTATGGAAAGTGTGCACTGCCAACAAAGTCACTGAAGGGGCTGGCTGAATGGGCCTTAGGGGGTATCTGGAAATATCAGGGTCAGTTCATTTAAAACAGAAAGGAGAAGAGCAGTCAGTCCCTCAAACGCCTGCCAAGGAAGCCAGCCTTTTCATGGCACAGCTAGTGAGTGGCTCAGACCAGTAATTCCAGAATATTGTTGATACTGCACTTCACTTTGAATTACATACTGTGTTCTGAAACCAACCACAAGTTGCTGTATTTCACTGCATTTACAAATACATGTATTTATATATTTATTTATACTTTATTGATCTATATTCCTGGTAGATATCACTATCCCTTTGTTAAATATAGAAAAGCAAAATGTATCAGAAATTCTCTCCATAAGGGTCTCTTCTAAAAGAGTCCCTTATGGTAATGAAGAGGATGGCTTAGAAATCAAGAAGGTGCTGAGATCTGCATGTTTGGTCATGTTTTTCCTCTCTGTAGGAAGAAAACTTTTACCTACATTTTGAAGGTACAAGGAATTCCCATCCTTTAAGACAATAGTTCTCAAACAGGGGTCCCTAGACCAAGCAGCATCAGCTTCACCCAAGAACTCACTACAAATGTAAATTCTCACCTTCTACTCTAGACTTAATGAATCACAAACTCTGGGAGGTAGGGCCCAGCAATCTGTATTTTAACAAACCTCAGGATGATTCTGGTGCCCAGTCAAGTTTTAAGATCAAGCTCAAGACTTTCTTCCTGTAAGAAATGGTCCCTAAAACCACCAGCGAGAATGGTTAAGTCCCCCAAGGCTCCATCACACTGGGCACCCTACTTGCAAGCATGCTCTTGATGGAATATGATGCTAGCTATGAAGTCTTTCAAGAGTCTACAAGAAGGACTAATGTTTACAAAGATGTCACTTTTTAGCCAGTAGTGGGAAAATATGAGGTTGCAGAATCCAGCCCCAGAAGCTAGGAGGAGCACACTTGCGAAACAGAGTTATGAGTGAAAACTGCGCACAATGCGATGTTGCTACTGATATTCATCTCCCTTTAAAACTTCAGAACCGTTCATGACACGGTGTCCTTGATATTTCTAAAGTGGGACATAGCAATCCACATAGAAAGAACTGGAATATGCTACCCAGAAAATAGTAAGAGTACGGGTAAATCCTCAGGACCCTAGACTCTCCTGTGACAGGAGACTCTCATGATAAACAAATTCCTATTAGAAAACACCTCCAAAGTTGGAGTGGTTATTTTACTATCACCATCACAGTAAAGGTACAGAGCAGAGTTAAATCCACAGTGAAAATTAACATCTGAAAACACAGATGTGCTTAGAAATCCCTAAAAAAAGCTTTAAACTTAGTAAGAGACTTCTGGGGGAAAAAAAATGGTGGCAGAGCATCTCAAAATGCAAACAAAGGCTTGGCTGGAGGAAAACAAAAACAGAAAAAAAAGTTTGGCTACATACACCAAACCAACAGACCAATGGGCTCCTCATATTGAAACCAAGACTTAAAACTAAGAATCAGAATTCAGAGATAAAATTCATCAACTGTATCCTACCCAGGAAACTAACCATGACTTTGTAGACTACTGAAGGGGCTACAGAAGAAAGACAGACCATCAAGATGCAAACTCAGGTTCCAAAAGCAAAATTAAGCAGGACTTAAGGAGGAAATTTAAAGAGATATTACCCTCATTGTTTAGGGGTCAAGAGAAATTTCTGATAAAGGTAAGTAAGTTAGAAAAAAATAAACTAAGAGGGGGGAAAAGGGTGACAGAAAGAAGCAGGGCACAGAAAAGACCCATGAATTATTTATTTTGATAGAAGAGGGCACAGAAAAAAATTATACACACAATTAACAGAGGTACTAGAAGAGAAGAGATCAAAGATAAGACAAGATATTAGAATGAGATGAAAGGGCAGCTGGCATTTGAAGAAAGAAACTGAGGACAAAAATAATATTGCAGAACCAATAAACATATTAAAGCAATAAGAGGTAAAATTCACAAGCCAAAAACAAAGTTGATGATGTAGAAAAAAGTCTTCAAAAAACTGACAAAATGCAGAGGAAAAGGACAAGTAGATGAAAGCAAGCAGAGAAGATGACAGATAAGAAGGTTTGAAAACCCAGATCCAACACACAGATAAAAGGTATTCCAGAGGTAGACAGCAAAACAAAGAAGAGGGGGAAAAAAGAAGCTCAAATCTGTGATAGAAATAGAGGAACAGCTGAAGTTCCAGGAAAAAGTTACAGAGAATCATCAAAATGGAGACATCTTGCTAAAATGTTAAAAATGAACTTTGAATTCTATAACATCAAGATATTTAAAAATTAGGCAATTATGGAGGAAAAGGTCAGGCAGCCTCTGACTTTAACTCAGTAACATTCAATGACAGAAAGCAGCAAAGGCTTGAGAAAGATGGAGCAAGTGACCTGAGTATTCAACTTCCCAGCTAAGTTCCCAATCATGTATAAAGGTAATAATAAGGCATTTTCCATTGAGCATAGTCAGGAAATACAGCAAATTATTAACTCTTCTTCACAATCTACTCAGTGATGGATGATCATCATCCAACTAAGAAAAGATTCAAAATCAATCAAGATCTCAAGCACAGGAAATTTAGTGACAAGCAGACAATGTGAGAACTGAATCCACCTACCCTGAGAACAAAGATTGAATAATTTGTAATAATTGCAATACAAAAATTATAATCCCTTAAATGTAATAAATATAATAACAACAAAGTATCTCATATAATAATAACACTAAAATTATATAGAATTGGAAAAAATCCTCAAGAATAGTAGAATAGTAACAGAAATAAAGAGGTGGGAGTAAGGAGGTGTTAGAGCATATATATATATATATATATATATATATATATATATATGTAAGTGGGAGAATATCCTCAACTTTAAATAAATACTGGATGTTATTTCTTTCTGAAGTAAAAAATAAAAACCCCCAAGTAAAGGTATAGAGCACATAAAGTTTAAAATTTAACTAGTAATAAAAACAAAAACAAGACTATATAGCTTTTAATTTGTTTAATCAAAGAAAACAGATCATGTAGTAAAAGACAGAAGACAAAGGAAATTGCACAGAAATATACAAGCAAGTGCAAATAATTAATCAGAATCAAGTATATATATCAGTTAATGTGAATTAGAATTAGACAACAACTCCTGTGGAAAATATCCCCAGAGTAGATTCAAAACCAAACTCTAATTGCATTTGTCTACAAGAGACCCACATATACAAAACAACACAAAAAGTAATAATATAATCAAAGATGTATCAAGAAAAGGTAAGTAGGGATTATGATAATTATTATTCATGGTTAAATTCAAGACAAAAACGTTTGTAAGTTTATCCTGAACTTTTACAAAAAAATTAAGGATAACAATCAGAAAATATCCAGAGATTTAAAGGAAAATAAATTATAATTTTAAAAGTTTAAAGATGAATATTTAATAATGTAAAAATGTACAATCCACAATGAAGATTTATCATATTATGGCCCCCCAACACCAAATAGATAAAGTAAAAAAATGGCAAGATACAAGAAGAAACAGACATAAATACTTAATAGATTAAATGGAGAAAGGCAACTAAGGACAGAATTAACAGAATTGACTTAAAAGATACATTTCAAATTCCACATCATGGAAATAGAAAACACATTTTCATTTCAAGCAACTGTGGGACATTTACAAAGTTTTTCAAATGCCCACAGAGTTTTACAAAAGTCTATAATGCCAGAATCAAAAGATAATAAATTAATAATAGAAAAAAACAGTTCATCATTTCTACTTACAAGTCAACAAAACTTGGGGTGAAAAGCAAACAGAACATTTGAAACACCTAGAAAAAAAAATTTAACATTCTCCCAAACAATTTCTGTGATAACCAAAAATAAAACCTCAACAGGATGTGACTTTTAAAATATTTTGTATATAAAATGTGAAGTTTGCTAAAAGCTGTACTTACAGGAAATTTCATAGCTTTATGATAACTATAAGTCAAGAAAGAATACTTCTTACAAATCAACAAATAATACTAAAGGAATTAAACATCTTACTCAAGAAGAAAAAGGAAAAGAAAAAGGAAGTGGAAGGACTTAATTAAGATAAAGATAAAAATCAGGAGTCAAAAAATCAAAAAGCAATAAAACTAACCAAATAACCTCTCATTTTAAAAAATACTGTATAAAATTAAATTGTTTAGCCTAATAAGGAAAAGGAGGTATGGTAGGGACAAAATATAAATATAAAAAAATTAAGGGTAAGAGGTAGAAAAATTCACAAATGTATAGGAAATTAAGTTATAACTGTAAAATGACTATGTATAACTCATAATATTTGTAAACCTAAATGTAATAGATGACTGTCTAGAAATCATCTAGGAAATTCCCAAGCTTCTATCTGCCTATATCCATGTTCCTTCCCAACTTCTCTTTGCCTCCCTTCAAACTGGTGTTCCTGCAAATTCAGTTTCAGTTCTCCCCAGTTGTCTGATGTTCGCCTGTCTTCCACTCTGTTCTGTGTCTCATTGAAAAGAGGAAGAGGTTTCCATCTTCTGTCTGCCTTTCCCTTCCTCATCTCCATGGATACCCACCCTTTCCCCCCTCTTTTTTCACAATGGAAAGCATGCTCCCAGTCCCCATTACCTAAAGCTGATTCCTCAACTTGGGCTCTTCCTGATCCAAACCTCTTCATCCTCATTTCTGAGCCCACCTGATCTGCATTTTCAGTTTTCTCTCTGAGTACCAGCTAAGTCCTTCCCATCTTAAACTCACACTCATACAGAAGGAACTCTCCCCCACCCCCACACGCAGATAAGCACACCCACTCACCCCAGGTCCCAGGTCCCTCCGGCCTATCTTCTTCCCTGGGAAACTGGAAAAACAACAGAAGTACACAGTTAAAGCCATCTAGGGTTGAATCCCAACTCCATGGTTTGTGAGCTATAGCAATCTTTGACAAACTAAATTCCCCAAACCTCTATTTCCTCATCCATACAAAAGGATCCTTATTTCATAGAGTAGTTGTGTGGATAGTGAACATAAAGCACTTGGCAGTTTCTGGCATATAGCAAGACTTTAATTATAATTGCCATTTTTTATAATTAATCCTCTTTTCCACAAACTACTTGCATGCTCCTTACTTCTCCTTCAATTCTCTACATTTGGCTCTTGTAACTACTATTCTGCTACAAGTTCACCATGGTCAGGGACAGCCTCTTTAGGACCAATGAAAGGATACTTTCACTATCTAACTTCCACATCGTTTCCCACCATAGCCCACACTCTCCCTGAAGACCTGATCCCATCCCCAGCACCACCAAGTTGCATCCATCTTTCAGTCTCAATTCAGACCGGGGTTCCTCAACATTAGCAACAGTGACATTCGGTTCGGGTCCAGATTGTTGTTGAGCCAGAAGCTGTCCTGGAACACAGCACCATCCCAGCCTGTACCAGGCTAGATTCCAGTAGCATCTCTCTCTTCCACTCCCAATGACCTCAGGGGGAGCAACCAAAGTGTGTCCACTGGTCTCACTAAAGACACTGGGGGGTGCTGGGTGGAGCAGGGGTAATCATCCCTGGTGGAGAACCACTCCCCCTAGAAAGCTCTGCCTGGCACCCTAGGGCTGGGTTGAGGCCCTTCATGGGTGGTCCTGAATCTCCCAAGCATTTTTCGCACAGCATGGGCTGCCTAATTGCCCATCTCCCCATGCTAACCTGTGAGGTCATTGAAAACAGGGACTGTAGGATGCTCAAGTCCAGCACTGGCCAGTGTCTGGAACCTGCATACTCTTCTTCCACCACTTGGAAACATACTTATATAAGCATACCTTAACAGAGATTTTCAAGAGAAGAAAACCCATACACACTAAACATAAACTTTCACTGTAACACGCATCCCTTGAAAAGAAAAAAAAGTGTGTCTCTGCACCCAAGAAATAGGAATCAGGCCAAACTGATGGGCTGCATGTGTCTGTGTGAGAAACCGGTGGGGTCGGGGGGGGGGGGGGAGAATGGGGGATTTTGGTGGAGGAGCTGAAGATCAGAATTAGAGACAGGCTTTAGCTTCAGTCCATATGGCCAAGAGTTAAGGGCCTGGCTTGTGGCTGGAGGCTATTCTAAGGTAGATCAGCAGGACCCCTCTGCTGGCCTCTTTCCCACTTGTATTCTCAAGCACAAGTCATCTCCTTCCCTAATTTCAACCCTGTCCCTCTCTGAAGACTTCCCGGCTGATTTGGGATTTTTGAATTTAATGATATGTTTCTCCCTTCATCCTCCCTTTCTCACATCCTTGTGCACATTATTATGCTCCTTACACTGTTCCTGCCTCTGGCTATGAAATTTCAGACAAAGAAGACTGTCCTTACAAAATACTGCTTTCACTCATAAAGCAGTAACCGCATTCCAGAAGGCTGGTCTATTTAGGAGATGAGAAATGTCAGGACTGAAAAGAACTAACTGGTCTCCAAATGGAATTACTCAAAAAAAGCAAGTCTTTAAAGACCCACATGCTAAAAGCAGAATGAGGTCACCGATGGCCAAGGGTCAGCGCATCTCAGGGCAAAGCTCTGCTCACCAAAGGTAAGAACCCCAGACACCCAGCCCCTAGGCCTGCATTGCAAAACCTGTGCTTGTCCTTAAGGAATTCTTAAGAGAAGAATTCCTTAACATTTACAGAGAGTGAAAAGATAAGCTGTAAAACAGAATGCATAGTCTGTTGCTATTGAAATAATGATGGTAATGATATTATGTTAGCATACAGGTAGAGGAAAACAATCAGAAGATATATCCCCAAACCCTTAAGAGTGACATTTTCTCTGGGAGTGGAGTAAAAGAGGACTTTCAGTTTCTCTGAATTCCAACTTCTATAATGTTTGTATTTTTTAAATTAGTATGTTGGTTTTACAAGCTGGAAATTATTTTTAAAGTTGAAGTTTTTAGAGAAGTAAACCAGCTAAACAGTCTCCTCTTTAAAAAAAAGTCCCCAAGTCTAACAAGTCAGCCCACATTTTAGGGAAATGTGTGGGTGTGTGATCACTTTGGTGTTTAAATACTTAATATGTGTCCACACAATACTGCGGCCACGTGAACAGAAGAGGCACAGCCAAGACTGACCACAGAACACAAACTGCCTGTTAGCAAATGGACCAACTGTCAATGCTTTGCTAGCTCTATAAACTTCAGGCAGGAGCAGGTGTGTCCCATACTATTTAGAGAAAGCGAGGTTTACCAGAAACACGCATTTGAACACAAGCTTTAATCACTCGGTGGATCCCACTGACTGACCATCTCATTCATCCAAGGATCAGTTTTATTCGATGAAGCCCTATAGAGGACAAAGCTCTGACCTTAAGGGACTGCCCACTTTACCTTATACCCCCAAACACGTAAAAATATCTTAAATGTCTCTCCAGGAAATATTAGAAGCAATATAATCCATGACCCCCTGGAGATAGATGGGAGCCAGGCATGACCACCTCACCTCACAACTGAGATAAGGTAGGAGGAAATCTGAGACTCAATGAGGTCAAGCCTGGCTTAGAAGCGTCCTGTCTTTGCCAAGGTCTACTTCATCACACGTCTAGACTGGTGAAGAGGGAGACACTGACCTGTGCTCTCTGCCTTCATTTAAAAGAAAAATCATTTTCAGTTGAGCCCAAAACGCATATTTATTGATCATCTACCATAATCCAACACCATCCTTTTACTGAACATGAAAGAAAACAAAAAGGCAGGCAGAAGGCATGCTTTCTCCCGAAAGTTAAAATATAGTTTGAGACAAGACTAATGAAAAAATTAGACAATGAAGAATTCTAAATACTGTATAATGAAGTGTGGATTGTTATAGTACAGTTTCCAAGTACAAAGATAATTAGGACAGCTGGGAAAGCAAAGGACATTGTGGGTCCCTGGGTTTGATAATGAATGTTCTTGAAAGCTGGGCAGCCAGCCTGGGTCAGTAGAACTAGCGGAGGTTTTAACAAAGAAAGATAATAGGACCTCGCCCTAGCAGTTAGAAAGCAGCTTTATCACCTCCCACCTGACCTCAGGCAAGATGCAAAACTGCTTTCTCACCTGTATAATAATGGGACTAAAAATATCCACCTCACTCGGGATTAAGTAAGATAACATCTATGGAGTCTCGAATGTCAGATCCTTTCCTGCCTCCATTGGGAACTCTTATCATCCTTAATCAGAGGAATGTGATATAATGAAAGCTGTGTGCTTTCCAGATTATTTTGGCACCACTATGAAGAATTTATGGGGGCTGGGGAGGGGTGGGGTTAGTGGTGAGACACAAGCTGCTAAGGCAGCTGCTGAGATGGTCGGGGATGAGACAAAGTCGGATGGGGCCAGGAAGATGCACTGGGGTGAAGAGGAGGAGGTCAAAACTAAACAGTCTTGAGAAGGGAGAAGCGACACCAGCTAATTCTGTCTGTGAGTCCACCTAATAACCAGGTCACCAGTTTCTGACCCATCAACAGTCACTAATGAGATGTGGTCCAAGCTCAAGTTTGTTTGTTTGTTTTTACCATATGTCAAGAACAGTTAGGTCTTCCGTGATATATTTGTTTAAAAAAATTATAGTTTCAACTGCATTTTTAGAAGATCAGTGCCAATGAAAGTGTAGAATATCACTCAAGAACTTTAAGAAGCAATAGTCCTTCGGTTGGAATACTTTAACCAGATGGCTCTTTGGAGACAGGGTATCAACCTATGATAATGGCATTCTTACATATTTTCCATTGAACTAGATAGCAAGGAAATTACCTGGAACAGCAATGTCAGGAAGAAATATAATGTAAAGCTATATATGCAATTTTAAATTTTCTAGCAGCCAGAATCAGGTATAATTAATTTCAATAATAGTCCATTTTAGCCAGATATCAATATATCCAAAAATATTACCTCAACACATAATCAACATAAACACATATTTATGAGGTATTTTCTAATCTTATTTTTTCCCTGCTAAGTCTCAAAATTCAGTGTCTATTTTAGCCTTACAGCAACATCTCCATTCTGACCAAGCATATTTCAAAAGCTCAACGGACACATGTGTCTCAGGAATACTACCCTGGGCAGTGTAGACAAAGATAACCTTCAAGGATCCCTTTGAACAAAGTACTCATGCCACAGAGTTTTTCATTGGTACTCACCTTGAGGTAGTCACCTACTGCAGCTGAACATCTGGAGAGACGCAAAATGCTAAACTGATCACCCCTGTTCCCTGGCTCACAGCCCTGCGATATCTTTACTTTTTCTTAAGGTAAAGACTAACCACGTAGGGACCCCTCCCATTCAAAAACAAGTCTGTCAGGCTAAGTTTTATGGATCCTTAAAATAATATCGTGGTATCTTATCTGTGTAATAATAGAGATATGAAGACCTTCCTCAAAGCACGCTGTATCTACCTACACTGTCAAACTGGTCGTTTTCACAGTGCACCAAGCCCAGAGTTGATCTGTCTGAAAAACACCTTCGACCAGCCAGGGCTTTTTGGAACTTGAGAGTTAGCCTGCCTAGCAGCACCAGCATGGTAGTTAAGAACACGCGCTCAAAGGCCACTTGCCTGAGTTTGAATGCAGTTACCAATGAATTGTCTGAGCTTGATAAATTGTATAGTCTCTCTATGTCTCTATTTTCTCACCTGTAAAGAGTAGTTTAAAAAAAAGTAGTACTACTTCACAGGATTATAGTAAGGATTAAATGAAGTGATACATATAAATTATTTGGGCACATAGTCTGTTGCCATAATTCTTAGCCATGGCTAAGTCCATTTTCATGGACTTAGTACCCCAGAAATACCAGTGCCGAGTTTCTCAACAGCCCCAGAGAAGTCTGCAGGCAGTGTTGCACAACGAAAAGCCCAAAGGTGGCCTGCATCCACATCACCTCGTTGACACCTGACACTGATGTGACCACATGCAAATTACTTAACCTGTCTGAACCTGTTTTTTCATATGCTAAATAGGAAACACAATAAAATTATATCCATTGTACAATAACACAGCGAAGATTAAATTAGACAACAGTCAATAATCTGGCCTTAGAAAATAAAGTACTTGCCTTCTCTTGAGTAGAAGTATTAGCATCTCCCCCTTCCCTTCTCCATCAGAGCCCTTTGCTCCCAACACTTAGTTCAGGGCGGGCTTGGGATGTTTATCATCTGAGTGAAGTAAAGGCAAAGGGAAACTATAATGACAGGACTGTTTACTATTTATCTTCTCCTGTCCTTAATCATCATGTTATCTTCCCAAATCTTTATCACATCCTTAATCATCACCCAAACCCATCCTGCACCACAAGCCAGCTTGGCCACTTGCTCTGAGGAGGACTGTTCTACGAAGAGAACGGTGATTTCCTTCAACAATGATACATCCTCAAAAGGTTAGAGGATTGTCTCCTGAATATCCCCAACTTCCTAAAAGGCTACAAAGCATTTGTTATTCATGGGTGAGTCATCCATGGAATACTGGAAAGGGCTGGTCAGAAGACAAGCTTTGGGATTTTTCTCCTGGCTTTCAACCAGCTGTGACTTTGGGGAAGTCATTTGACCTCTGTGGGTTGCAGAGAGCAAATCTGCTTCATGAAGTTGTTGTGGAGAACAAATTTGTCTAATGAATACTGAGAGTCTTTGGTCTAATTTATAAAGAGCTTTGAACATCAATGTAAGGCAGGGATTAGTTATCTAAAACTGACTTCCACACCTTTGTGTGTTAGTAGTATATTTTGGGTATTTGTTCTGCAATATAGAAGGGAACTCTCACTTTATATAACCTGCGACATCTCCTACCTTCTTTCCCAGTTCCAAAGTCAGAACTGGAGTAGAGGTCCAGACCTCTGACTTGGAGAGCAAGAATAGAATGAAGCAAAGGAGAGGAGCCTGGGGCCAGCGTGACTCATGGCCGTGGAATTCATTAACTAGTGAAAGGCTCTGTGCATGTCTCTTTCATGTCAAGACTCTGGGTTAGCAAAGTACACATGACAGATGGAAGAAAAAGGCATATTTCTTTGTAGACCAAATATTATTTTTAAATGCATACGTACATGCATATGTGTGTCTGTGTATGCCTCCAGATATGAACGCAAAGATCTAAGCAAATCATTCCTTCATTAGGTTGCAGAAAACCAGAAAGCAGCTTAACATTTTGAGAAAAAGGTGTTTTAGAAAGTATGGCATCTCTTCCAGTTGTCTTTTTCTCCACTGCCTCAAAATTTGGCAAGTTAAACCCCATAAATTCTTCGACACGATTAAAATTTTTAGTAAAAAATCTCAGTGGAGAGCAAAAGAACTCCTCAGGTAAGCCACTGAAATTCTCAAGCATCGTAAGACTCTGAAGTTGTGATGTTATTGGGTGGGGCGCAGGGACATGGGGGTTGTATGAAAAGCTTATTGATTCCAGAATTTTTTAAAAAATTAAAATAATAAAAAAGATGGTCAAAAACCCTAAAGCAAATAAAGCCTGTATTACATGCTCATATATACAGCTACCTAATCTCTTGTCTAAATTGCACATTTATTAAATGGGTGCCAGGATTATTCTAGAACAATAGGGAACGACCCCAGAGTGGACATTCCAAATACCTTGTGCTTGGCCTTTGTCACACAGCTGTAGTTATACAACTCCATCAAACCAGCTGCTAATAATTTTCAAATGGTCCATTAGTTCTACCAATGACCTTGGCCCACTACCAATTTCACACCTCATCTTCATGTCTTAATCAAACAGCCTCAAATGCAATCTCTTCCTCATTCAATAGAGAAATGTTTTGAAGAACGATTGTTGATCATATAACTTCTTTGTCATTAGGGAATTTGTATAATGTGGACTTGAACCTACAAACCCCTATCTTCCTGAAAGGAAAATGATCCCTCTGAGATCTCCTCCTCCAAGGCAAGGTGAAAACTAAACTCCCCACCCCTTTCTGAACAGAAGAGGATGCATGGATGGATCTCTCAGGCCTCTGGAAAAGTCTCTCAAATGTGCTTGATCAACAACGGGAACTCATCCAGAGCAAAAAATGCCAGGAAAATATATCCTAAACTACTTCAGATTAAATCTAAGAGAACGTCACTTTCTCTATAATCAAGGGTGTGGAGAGGAAAAGAACTTATAAAAGTGATTTCATTTTCAGATGTGACTTATTAATGGGACTGAAGATGATTCTGAGAGAAATCAAAACCATGAAAACAAGAGTGCCAAGACTAAAAGGAATGTCCTTTTTCTTAGGCTTGGAACCGAAACTATTTTTCTCTCTCGTGACCATCTTAACTTCAAAAGCAGAAGCAAGGAATTTCAATCCGTATGGAGCTCCGCTGGCTGCTTGCTGTGTTTCCATTCTTTCCACAGAGAAGGGGAAAGGCTGCCCATTGTGTGTCTCCGCCAACAAAGATGAGAAGAAAAAGTCACTTGTTTTTAAATTTTTGGAGGACACAGATAACTCGGAGAGAGTGAAAACACAGAGATGAATAAAGATTACCTTGGAAATAAATGTTAGAGTTCAAAAATCAAGAAAGTCAGAGATTCGAGAAATGTCAGAACTTCCAGTAACAAAAAGCCCAGGCTTCATTTGTGTTCCAGGGAAATGTATAATGGTGTTTCAAATTTTTTGTTGGGTCTCTCTCTCTTTTTTTTTTTTTGCCTCTTTTTGTTATTTCTTCAGTATTTTTGTTCCAGGAAGACCTTTTCTTCATTACTGTAAAAATATCAGTCTCCCATTTCCTAGAAACTGATCATCTCCTTTCCAGCTGGTATAGTCTCTGTTCCACCTTTGACTTGTCTTTTTATTAATTCTTATCAAATTACCTCAGAATCTTGATTTCCTATATGAGCCATATTTTTTGTTTAAAAAAAAAAAAAAAAAAAAAAAAGCTTGCCTAATCCTTTACTCAGCCAGAAGGGTATCAGATATTAACACTGCTATTTAGTCTTCAAGAATACAGGTGAGAAAGTGGTTTGGGGCATCTCTTTGTTCATGATTGCTGGCAAGTTTCCAAGCAAAAATATTTGGTAATCTCATGATAATTGGACAAAACACTCCATTATGCACTCCCTATGATGCAATATTGTTTCATGTTACAGCATGATGCAAGTGACATAAGTTTTGGAGCAGAGGACAAAGATAGGGAATGACCTCTGGAATTCCATATCAAAGCATATGCCCTCTGACCTAGACATATGTGGCTAGCCTGAGACACTCCCTCCCCCACATTGGTAAGTGGGGACAAGTCCCAAATATTTCTCATCACAAATGGTATTTAACCTAACTGCATAATAAAGCAAATGTATAGCTGTGGTTATGGACACAGAGAAAGAGCTGCAGAAGGCAGTTATGACCCTTGGTTGAGTGGTTTCATGCGTTATGTATGTAGTGTGCTAGCTTTTCATATACCTAAAAAGGGGCTCTAGAAACGGATGAAAGAATTTCCCTAAAAACGTGTGGGAAGTTTCCAAACCAAGTGACTAGAAGATAAGCAGTGTTTCTGGAAGAGGTACTTCAGGTGTTGCTGAATCGATAATTGGAATTTCTGAAGCACATACATGCAAATGATAGGGGAACACAGGCTGGCAACAGACGTGAAGAGTAAGGACATCCATAGTCTATTCAAAGCCAGGAAAGCCCTATAGTACACAGTTGTTATTGCCTAAAGAGCTAAATGTATCACCAGATTTTATAAACTTTTAGCAGAATGCTTACTAATAACTCAAAGGTTGAACAGTGCTTCTGAAAAAACGTAATCTAAGAATCCCGTAGATATTTTGGAAGGATGGCAGCCAGAATGAGATCAATGTGGAATCCAGTCTAGAGCATCAAGCACTCAGAGATACAGTCCTGACCATTAGTTGGTCTGGAGACACATTTATGCCAATGCTACTTGCAGCTTTGTGAGGAGTAATCCTGCATCCTGATCACCTAGGTACCCCAACGGGTCTGAAAGAACGGATGACAAGAAAGACATCCAAATAACTTCATTCAGGAGAGTTGGTATTTGTCAATTAGAGCACAGAAGCCAAATAAAATGCATTACAATGCACCATTTGAAGCGTGGCAACAAGTTATACCTCCTGACTATCGGAGATGTAAACACTACATTATGAGCTTCCAGAAGGCAGGGTCTGAGTCTTTCATTTGGCATCACCAACTCTTTAGCACAAAGCCTACCAAGTAGTCAAATGCTCAATAAATGTTTGAATGAATAACCAAATGGAGGAAAAATGGTGAAAGACAAGTAAGCCTGGTGTCCAGAATTCAAAGCAGGGAAATTCAAAGCTGTCTTTTTTCATCTTACCAAGAAGAGTCTGAGTGGGGAAAGGCTGTGCCACACCAGTGGTGGCAGCAAATCAAAGAGAAGGGCAGGGGACGCACAGTCTGATGAAGAGTTCGCCAGCCCTGTTGCCTTTTAACCGCACTCCCCCCTACATATACCACATCCCATTGCTGGCATTACTCTCAAATCCAAGACAGCAGCAGCGACAGCAACAACCTGAGCTCGTTAACGATCACAACAGGGGAGCAAAAAGACAGGAAAGTTTTACAAGATAAATGGAGAGGCAGCAATTTCTGATGCCTCCCTTTTAAAAGGGGTGGGGAGGAAGGGTGTGTTCACGGGGAGTGGAAGTACTCACTTCCACCTAGGTGCCCCATTAGGCCAATATTTTGCAAAACCAGGTGTGTGCAATTTGCTTATTAAAGTTCTCACCCTGGGGCAACTGACAAGACTCATCAGTCCTGGAAGACATGTGCTATGACCCCAAGGCAAGTTAAAGCACATCCGGAATATTTTAAGCGAGAAAGAGGATCTTTTTGTTAAAGTGAAAGGAGATCATTTTGCTGAAACAATTGACTGGGAGGAAAAGGAATTAAGAGTGGTTTGTCCCCAGTTTTATGTAGAAATTACACCATTATCTTCGAAAACAAAGGCTCAAGGTTAGATTGAGTTTCCAACAGCATGGGAACTATTTTTATCGATGATTGTATTCTGTACGTGATGGCACTTAAAAAGGATCTGGTCTAGCAGAGGGCAAAAGCTCCTAGGTGGGCTGCCTCACCCACTGGCTAGAGGTCCCCGAGTGGACACTCTTGAACTCCAAGATCTCTCAGAAATCTAGACAACTTTCCCTCCACACTGGCTAATGTGGGGTCAGGAATAGCCGTGGACTGGCCATTGGGAACAGATGGCAGTGACGTCGCTCAAGAAGAGCTGTCTGCTACTGAAGAAATGCTGAAAAACAGGAAGGCCTGCATTCTGTTTTCCAGAGCAGCCAAGAGGGGCAAGTGAATGCACCTGCAGTGGAGATGACAGGGCCTTTCTATGCTGATGGCATTCATCTCCAAAGTGATGTTAACAGATTGCTCTCCCTGTGAAACACAGCTCCCTCCCAGACACTAACCCTATCCAAGGCAAAGTATTATCATACATACTTTGTCTTTAGGTTGGATCTAGGGCAGAGCTCTGGCGGGAGCTGCCCCATGTCCTGCGGATAGGAGCTGCATTTATATAACAACTCTCCCGTGCCTAGCACTGTGCTAGACAATCACAAATTCACAGCACTCTTCAGATTGCCAGGCACATTTGTACCCCACAAAGGTCCTCACAACAGCTTCTTTCTGGAACCAGAAGGAGTTCCAAAATTATACTTAAAACCTTGTGAGGGTCATATTACAAGAAAATTTATAACCAAATTTTTTTTTCTAAATTTATTACCTAAACTATGTAAGAATATTCAAAAAAGTCCTCTTTAATCAGCATCTATAGATCCTAACAGTTTACAAGGCACTCATGCTCCATGTTTATTTTGCTCATTAAAGTTAAAAAAAAAAAAAAAGAAGTGCAGGAAAAAAAAAGACACTGTGGGTCTGGTTTCATTCCTCAAGATCTAGAAGCTTTTGTGCTGCTTAATAACATAGTTTCCTTGGGCAAGTCCTTTAAATGTTCTTGGATTCAGTTTCTCCAGCCATAAAATAAGATTAAACAACCTCCAGGGTTCCTTCCAGTTTCAAAGTCACACGTGTTGTAACGGGCAGAGAACCTTTAAGGAAGTATCTTGGAGCGGTGATGGTCAGGGTACTAGGGGTCTAGCATGGCTCTCTTCTACATCTCAGCTCGTGACCCTGGGCAAGTTTAGGATCTTTCTGTACCATCTGCAAAGGGAAGGGATTTATTTAGTAGGTAGATGGTCATGAGGTCCCACAAAGCATATGGGCAACGAAAGGCAAACTATGGACAACATGTAGAACAGGTAAGAAGGTGACTGTAAAACAGGGAGCTGAGTGACCCCCTGAACCGGTATCAGGGTTAGACTCTACAAACTATGCAGAAAGAGAGCCCTTCAGGCTAGCTGATAAAAAATCATGGCAAAAACCCTATTGATTCAAATGGCTGCTTCACAACTTAGTTACCTTGGTAAGTCACTTGGATGGCTGTTCTGAAGGAGTTTCCTCCTGACTAAATCTCCTCTTCTTTGGTTTAAAACACTGGCAAATAGGAAGTCTTCATGCCCACCAAGCGAGAAAGTGTTCTGGTAGGGAATAAGGCTGTGATTTTAAAACACACAATTGGAAGGGACAGCAACGATGGGGAAGTGGCACCGCCTATCACTCACCCTCTCCCGCCTACTGCAACCGTCTCAGCTTGATCTCCTCACTCCTTCCCAACAAGCCCAGACAAGGCACAGAGTCCTCAAAGTGGAGCTCCAGGCGGTCTCCACCAATCAATCAAAACTGGCACAAGAACTAGAAGCTATTTGCCAACACTATTGTAGTGGAATAAGCAGACATGGCCAAGGCAGGAAACTGAAATTCCATTTCAGGCCTCCCTAACTTCTTACATTGTGGACTTTGGACATACCACATTAGCCTCTCCAGAGCTGCAAAATGAAGAGGCTGGGCAGGACAATTTCATGGGTCCATTCTAGCCGGGGATTTCCTTGCTTTGACTATAGTTAATGACTTGACACTCCCTGCCTTTGGACCCTCTCTCCTTCAGTTCTTTGTAGTTGACACTGCTGTGTACCCATGCATCAAGCTTTAGAATGTGCTTGCTGACAATGTGTGGATCCTCAAGGCGCCACCCCAACATTTTATTTATAAAACTGGGATCCATATTATTGCCAACATGCAGTGGTGTGAGTTCTGGCAACTGGATACCCTTGAGTCATTATCAATTTTGAAATAAGGTAGCACATTCACTCAACTAAACAGCACAGCATTTCAAGCTTTAAAACAATTTTGGATTTACATAATCATACTGGGGTCATGAAAAGGCAGAGAAAGCTTAAAGGGTGGTCTGGGGAGGTAACAATCTCACATCCCCTTCTTACCACGCCACCCCTATTTCTCCTTTTGTACCAAATCAGTAATATTCAATGACTCATCATACAGCTACCTCCTTGCATGCTAAGGCCAGTAAGCCAGCTTCTTGGATATGAACGACCTCTTGATTATGATTTAGTAAAACACAAACTAAGCTATTCAAGTCTGTTACTTTGTTTAAAATACACATCACACATCTTTTAAGCTACCTTGAGCATACTTTACCTTTTCCTGAGGGGAACAAAAGCCTCTGTCTACCTAGATGAGGAAACATCCCAAGAGCAAGTCATCATGAGAATTCATGACTCTCTCTGGCATTCTCCCCTTCTCTTCAAGTGGTTTTTGTGAGTAGGGGTAGGGGTGGAGGTAGGAACTGGAGACACTTATGAATCAGATGGGTCCAAAACACCAAGCCGTCCTCAACACCAGTTCCACGTGCAGGACAGCCAGTTCGAGTTGTCGTTGTTCAAAAGTCTTGATGGTAGCGTGCACTCTGTACCATATGCCTAAAGGGTGACCTAATGCTATTGCTGCTGGAGCAGCTGGAACAGGACTGGAACAGGACTGGATCGTTTGCCCCAGTGATCTGAGTCACTTCTCAGGAACATCTCGGGGTTAACAAGATCACATGTTCAGCTGCTACTTAAAGCCTTGGAGGCACTTCAACCTCTTAACTTGGGTAAGCATTAGAAGCCTAGTAGGTCATGTCCAACTCCTCAAAATAACTTGAAGAGATTGTCTTCCATTCTTGGAGCCTCTAAGCATGCCAAGGACATGACCATGAGTTCTTAGGCCATGACCACTCTTTTCTGTTCCTAACAAATTACTGTTAACAGGAGAAATTTCCTCAACTTTCTGCTTTCTACTCAATTGTTTCGTCTTGTCTACTTTCTTCTCACTCCCTGACACCTTTAAAGTTCAAAGGAAGAACAGAGAAAGAATGTCAAATGTCCTTAACAATATTAGTTCTGCAGCCACCCTCTTTAGAGTATGCAGGATTTTTGTGTGTGTGGAACTAGTCGTTTGGGGGATAGACAATACGTGAAGAAAAGATAACTACCCTGCATTTTTTTTTTAGGAAGCCAAAGTGTCTGATATGTCAAGTTTTGAAATCCTGTTGTTTTCTTTTTTGTTGTGGTTAATGCAGAAAGCATCCTAAAAAGGTTATGTTGACCACACACATTGTTTTGAAGCAGCATCTTCATTCCAAGTTACATGTATCTTTTGAGGCAATGTTTACTTAGCTGGTTCAGCCATTCACTCATCCACTAATTACAGACTGAAGATAAACTACTTATCAAAAACACTATTAGACCCCAGATCAGGGTGAGTCTGTACTCAAGGTCAGTCTGATTCACAAATGGGTCAGCTCGCTGTGGCCCAATATCAGACGCAACAGCTTCAAACCAGGCCAGGCAGAGAGCCATATGGAGAAAGTCCTCAGTCAACAAACGCATCTCTTTATTGTTAATAGGAAAAAAGAAAAGAAAAGAAAAAACCACCCAGAAGCTGGTTGGATGGATCAGTAGCAATTTTTCTGTATATAGAAATCAACATAATATAACTTTCCTTTGTTTCTGCCAAAGGTATTAATATGAAAAACTGCATCCAATTTAATTGATGAATGACGGGTATTCTGCTAACACTGTTTCCCGCAGTGGGAGGGAGGTGATGGGGCAGCGGGGGATGGTGGTGATGGTAGAGCATAGTAAGTGCCTGCCACTAAGATGACATTTCCCAAACCTAAATCGCTTGGTATACAGTACCCTTAAGGTGCCCTGGAGGTACTGACTTCCTGGGGTAGAAAAGACGAAAGCCTACTCCACAGCTCAAATTATTAGCAGCTACAAATACCCAGTTCTGACAGCATCTCTTTTCCTTTTCCTACTTCCTGCCTGCGAGACATCAGAGTACAGTGGCTGCTTCCTCTCTTGCCTGCCTAATGATACTGAATTCCCAAGAACCGTGGTTCCTAAATCTGTCTTCTGGAGTCTCACCCTAGACCTAATGAATCCCCCTCCTGTGGTAGAACCTAAAAATCTGTTTTTAATAATCTTTTCATTTTCAAGTCCCCAGAATGATTCTGAGGATCAGCCTGGTTTAGAAATTACAATTTTTTTTACAACAATTTTTTTAAAATAAAAAAGACAATTTTAAAGGAACTGCCCACCCCATCCCACACACTTGTTGTTCCTTCAACATTTTCTTTATAAGTGATGAAGAGAACAGAACAGCTTCCTCCACTACACCCAAATATCCAGTAATTAGCAGACTAGACCCACAGATTCTTCGCATTCTGAAGCTGTTAAAACAAACACCGTGTGTCTGGTGCAAAGTTTGCTCAGCAGCCCCCATGATTGTGTGGGCTCCCCCAGCCATCTAAATGAACAAGCCAAGGCTGCCGATTCCAGGTAAAATGACAAGTAAGTCAAAGAAGTCTTAGTCTTCAACTCTGGACTCCATCCAAACTTCAGACTAAGAGGTGTACTAATAATCCCTTGTCGGCAATACAAAATTAATAATACAAAAACAAAATCACCTGTCATTAGCCAAATCTAATCTAATCATTCCTTCCACTAATAATCTTACTCAGGGCACTTCCACCTCGAACTTGGCCTCACATGCACAAGACATGAACTAATGATGTAGGCGTCATATGCAAAGGTACTTTGGGGAAACGCAACTCTTTGGAATGCGCTGGGATGAAATGTGAGGATTAAAATCAGAATTAGCAAACAGGATGATGAAGAGAAAAGTCTTTTCATTTTCCATCCACATACCAGTCTGCCCTCACCATGCCTGCATTAAATATGGTCTCAGCTTCAGAAAGGTTTTGACTTTCCTGCTATTATCCTAGTCTTGCTTTAACACATACTTTATATTAGAATGCGTTCCAGGAAGCATATGGCAATAGAACTAGGTCAACCATTAACCAAATAACAGGAAACGGCTCTGTAGCGCACACCCTTCAAAAGCTTGCTTATTGAGCTGGCTCTTCAGAATATGTCCTTCAGTAAGGCTGGAACTAGCAGGAACCACGGGCTTCTTTAATTCTGCAAGGTCACCTCACACCTAGAAGGCTTCTGCACATGCTAGACTTTCAATGGTCTAAATCATTCCACTGAAACATTCAGGAACTCAAGTCAAAGGTTTCTGAACCGGCTTGACTATCTTCCAAAAATGTGACTATGGTCCTGGTTCCACTGTTTCATTCTTTCCCTTCTGTTAAATTGATAGGAAACACTATATACTCATCTTTTTTTTTTTTTCTTTAATGTTTTCCCCCTATATTCCTTGGGGCTTCCATGACACCAATTTACCCCATAAAATATATGCCACAATTCATTTAGACTTAATAGGTCAAACAGAGCATTGGAAAAGGATCTGTCTTCCCACATAAAACTACAAATGAGTTTCCTTCAGAACCATTGGCCTTGCATTGCCGAGTATTCCTGAGTTTGAATTTTTCCTCTCCAAAGTTTCAGGCTCAGTTCTACAAAATCTAACTTTACAATGCCCTGAAGAGTCATTCAAGATCATACTAGTAAGCTACCAACAATCACACTCTCCTTGGCTTCTTTAACCTAGATTACAAATCAGACACTCTTACTTACAAAATATTTCATATGGATTGTAGAGTTGGGCAATTTCCCTTGATGAGGAACTTATCTCAACTCTCATGTTTAAATTCAAATGTTGGTGCCAAACCTCCACTTACTGAAGTTGAATGCTGAATGTCTAGTGATATTTGGAATAGCAATCATTGTTTAGAAGACACCAAGAGATATGTTTGACTTCAGAAATCCACATGTATTTAGGGAAGATATTTGGTGCAATACGACCTTTTAGAAAGAGCTGGATATGGTTTCCAACTCAACACATGCTTATTAACTACATACAGCTGCCCCAGGCACTGTGCGAGGTACTGACGATACAAGTGAATGAGGGAAACCCTGCGCCTGCCTTTCTGTAGCTTCTTGTCTAGTCCCATTCAGTAATTAATCAGAGACAAGCCAGTGGTTGGCCTTTGAAGCTGATTTGGCTAAATTTTAACAAAGGCGCTTTTCCCTGAAAACAGTCAACAAGGCTTCATTGAGCACCGACATAAGGAATGGCACCCTGGACTAGGGGTCAAGTGAAAGAGGCTTGCAAGAGTTATTAACACGGCATGGCCTTTGGGATTCTGGGCACCCAAACATCTCCTATCCACACTATTCTTGGAACCTGCCAGATTTTTCTTTTGAAGGAGTCTGTTGTAGAACCATAATCAAAACACAACACAACAAAACAAAAACCCAAAACGTCATCTAAGGAATTTAATAAATAATCTATTACAAAATGTTCAAGACAGAGCAAACAGAGGTTAAGGTACTTTTCTTCCCCTTTACCGGATTTCGGAGTCATGTTTCATAGAGGAGCAAACTGGCTTTTAAGTCACCACACAATAAAAGATACTGCTCAGCCCCTAAAGACAAGAAGTTAAATGTTTACCAATCCCGCCAGTACAAGTTTCAAGCCTCTATACAAGGTTTGCATGAGGACTCCAGTGTATTTCGACTTGTAATCAGAGAGTCACTGTTTACTAGTGCCCTGTCTATAGTAAGTGTTTTATAAAAACTTAGGGATGGGAGAGAAGGGAAGCAGTATTTTTATGTGATCACATTATGTCAGGTTCTGCACCAAAAATTTACATTCATGATCTCATTTATTCCCCACAAGAAGCTTACAAAGTGGATTTTTTTCCCTCCCCTACAGGCAAAGTGAAGATTGGAGATTATTCACTTGAAGTCACACATCAACTCTCTGGCTCTGAGGTCAATGTTCTCTCCACTCCATACCATGTCCCTCACTGCCAAGGCCTTCATGGGCCTCCCAACACTGATAGCAAAGGGTTCTCTCGACCGTGGTCTCTGCCAGAGTCAAGTGTTCCTTCCCAGCAGAAGAGCAGAGGGCTCCCAACACAATCTCCAGGTCCCTGCAGAGGTGGTCCTGTGTTTCTCAAAGTGCCCAAACACTGATGATGGAACAAGGTCAGGCCAGTTCCTAAGATACAAAGCAAGATGAACTCAGCGGGTCCTCCTGCCAATTGCCCTTGTTCTTACTCATCAACAGGAGCATGCCAAGGCCTGTCTGGAATGACGCAGGCAAGGGTCACCATGGGTGATCCTATACCCCTCCAGGTTGCTACAAAATAAAAGCTCTGTAGGGAGACAGCCTGGCTCCTTGAAAACCCACCACCATTGTTTCATAGGAATCAAACTTCTTAAAGAGACCATTTGCATCTGTCAATCTCCATGTTAAAACCCAGGAGATCACAGTAAAGCAGAGCCTAAAGGTAAAAGATCTAGCAATCTGTAAACCCAATCCATCTCGGAAGTTGAAGTCCTTACACTTCTGAAGTCCTTACACTTCATTTTAAATCTACAAAGGAGCCAAAATATTTTATTTTCCCTTTTACTGAAGATCTGACTACAAACACATTTAAATAGAGAACTAGAGATGAATATCATAGTTATGAAAGGCCCAAGTTAGGCCATGAACAAAAATGTACCCAACAATCACTCTTTCTACTTCAACAGCTCCACCAGACCAACCTCCGAAAGGCAGGATTGCTGCAATGTGGAGCTACTTAACATAAACAAACATAAAGGCCACACTTGGGTTAGGAGATGTGGCTAATTTTAGAAGAGTGTTTCATATCTGATGAAACGGAGCTTGGACTTCTCACCAGTTTAATGCAAACCTCGCAACTACGTTTAACCAACTCCACCTCAGATTTTTCTCAACTATGGAAAACAAGTGGTAAAGCAGATGAAAGAAGGAATTCATTTCTGCACTGTGAGGTCTTCACAAACCGTCCAGTTAATGCTGAGAGGAATTCAGCTTTTAGGAACATCTGATGCTCGCCAGGTCTTGCAGTGTCTCTGCTGATCGGCATCTGAGAGTATTCACTCAAGAGAGGCTGTGAAAAGCCTCCCAAGCAGGCAGGAGAAATTGAGAGGGCTCTTGGTGATCAAGTGCCACCCTGTTGGTCCCATTCCTGGGAAAGCTCTGGAATATTCCATGCCTTGAATGCATACATAACACAGTCTCATAGATTAGAAACAAGTCAGATACCATGTTCAACAGATACAGGAATCTGCTTTTCCAAGAGTCAGTGACTTGCTCTCTTGCTCTCCCTTTAACGCAGCTGTGAAGTCCACTGAATGTCCAGCCAAGTGTACTTGTGAATTTCCTCCCCTCTCATGCCAAAGAGAGGACCCGGTTCCAGCCTGGTGGCTTGATGTACTTGCTCATCAGTTTTCAGGTTTCACAAGGGAAAACAATCTCCCCCTTAAATTGGAGAAGCTTTCTTTGCAGGAGAACTAGACAATCCTGGTGGCTCTCTCCAGTTACACAGCAATTATGTAATTGCTAAACTTCTGCAGAATCACTGGAACCACTCTGCAGCCTTCTTCTGACTACAGCTCCAGCACAACGTTCTGAGATGATGGCAGCCTTTGAACAGACGACTGGTCTCAAATCTGAGCACAAAGGGGTACACAATGGGATTCCATCTCAAGCGCAAAGCTGCTCCTGCCTCACGAAGCCCTTTCTCCTCCTCCCGGTCTGCGCAGCTAACTCTTGCCTTTGCCCACCCTCCATGTGTGTGGAGTGTGGTTCATTCTGTTTATGCAAACAGGTTCCAAAAGAAGCAGAAAAACCAGCTGAAGTTTTGCCATGGACCACGCACAGGTATTCATTTAACGCATAACATGGAAGCTCCAGAAGAGGACAAGATGCAAGGGGAGCAGGAAGGATCTCTCTAGGCTTCCTGCACTGGCATGAAATGAGTGCTTCCCTTCCTTCTGCCAGCTCCAATCCTTCATGTTGACATTACACATCCTGTACTGGAGATCCACCCCCATGCTGCTGCTTGCCCAGCTGAATTATCTCCTGCGTCACAGCGGTGGTAACAGAACTGCTGGCTCGGCAGACCTGAGAGCACCATTTCAACGCTTAATGCACTCAGCAACTGGACATATTACCAGTGTGTTGGGGCTGGTCTGTGGCCCTCTCAGCAGCCAAGCAATACTCGACCTAACCTTCTGCTAACCAGATGGTTGGTTGGTCTGCCTCTTGGGACCAAACCATTAAACTTTATTTTATTAAATTCTATGAAAATGTGGGGACAGTTTACAGCAGTGTGTCTGGTTCATGTCCAACAGGGTTGCTAGGATGAAAATGACCTAAAAATATCTGGAAACTCTACCACTTCACACCAACAGAGAACAAGATATTTCGGAGTAAATATTTAAATGAATGATCTGCCAGATTATGTACCCCAGCAGCGTGGACTGCATGGTTAGCAAATCATATTGCAACTATACACAAACAAAGACACAGAAATGCTCGCCTCTAAAGAGGGATCCATTTCCCACTGCCTTAAGCCACAGTTCACCATCTCCTGGCTCCAAGCTATTTAAATGTTGCTAAAGACACCATCTCCATCATAATCACTCCAATTAACAAAACAAAGAGCCTAACACAACTGACAGATCCCACAGCCTCTGGCTTCGACCACCTAGGCACACTGCGGGCCTGCTAGGTACTCAAAAGGCGCTCAATAATTGTTCTGATGAATAGATGAGTGGAGCACAAGTTTCTAAAATATAACAATTCTCTATGACACGTTCTTTGCAACTCTATTTTCATCCCACAACTGCTAACTAGGAGTGCAAAGCCAGGCAGCAGACAAATGGCAAGGAGCAAGCCATCTGCACCAGAGGCCTGGATGACCACTAATTGATCACAGCAAATGAACTGCAGAGGTGGCAGAGTGCTGGGTGTCTTACATACATTGTGCCCCTTCGCCTTGGCCAGAGAGAATTCCCTTTGAGAGATAAACTGGAGGCTAGGAGCGAATCAGGAGCTAAACTCAAATTAAGCCAATCACTTTTTCTACTACTTTGTAGTCACAAGTAAGGATCCTACAATTTGTAAAGAACCGAATACTTGTAAGGGTGACACTCCCAAATATATCTCTAAGTCCCAAAGAAATTTGGGGAGAAAAAACAAAACCCTTTCTACTCCCAGAGCTTTACAGACAGCCTAGGAAGCCTTAGTCTCAATTTCTATGGTGTCTCCCTGCATTTCCTAGCCAATTAAGGGTATTCTATATTATTATAACCATACCACACCCAAAGTTACTCCGCCACTCCTTCAGTTCTGGGGTCCACCCTTTGAGACTAAAAAAATCTCTCATTTGAAATCATCCTAACGATCTGAACTCCAGTAAATAAATACATGGTCTCTTTCTCTCCCCTTCAAATACCTCTAGACACAGTTCCAAAGTGGTAACTATAGTTTCTTATAATTAAAAAAAAAAAAAAAAATTCCACTGACACCTTTGTCTCTGGAAATTTTCAAAATGTAAAAGTCAATAAGTACATAACTCTTCTTGGGTAATCTGCTTTAAAAGGTGAAAAAAAAATCACTACACTGTTTTACTAAGGAATCACTTGCATGTCCTTTGTCTGCCACTAACATCATCACCACCAGGGAGGCCACCAGTGGTCTTCTGACTTGGAGAAGACCAGATTAGGTAAGTCCTGTTAGGCCCTATCAACACCACTCCACACTTTGAAATATCATCTACCCTTAAGGCACTCTAAAATTAGCCTCCTTACTTACCCCTGAGATCTCAAAGCATCTGATATTACAGTGCATTAGTAAGACCAAGTGGACATGAACTATTAAAATAAATATTTGCACAGAGAAAACCAAAGAAATGCTAAGCAAAGCCACAGGGCAGTCCTCAAACGGGCTTAAAGCTATCTAAATGAGGGAAGCCACAAAGAGGCACCCAACCTTTTTATAAGACAGCATAGCCAGTATTTTCATTGCAGTTAAGTACAATTTTCTTAGAAAAGTCGTTTTTGGCAGAATGATGTCAGACAATAGGAATAGTAATAACATCTTCCAAAAAGCTCCTATAGAATTCACATTGATTAAAAAACTGTTCCCCCCACAAGACGCCAGGGAATCATTCTGCAAAGTCGGGAGAGACTTTGTTACTATGTAAATGTACTTGTCGGAGAGGACATGGCATCACCCTCAGGTTGTTCACAAATCCCTGCACACACACACACACACACACACACACACACACACACACACACACAGATATGGAGTGCCGGGGGATCTACATTCAGGTGGGCAATTTGGAAAAGCCTACCTGTGAACGGGCAACAGCCATGAACACTGCTCATCAGTGAAGGCAGACATGGCACAAAATCAATCAGGCAGGATTCAAAACATCGAGTTTAAGATCAAGGATGAAATCATTCACATATGGCAAAGCCCTGGGAAAACATCTTGACCTCAGTTTCTCTATCAGCGAGGAGGGAAGAAACAATCATTTTTCAAGTAGTAATATACGAGAGCACATGTATATTTTAGTTGATTTCATACCTATTTTATTGGGTAGGAAATCATGGGAGCAGACAAGTGACTTATTCAAGGTCCCACAGCCAGGAAGGGAAAGAGCCAAACTTCACCCCCTGCTTGTGTAGTGCCAAAGACTGTGCTCCAACAACTAAACATTACATGCTGAATGAAGACCTCTGCACACAGAACTGCATGTTCACCCAGAAATACCAAGACCTTTGCAGTCCCAATGTTTCAGCAAAATAAATAAATAAATAAATAAATAAGGCATGTCTCCTAGAGAGAATATAGGTATACAGCTGACCTTTGAAATGCGGGGGTGGGGGAGCAACTTCCTTCACAGTCAAAAATCTGCATTAATTTAAGTCAATCCTCAGCTTACAGCTTCCCAACCACGGATGAAAAAATCTATGTAAACATATATTTACATATTTACGCACATATTATCTATATACACATATGCCCCCATGTATACAGCAGCCAAGTTCCTAGTTGTTCTTCAGACAGTTCAACTGCATTGAAGTTTGGCCATGGTATGCAAATTCTGAGTGCATTATTTTCCCATATAATGCGCTTGTCAGGAAGGGAAGGCTGCCAAGTGACAATCTGGCCAGTGATTCACTGTGCCACACTAACATGCCCACTTCGGATACAGGTTGTTGTTTGTATTTCCTAGAAATCATTACCTTCTTTTGGGAGATAAACAGTCCAGAGCCCCCCCAGCAATGACATGTTCTTTTTCCGTGAGAATACACTGGGGGCAAATGTCATGAATTGGGGGGAAGAGGGTAATAAAAAGTGAAAACCTCTTGCTGTGAGGTCCTCAGACCTTAATGATCATGTGATAAGGCAGTATCTTAAACACAGATGACTCTCTTTTTCGGTTTAAGACTATGCCTTATAAAGTAAAAGATCTATTCAAATGAATCACATTAAATCTATTGAACAGATTTCATGTGCTGAGGGAAAAACACAATCTAGCCAATTTTGGATTTTTATGGTTGAAGATTCCCACTTGCTGGCTTATTAATGTTTTTTTCAGTCATATTTGACCTCAGAAGAACTTTTTCCTGCAGACAACAAGCTATGTAATATGTGTATGGTCACAGACAAATAACATCGCCACCCTCCTTTACTCTAAAGTGGGGAAAAGATAATGGAGCTGTCAAGAAGGGAAAGGGGACAGCAGGGGACAGCAAGGGACAGTGGGGACACACTGGGAACCTTGGCAATTCACCACAGTTCAGAAGCTGCTTCAGAAAAGATCACTAACACTTACCTGTGCTGGGGTCAATTTTGGTAATTGTAGTTGACGTCTAGAAACAGGGTTATGAATATAATTATCATGAAGCAGCAACTGGGCAATCACAACCTAATTAAACCCCCTGACTAGATTATCTTGTTTTCCCCTTAATAATCACATAACATTTAACACTTGCTAATTTCAGGACCTATGGGTGATGTTCATTCATATTAACAAGCTACAGCCACAGGTCAGAAAAAGAATGGGTGAGGTGCTCACAGTGGAGTCCACCAAGGGGTAGGGATGAATCTCAGGGCCAGCTGACATCTGTTCTTCAACACCACTTCACTTCGCCGCTGCCCCAAATTTCTAATTAGAGGCAAAGTCATGGGAGAAGAATGAAGAGAACTTCCACGCAAGCTTCTGATATACAATTCTGCTTTCTTAAACACTGCTTTCTCTACGTGATCTATACCTGTGCTTTTTCACATCACAATGGAATCTCTTTGAAGTGGTGATTTTCCTTTCTTTTCAGTGGAATAGAGGATTCCTCCACCAGACCTAAGTACATAAACTTTATACATTTACCTCCCAGACATGCTCTGAGGTTTCCTCTCCAGCTCCACCTCTGGAATTGAGTGTATTCTCAAATTCAATGTCTTATTCCCAATTGAATGCCACTGCAGGCACACAAAGATACAACACCCAATTCACCTTCACTTTTTGCAAAGCCCCTAAGGGTAGCTTGAGTAGGTTTCTCTTTCAAGGGCTGCTTTGTGAGACAGGCTGGTCTGAGGGTGTGTCTTAGATGGCTAAGCGTCACCGACTAGGGTCTCAGTTAATGCTACCTAAGACTGAGTGGCGTTTCCATTGCTCTTAAATCAGAAATTCCATCTGGAGAGCGGCATGCTTCCACATAGTTCGATTTTACTCTCTCTAACCGTGGAATTATTTTTTCCTGATCCTTTTCCCCATACCTAAGAAAACAATGGCTTTGATAGGTTTGATAGATAACATGAATGACGGGTACAAATGAGTGGCTCTGTGGGCCCCTCTTGTGCACTTCACACACAGGGACACATGCTTATCCTCCTGCAGTGACTGGGGTATGAGGCTGTCTGGGGACGGATCACCTGAACAGTTCCATAACAAAATTAAGACTTTATAAAACCGCCACTAGTTGCTTCGAGGTTAAAGAGTCTAGTCAGTAATTAATGCCCAATTCCCTGCCTTACAGAAAAGCTACTGTCCTGAATATCACAGGGATATTTGGACCTGTTCCATCTCCCTTAGAACAGCTTGTTACTCTATTAAGGGCATTTGTGGTCATCCATGAACAGCAGCTTCCTTACTGTACTGTGATGTTTCAGGGAGAGGCAAACAGAACGAAAGCATTCATCATGTCTCCGCGATCTAAATAGAGCACATGGCGATCGCTGAAGAGCACGGGGGACACTAGAACCCAGCCTTTGAAGAGTATCTGCACTATATTCCCAAAATGACCATTAGGCAGTGGAACTAATTTTCAAGCATGCCTGTGTGGTTTCTGAAAAGCTTTCTCGTGCTTACAGTCACCACAGCCGATCCAGGGCACTGAGACTTTGAAAAGGGGTCCTAAGAAGGGAAAAAGTAAGACACTTCTCTACTTAAAAAAAAAAAAAAAAAAGTCTTATTGCATATCCTTCTGCCATAACAGACAGGTGCTCGTTTTAAATACCAATATGTGTAACTATTGCATTTTCCACTACTGAGCTTGACACAGTACAATTGAAAAATATTTATTCTCTTAATTTCCTCCTACATGGTCTCTTGCTTCCCCCCACCCCCTACCATATCCTCTATGACTTAGAAGAACACAAAGAGGGTACTCTTCAGTTAAACACAGTTTGTCAAGCTATTATAGTAAGTTATATCTCTCATATTAACTAATATATTACAATTAATTTTCCATTATGCTCAGATTTCCTTCCAGAACACCAGGATATATTCCTGGCATAAGTAACTGGAAGAGATAAACGATCAAGAACATAAGCTATTAGCATACTAAGTAATAACCAAGGCCAGTTCCTACCAGCTGAGGGCCAGGAGGTAACCAACCCCCTGCCTTCCCCCTTCCCGTGAATCCTGGCTTCCCCATTTCATTGCTCCATGACCTTGGGTGAATTACCTCCCCAAACCTCAGTTTTTCTCTACCATATGAACAGTCCTTGATTCATATTAAATGTTAAACAAACATAACCTAGTATTCACATGAACCATGAGTCACTCCAGGAGGGGAAGCAGCATTTTGTCGAAGGTCTACGTGGTACTTCTATGGAGGAGTGGGGAGAATTTTTTTGATGAAGCAATATGTATTCTCCTTACAGATGGTATTCTTACCCAATGTTAAAATAGACAATATTCAATTGACAGCAGAAAGGAGAGAGGTTCTTGCAGCTGAGCTGTGACATTCAAATGAAAATGATCTTTTCCATATAGATCCTCTTCCCAATTTCCATTACTAAATAATCATCGACAGTCTTCTGAGAAGATCACTTAAGATAGAAACCACTGAAGAAAAATTTCTGGATGATCGGTAATTGGTATTGAAATATTTACATAATCTATAGCTGGTTTCTATAGATCATCTTCAGTCTTTAATCCAGTGTTCAAAACCGTTTACCCCACACAAAGTTCCCCCCAGATCAGGTCCAATCTGGGGTGAGTGATTAATGTTCAATTGCTAACTAACTGGTCATAACACAGAGGGATGATGTAATTAGGGATTAGAATGGCTAAACATTCTGGACCACAGTGGCCTTATTTTGGATATTAAAATGCCAGGGCTGGATTGACAGACCAGCCTATGATGCCTGGCTGAGGCAAATGGCTTAATCCCAAGCTGGACACCAGGTAATAAGCATGCCTTGGGTATTCATTTCTTGTAATACCCAGAGCGCGTAGGTCGAGAAGCTCTATGGATAACTTTAGAGAGGACTATCACATTTTCTGCCCATTAATAATGCAGCTATTTACTGCAGTACACTGGTCTCTACGCTGTCCATTTTCCAGGAAAATCTCCACCCAGGCCTGCTTACCCAGTCCCTTCAAGTTTCCATCTGTCCTCTATCAGAAAGGCCGTTATTTGTAACCCCTACCACATAAATTGTCTTCCAAACCCAATTCTATTTTTCACCATAAGAACTGACCAGAGAATGTGGGTCTGAGCACTGGTCTTCATATTTCACATGCAATAGGTACCAAATTACAAGGCCTTTTTCCACTGGCTTTATTGTTTTCTTAAAAGCAATGCCTCTTCTTCTTCCTGGAGGCTCTTCCCAGTGGACAGACCTCTTCTGTTTTGACTCGTCAATCATTCCCCTGCCTCTCTTCTTCTTCTCCTCCTCCCATCCAAGCAGTCTCTCTTTCCCAGCAAATTTCCCCCATGTAATTACGGAAATGCTTTAGCCTACTTTTCTGTTAGCTTAACAACCCTGTCTATTTTCTACTTGTGCTGATGCTACTGTTTGCTTTTCTGACGGGCTAATCCGTGTATCCTTTCAAGGCCTAACTTCCCCTACCATGATAGCAGCTGGAGCTCTAATTCACAGGTGCCTTCCAAAGCTTTTCATTAGCAATAGAAATGAGATGGTTTATAAGCCCATTTCTTAGTCTGCAGGTGAGTATTGGAGCCTTTGTGCAGCAAACATCTTTCAAGTATCCCATATTGTGCCACTGTCCAATTATTTTCTGAGTAATAAGTACAATGTTACAGGCACATTTGTAGTGTTAAAGGGAGAATGTTCCCTCAGAGGGAATCAGCTTCGGCTCCACCTCCCCCCACCCTACGCCCCTTACCACCCCTGCCTCTGGCACCTCCCAGCACAAGAGAAGCGCTCGGCTGACACGCGCAAAACTGAATAATGACTTTACTCTCTCAAATCTGAACAGGGAAGAAAAGAATTCCAAAATTTGAAGGCCTTAGCTCATGTTCTGGTTCAACTGGCCAGGCGAGGGCTTAGGGACTGAGTTTGGCCTTCCCCAGCTGGGCTCTGCGGCAGCTAAGCCTCTCCACAAATCCTGGGCTTAATTACTTCTGACACAGTTGTCTCGCCTGGGCTTCCCAGCTTCTTTTGTGCTCAAACCAATCTGAATTCAAAGGTAAGTCCTTGCTTACTCATCTTGGTCAAATGCTTAATTTCCTACTAAGTGATCCTAAAACATTTAAATCAGGATCCATTGATTCCTAATAGAATTTTCCTAATAGAATCTTTCCTTGCATGGTCTTTGTTAAAAGTCTACTCAAAAGTCTAGCAAAATGACTTTCTGAATTAAGCAGTCTTCATCTCCAGAATTTATTTTTTGAACAAACAAGTACCTACCAACCTTCCCTTCACCCCAAGAGCAGGCTCTGCTCTTTGAATGAAGTTGAGGGTTAAGATGTGCACAGGCCCAGCAGAAGTATTTTATTAATATCCAGAAGCAACATGCAATGGACTGAACAAGCAAACACATGAAAGCAAGAAAATCAATACCTAAATACCCATGACCTGGCACAAAAAGAAACCTTCCATCCAAGAATAACTCAAGAAAAAAATTTCTCCAGCTAGGAATTAGGCAAGAATGCTTTGAAGACACCAACTAATCTGCTCACCAGAATTCAAAGACAATGCTTTTGCAGGGACCAAGCTGGTACCCTCTGACACCACACCCACTCTACCTACCTCTTGTCTTTCCAAACCCTGAAAAAACCAACTTTGTGTTGCAGTCACACATCCAAAGACTAAAAATCTTATGTATTCTTCAACTGCTGAGGACAAGAGTCCTTAGAAAGTAGATACACTTTGTGATAGTACTTCCAGGCAGAAAGTGTAAATCCAAAGCACTTCCAATTGACTTTCCATTTATCAGCGTGTGCAGTTCTCAAGATGCAAAGTTCAAGGGGACAAAAGATTCACAAGAGCCTCCTAGTCAATTGCAAACGCAACCTAAATTCATAAAAGTCCATTTCCCCTCGCTTGGAAACTTCTCCAGGGCCTTATAAATCCAGGAGACAGTTCAATTTAGGATTATCTTCTCTCCAATGACCACCACCCCCTCCAACTCTTTTCCCCCTTCAGTACTGGCATGCAAACCATGCTGTTTTAACTTCTTTCCTGTTCTCCCAGTTCTTCTGGAACATTTTATTTTCGACAGTCAACTCATTTGGAGGAGTGCCACACTGAGGTTCAACTGTTTATAGCGTTAACTGTGTTTCTGCCAGAAGTCCACATCCAGCAGTACCTTCTCCAGAATGCCTTCTGGTTGAAGAATTTATGCTTTAGTTTGGAAGAAGCTTAGAAAATGAGGAAACTTCCACACATCACTCTTCTTTACAAAATTACTTTTGCTTGTCCAAGAGGAATCAGAAATGGAAACTCATTTTACCCTTCTTAAAGTACTGACCCATCTGTCTCTCATAGTTAACTATTGCTTATGTTGTTAAAATGTCATTGTAAGGGTGACTTCTGTATATTGGGGAATGGGAAACAGCTAGCCACTGGTCTGCAAGAAAGAATGGGGCTCCTAGCAGATACATGGAAGGCACATTTTTAGACGAGTTCAGAGCACTGGAAAATCACCAGGAATTGTTTTAGACTGGATTTCACTCTTGAACATTCATCAGTATTACAAAATGGCATCTCTGAAAGAAGCCAATTTAAGTCTGTACCAGGTTGCAAAACAGATCCTCAGAGTCCAATTGTGGGCACTTTTGTAAGTTGCAGTTGACCTAGACAAACTTCCAAAGAAGGGCATTTGAAAAGGAAGACAGTGAAAAGCGTAGCTACAAACCCGATAGCTAAAACTTCACTGCAAGTGACATGAACAAAATTGGCCTCTGGAGTATCACCTCTCTATATGAAACCATGTTCAGCCCAGTGCTCCCCAATGTGTTAAACTCAACTACAACTAATTCAGCTGTCCCACTAATGTATGATCTGAGTGTCTTGAGCTGATATTTCACAAATCACGGGCACTGGGGCAACAGAAAGGGTACCGGGCTGGGAGTCAGCTGACCTGAGTTCTAGGCCTGGCTTTGTTACAGCTTTACTTTCTGATCTTGGGCAAGTCACTTCAAGTCTTGGTGCCAGCTTCCTCTTCAGTAAAATGCAGGAGGAAGGGGAGATTTGAAGTCGATGATCTCTTTAAGGCACAAAACAACCAGCTTCTCAGTTAGAAGTTTTGATTGGTAAAAACTAAATACTTAATACCCATCATTTACAGTGTATCTCTTTGTCCACTTTTAAATGACTTTTTATGTTAATTTCTGCTTTGGAAATATGATCTTTATCCATCACCCCAAAATCTCAGCTTCATCTCGGTGTTCCTTGGAGTCTTTCATATTATAATAAATGCCTCTTTTCTTTTATTTTTTTAAGCAACCTTCCCCAAACTAAGAGTTGTGACTGGTGCTATTAAAAGAGCTTAGAACTTCCCATTTCCTTGCTAGGGCTAAAATTAAACTGTCCATTCCTTAGGGCCCAACATAACATCTGCCAGATGTCTTGGCATATCACACAGGAGGAGGAATTTTCTTCGAGCGCTATCTCCTCTCCTCTCCATTTTCTCATAATCAATTAATAGGTTACCAGCTAATGTCTCTGAAAGCCACCAGTTCATAAGCATGTGACCCTCACCAAAGATATGTGCTTTCACACACACATACACACATATACACACACTGACAGATGCTTATCCCGCCCCCCCCAATAGATTTTTAGCAATAGACTCTGGAAATATTTCCCCCCACTTCTTTTGAATTCCCTTAGTTCCTCTGTACGAATCATCCAGTTAGACACTCATGTCAGATCCTTTGCAATCTGAGTTCATTATTTATATATTTCCTAATCTGTGAGTGTGGCTTTGTGAAACAGCACCTCTTTTCTTCAGTCATCAACTTGAAACATTCAATACGGCTCTGGCAATGCTGTCCCATGAGGCAGTGAACTACAGGTCTGACAAAGGCACACACCACAAAGAAGGTAAGTAAGGCTACCTTAACCAAAAAAACCTTCAACACCAGGAACGAGTTCAAGATCGACTAGACCCTATTAAACTCTGTCACACAGAAAACGCAACTCTTTCCCAAGGCAACTTTACCTTTCCTTCCAGGAAAACTGACCACAAGTACTTTTAAGTCATTAGTAGAGCTGGATTTCTTTTCAAACCCTACTGTCTTCTGGGAGACTCATTAGAAAGATTTTATATATTTATATAGAAAAAGTTTATTTACTTTGCATCTTAAAAGTTGTCTCTAACTCCAAAGAGGGGAAAACAAATCTTCAGGGAGTGTGACCAATGAATTAGATGGACATAAATCTAATATCAGAGATATTATGAACTACAAAGTTCCAACAAGAATCTTTTTTTAATGACAATGTATGTCATAGCTCACATGTTTCTCCAGAATGATTTTTCTTGGTGATACATTAGAGCAATGGCAAAAAATTGCCTGACAAGCCTCATCAACTTGATGTCTCAAAAACAATAAGGATCTCTGAGCTTTGACGTCAAGTAAGAATGTTCAATTTGACACTTTTTATTTCCATCATAATGGTTTATCCAAGATATTCACCCTATTTCAAATGTATATATCTACAAATACATAAGAAACCATGTCTTTAGTGTTATGGCACTTCCCATATTGATAAAGGGGACCAGAGATGGGAAGGGTCTGTTGGGTAACAAGTTAGAACATATTCTTAAACTCTGAAATGCCTCTTAGATACTTAATTCTTTCCCTCCAGAAAGCTCACCTCTTTGAGCCTTGTCTATAAAGACACCAAAACATTTGGTTGCACAGTCAAACAATGCGGTAAGTCAAACTGCTGGACTGACAATCAGTTTGTCAGGTTCCCACCCTCCACCCCCAATGAGGTCAGTCAGTCAGCCGTTGTCCTGATATCAATAACAAAAAAGGTATTATGGAAGTTTGCTTCAAGATCAGTGTACAACGTATGTAAATTTACATAAACATATCTGCTAAATTAGACGCAAAATTTTCTGGTAATTACTTTCCCAAATAACTCCTTATCCCCTTGCATTTGAACTTCTGAGTTTGAACATGTAGCAGCATCCTCACATGCATTAGCAAATTTAAATAAAACATTGATGACATTCCACTTAAGAGTAACGGGCACCAAAGGATAACATTCAAAAATGAATAATAAAAGGTTTGATTCCAAGTAAGATTTTTAAAGTGCTCTTAGAAAGGCCTAGGTTTTGAATAAAGAAGCAGAGATCTGAAGAGAAGTATTTTTAAATGAGCATACACATCAAGTGAAAATCTTGAAAACCATACATCTTCATGTGCAAAAACAGGGTTTTACTTCATTGACCAGGGACAATTACCAGCTAAAGAACCATGTGTCTCCCCCTCTCCTTTCACACCCCTCAGAAGAACAATAACCCTCAATTAATGACACAACACTTTGGTTTGAAAAATGTGATGTTGTCATATACAGCATTGTGCATTTGCTGAATGACACTGCTACCAGCTACTCAACAGAATATAATTGCATCTGGAATCTAAAACCACTTCAATATGCACAAAAATACTGTAGACATAAGGAAGTTTACCAAAAATCTGACACACACAAAAATCTGACACATAATGAGAAAGCAAAGCAAGAAAAAAGCTGGTATAAGTCGCTCACCAATGTGTTCCTTGTTTCTCTTGAAGCTGGTACCTCTGTTTCTCCTTAGTTGAAAACAAGGTCTAATCAGCCTTCTTACAATATATTAATTGGTTCTGAATGTCCTTCAAGTTTTCATTCCACCATGGAGCCCTCCTCACCTATCTTCAACAGTCCATCTAAAATTCTTCCAACATCTTCCCTCATCCTCAAGATGGCTACCTTACCTAATGGAAAAGCAACATCTTCATGATTGGATTTTATAAAATCCTCAAGCATTTCAGGATTTAGTTCTTTACTTGGATCGATTACATACATTCTCTAGAACTAATCTGTGAAGAATTCCAATCAATGTGTGTGGACTGAGGTAGGACTGGGTTCTTTCTTCCAATCACCCTCACAAAATGTCTTCCTGTAAGACTAATAAATTCCTCCCAATTAAAAAGGTGAAGATACCTGGTCATAGGTTTTTCTCAACTGACATAATATTTCTTAAAAATTTGTTTCCATAGTGACATTCTCAAGAAGACATTTGATATTTGTGAAGACTTACTGTACTTGAGAACACAGGAAAAAAATAGCAGAATGGAAAGGAAGGGGAAAACAAAGGAACTAAAAGAAGGCCAAATACACAAATGGAACAACCTGAAGAGAAATGTAGACCCTAGAGAAACTGGTGTCAGTCAGAGTTCCTTTGAGATCTTGGAGGATTTGTTGTTGGTTTTTGTTTTCTTTCCCAGAGATCAACCCAAACCAGACAATAAAGTCTTGCAATGCATCAAAACATGATGATAACCAAGCCCCAGAACTCCAGAATCTCAGCTCAGGACCACCACCATCTTCACAATGAGGAAACAGCATTTCCTCGTGACTTTCAGGAGACCTGGAGCAGCTTAAAGTTGTGTGAAGACCTCAGTGGAAATTGTTTAAGGTTTTGCCTTGCCTTTCCTGAAAGAGGTCAAAACCCTTCAGGTCCACTCAAAAGGGAAAAGAAAAAAAATCCAAAAGTTTACTTTAAAATGGAAACAAACATCTCAATAACTTGTGAAAGCACTCCTTTGGTGGGAGAAAAATCTGAGCAGCCCTTAAAAGCCCCTCATTTCCTTGCATAATGAATAGACAGTGAGGAACCACAAGATTTCCCCCAGGAAAGGGAGAAGGAGTAGGCAGGCAAGCCTCCTCCTCCAGCCATCACCAACAGAGCTTCAAAATGGAGACATCCATAATTTTATAAACACTTCTCATCTCAGCTTTGTCTCCTGGAAACCCGCTCTCCTCCATTTTCTGGTGGAGTTACAACATGACACAGGCTTACCTGACTCAGTTCCCAGCTCTCAACCAAACTAGTCACTTCCTCAAAAACCTGCAAGCCACCTCCAGAAACAAAACCAAAGCAAACCAAACAGCCAACACAGACACTCAGACACAGCCCCCCAGAACCTGGGAGAAAGCCCCAACTGGTTGGTCTTTTCCCATCCCAGGCGCGTGCTTAAAAATGAAACTTTTTTTTTTTTTGGTAGGGGAGGAATATAAAAGGAACTCCAGGCAGCCTCCCTCCCTCTCTGTAGGTTAGAAGCTACAATGAAAAGAAAATGAGGGTTCCTTCAGGAATGGTGAAAAGCCTGGAGAATGAACGTGAGAAGGAGCTTTGTGTTTTGGAGTCTGGACTGGAACCAAAGCAGACAGCTTGCAAATGGAGGACAGGGAGATAAAGAAAGGGAAAGAGAGGGGCTGCTCCAATGGGGGGCGGCTGCGGCTTCTCCTCGTGCCTGGAAGGAGGGCAGACCCCTGGGAACTGCACCAGGAGACGACCCCTAGGCCCCTTGCCTTCTTTCCTCCCTTCCTCAGAAGAGAGCCAAGCGTGTGTAATGGCTTCTCCTCTCCAGAAACCGTTGTCCTCTTCCACCAGACGCTTCTGAACCCCCAGCCTGGAGACAGCTCCTCAGCTGCTCCTGGACCTGCGCTCCCCCCACCCGGCCCGCGCCCCCAGCTCCTCGCCTCTGTCCTCACCAGCAGCAGCAGCAGCAGCACCACCACCAGCAGCAGCAGCAGCAGCAGCAGCCGCCACCCCCGACACATCCCGACCCCGCATCCCAACTTCGGAGACAGAGAGAGAGGGAGAGAGCCAAATACCTGAGGAAGAGGGGGGTGCCAATCCGCACGGCTTTGCCATCGGGCTGGGGACAGGCAGACAGAGGGGGAAAGGAAGGAGAGGGACAGAGAAAGAAAGAGGTCAACCGGCTCAGGTCGGGGCGGCTCAGAGCGCTCCCTCCTCGGCCCCTCGCTCGCTCCCTCTGGCTCTCGGCTGAGGTCTCCTCGCCTCCCGCCCTCCGCCCCCCTCTCTGTCCCTACTCCTGTCCCCACGCTTGAAGCATTGGTCCTAAGCCTTTAGCTCTCTTCTCACTCATCTTTCATTTTCTCTTCTCTCCATAGAACTACACGAAATTAATTAAGCCACAGCGCTCCGCTCCCCCCAGCAGAAGGAGCAGCCAGCAGGAAAAGCACAGCCACCTCACTGCCCCTGCTACCACCACCACCTTCTCCACCTCTTCCTCCTCCTCTTCCTCCCTCGCTTCTCCTCCTCCTCTTCCTCCTCCCCCTCCCGCTCTCCCTCCTCCCCCTCCTCCTCCTCTGCTCGCTGGCTTCTTCTCTTCCAACAGCCAGTCCAGGCAGGGGACTTCCTCTCCTCCGGCTCCACCAACCCTCCTCGGCCGAATGAATGAGCGCGTTTGTGCGTCCACCACCCCGCGCTCTCCTGCTCGGGGCACTCGGACCACCCCGAGGTGGCTGTTTAATTGCAGTAACTTACAGAAGAAGCGTCCCGGCGCCGGGAGGTGTTTCGGGTGCTCCAGCCCCACCGCCTCCTTATCCTCTTTCTCTTTCTCCTCTTCCTGCTCGGGTTATTGTTGTGGAAGTTGTTTGGGAGTCTCATGTGCTTCTGCCGGGTCTCAGCAATGGAGGATCGCCATCTTCCCTGCCTTCCTCGGCTCCTCAGACTCGCTGCAGCTGCAGATGACCTGAGATATCCGTCTCTCTCTCCCTCTCCCTCTCTCTCCCTCCCTCCCTCTCCCTCTCACTCTCTCCCCTCTCTCCTCTTCTCTCTCCTCTCCTCCCTCTCCCTCGCGCGCGCTCTCTCTCTCCCTCCCTCTGTGTCTCTCTCTGAATAATGAGAAACCAGAGGGAGAGAGAAAGCAAGACAGAAAGAGAGAAGGAAGACAATCTTCTCCTGCCACACAAAACGCCGGAGCACCAGGGGGTGCGCGAAGCCTTTCTAATAACAACAACAACGTGCAGGAGAGAGGAAGAAAAAAGAAAGAAAGAAATGAGGAAAGGGCTGGGGGATAGAAGGGAAGAATTATCCAAGAGATGGAGAAGAGCAGGAGCAGAAGCTGGAGGAGATGCTGAGGCTGCGGTTGCTGTCCCCCCTCCCCGCTGAACCCCAGAAGGAGGCAAGGTGGTTGCAAAGTTAAGGCTGGGACATTGTCTTTGTCACTCAGAGCAACACAGAGCCAGGCCAGTGAGATGCGAGAGGAGGAGGTGGCGGCAGTAGAGGAGGAGGAGGAGGAAGAGGAGGAGAAGGAGGCAAAGGAGGAGGAGAAGGGGAAGAGGGAGATGAGATGAATAAAGACCTGCGGAGAAGGCGGTGCGTGGAGCGCGGCAGCCGGGCAGAGACGTGCGCGCTCGCGCCCCGGAGATGCCCGGCCGCCCTGGCCGGCAGAGGAACCCCCCAGTGAGGACCCTGACCCGCGGCACATAGCGCTCCCACCATCAGCCCTGCCCCAGGCGCCGAGCCCCGGCCCCAGAGAGTCCCTCACACGCATCCATCTAGAGGCCAATCTTTGCAAAGAACAGATATGGGGAACTAGAGGTTGCAAGTCTAAATCCAGATCAACCACGTGGGGCTTTTTAATCCCTTTCCAGCTTGCGGTGTGAGTATCTCCAGTGAAAAGCTCAAATTGTCCTTTACTGGCACGTATTTTGGAGTTTTCTCCCTCGAAATAAAGGCTCATTGTGCATTTTCTTTCTTTTTGATATGGAAAGGGGTGTGGGGAGGGAGAGAACCACCCATCATTCCGAGCCTCGGAACCACCACTTTCTTTTCCTAACTTGCGAAATGTTTTGACGGCGCACCAAAAGGAAAAAAAAGCCTACTTAAATAACTTTGCACCCTCCAGCCCGGCGTTGTTTGCACTTTCTGGCTGGTCATCTAAAGGTTCGGAAAGTTAACAATCAGCGCTCCTAATGATAAGGTGTCATGGTGTTGAAGACAAGAGAGCCAAGATGAAGCTTTCACACCTTGAATTTTTATTTAGTGTAATTTTCCCAAAATCGTTCTTACCTGTCCGTTTTGCCAAGGAGTGGGGTTGCCTCCACTCACCCCAGTTCGAACATTTCCTCAGGCTTTAATTTGATTGGGGCGGGAGGGGGGGGGCGGCGGTCAGGGGTTGCCTACAGTATAAAAATCAATACAGCCAGTCAGGAGCAATTGAAGTTCAAGGGCATGAGCTGGTTGTACCATTTCCATTTCTACGCATCCTCGAGTTGAACATCAACAGCCTCCAGAGAGAGAAACGCGCAGCGCGTATTTTGGAGACCTTAATTAAAGTTTCTTTTGTCCGCGTCTGAATTGAGGGATGTTGCTGAATTCCTTTGCATCGGGGAGCGCGCATCCGGTAGAGAAGGCGCGGTGTTGAGGATCCAAGGCAAGATTGCCCGCTTTAATACTCCCTTCCCCTTCCAAACAACAATCCGAGAAGATATACCCGTAAACCCATACAATAAAGGGGAAGGAGACGCGCGCCGAGTTGGTTTCCATCGGATAGTGGGGTTTCATAAACAGATCTGAAATCCTCATTTTCCAAGATATTCCCCAATCGTTTATTCTGGGGCAGAATCTCTCACCCAGAGGCACGATTTCACCCCCCTCCAAGTCAACACTTCCTGCCCTTTTCTCCTCCCACTCACATTGAAAAGCTTGGGAGCCCTAAAAGGGTGTTGATGGCGGGGGTGATAAATAAATAAATAAATGACACTCTACGCGTGCGGTGGAGGAGAAAGGAGGGGGGAGAGGAAAGGGCGAGGAGACGGGAGAGAAAAAGTAGGGAGAGGAGAACAAGGAGAAAGCACAGAGGCAAGAGAGACACCGGAGTCAAAAGAAAGAGAAGAGAAAGAAAGGAGAGTGGAGGACGCTCGGGCTGTTCAGCGTTCAGAACTGACATGATCCTGGCTTTGTGCAGAATTGGAAGGACTCTCCCAGGTGCCTGGAGGGACTTGGGGAAGTCCTTCTGCCCCGAGCTCCTCCCCCACGGGACCCCAGGGCTGTCTGAGCGCTGGCCGCCGCTCCCCCATAAATTCCTCGTGGCAAAGAGAGGAAACGCGCCAGGTCTCCGCCGCCCCTTTCAGTGCCCGGGCTGATAATTTACCTCTTTGTCTTTAATAAAAAGCTGACTTCTTATGTCAAGCTCTGCACCGGGAAAATAACAATCGTATTTCAGGTTGAAAGCTCCTATTACTGCTGGGTTTTGGAGGCTGTGATAAAATCTTCATCGACGTGGAGGTACCTTCTGGGTTGGCCCTGGTCGGAAACCCTAAGATGGGGGCCGCCCTTCCCTGGGGGCAGGGGCGTGGGGAACCAGGTAGTGGGGAGGGAGGAAGCAGCGAGGAGGTCAGAGGAAACCCAAGGCTCTTGGGGCACCGTAGGGCTTCCCGCAGTCGGGGAATGAGCCCTGGGGAGGAGCCTTTCGCGAAAACGTAAGCGCGCCCCAACATGCCTCAGACCTCATAAACCCTCTTGGCAAAGACCCGGGAAGCGCTTGGCAGACCGATTGCGGTGAACTCCAGAAATTAACCTGCGCTACAATTAAACGGGCTGTCGCCCTTTCACACTCACCTCGAGCGACCGAAATAGAGAGCTCCCGAACCGGCCGCGGGGGACCTGGCTCCTCCCTCCTGTCCCAGGAGGAGAGGACAAAAAGGGGAGATGGACTTGGAGATGGCCCCGCCCTTCAAACGCTCCAATCCTTAGAAACCAAACCTCCTTTCCAAGCCTCCAAGTCTAGAAGGGACAAAGGCAGTGAGGAGATCCAAGACCAGTGGGGAGATAGGTGGTTTTCAGGCTTCTCCCGTGTGCGTCGGGAGGGAGATACGATGGCTAAGTTTCCATCCCAAATACAGGATGGGCTTCAGAAAGACCACTTTCTGGTTTAGAAGCAAATTCATTTCCCAAAACCATGAAGCAAACTACTGCAAAACTCCCACATAGCCCTGAGTTTTGAACGTGGGAAGGCTAAAATTTCAATGACTGATCCCATACATATTTTTTTTCGACTTTTTTTGGAGTCACATGTGTCTTAAGTGTCCAACTAAAATAATTTAAAGAAATTAAATAAGGTTGGGGAGTGGGCTTTTTGTTTGTTTTTGTTTGTTTTTATTGGGGGTAGTTTTCTTTCAAATGATAGCAAAGCAATTGGATAAATAAAAGCTGGGATAATCAAGGAAAGCGCCGTGGCTGAAGGGTTTAGTGAAAATCTTGATAAACTTGCCAGTTAAGTAACTGTAATTATGCTTTGCCATTAGCGAACCATTAAGATAAATAGGAGAAAGTTCACACCTCCTGTTATTTCATTCCCTAAGAATATTCACGAAGATAACACGAGCCTAGTTAGTGCGTTATCTTCTCCACCAGGAGAGTTAATTTCTAAATTTTTAAATTAAAACAGAAAAGCATAGGTTTTGTACACAGCCAACAACGTGAGGGAAGTCTCATGGGGACATGTTGGCTCCGTGAAAATTTGCTTTTTGTTACTGTACCCTATGCCATTATCCCCTGGAGTCATATGGGATTTCAAGACTTTATTAATGTTCCAGGAAAAATGAATCTGTTGGAAGTCTGGACTTTCTTCTCCCTTTTCATGGGTGACTGGCATACAGATTCCTCATAAAGGGAAATTATGGCTCATCAAAAGAGTGACTTTATGAGCATTAATAGAATAATAAATCTTGCCATTTTAGTTCAAGAAGGAGTGTAGTCCTATAATCAGAGTGACCCATGCAAATATGATCCACTTACTCGCCCAATTCCAGCAAGGATAGGGATAGTCTATAAATCATTTTAATTTTTAGAGGTTTAGGAAAGGAAGACACCCAAATCTCTTAAAAGTGCTTATGGGGAAAAGGGGACGTCTTTCACCTGCAGGAAGGAATCATGGAAAGAAGGAAGAGTTGGTCCAGAGGCTACATTACAAAAGATAGAATTTTAACTGAAACAAGAGCATATCGGTGTTCTAATGTCATTGTTTCAATTTTTACTTTCTGTCATATAAAAAGGAAACGTCCTCCTGCTTCCTGAAAACTATACCAAAAGAAGAAGAAGAAGAAGAAGAAGAAGAAGAGGAAGAGGAAGAAGAAGAAGAAGAAGAAGAAGAAGAAGAAGAAGAAGAAGAAGAAAGTCCAGTTTATAACCCTACTATCTAAATTCTAGCTGGAAAACTATTCAAGCTGATGGTTTTAGCAAAACAAAGATGAATAAAGAATATGGCTTTTTCAGAATTCTTGATGATTTCATCCTTAAACCATATTATGACACACCTCTTGAACCTGTTCTTTTCCTGCTTATATAAAACTTCTTTGCAATTCAAAAGTCTTTTTACAATTTAAGTGTTTGTTACTATGTTTTCTAAAATTTTTGAGATCCTTTACTCTTGATGGAAATTACTCAGCCTTTAAATGGCTTTTTTTTTTTTAAATTCCAAGTTGGATAATATGAGCCCTCCAAATATAAAGAAAGTCACTAGCACACCTTCTTCCTGATCCCTTACAGAAAAAAATGATATGTTCTCAAAAACCTGTATTCAAACATGTATAACTAGCAGAATAGTATCCATGCGTAGGGAGAAGTGACTAAAAGAAGACAAAGGTGATGATTCACAATTCTGAACAGCTCTCACAGGAAGAGAAATTGCAGTAACATAATGAATTTACTCTCTATGAATCTCCATACACACACACACACACACACACACCTTTGGATACTGAAGATGTTTCAATAGCAATGTTCTAAAATTTTTTTAAATGTCTCCCATAGGGAGGAGTTAAATTTACAGTTAGTTCCATTAAACTAGTTACTGTGATATAGAACATTCATTCATATGGAATATCATCCAACCAGTGAATATTTGTCTAGCGTAGACAGTGTGCCCTACTCACTGAATACCAGGAATGCTAAGAATACAAAGATAAGCCACGAGCTTTAAAATCACACCACTTGGCTATAGAACTTCAGGTTTCTGACTTAATCAAACAATACAGGGACTTCTGGCCAAGATGGAGGCATAGGTAGACACACTGTGCCTCCTCTCACAACCAAAATTAAGGACAACAAAGATTTAGAAATAAGAAAACAACCAGAACTCATAGAAAATTGAACTGTTCGGAAGCCCAACAGCCATTCATCCAGACCGGTAAGAAGGGCGGAGTCGCGGCAGGAAAAAGTGGAGGTGCGGACCGGGCACGCAGGCAGCAGCGGCTGGCAAATCCCAGGTGCACAGGCGGCGGCTAGCAGACCCCGGGCACAGGGTGGCAACTGTGCAGAACCAGTGAGGCCTCACAAGGTGGCTGGCTGACCAGGTGGTCCCACATTGGCACGCAGATAATCCAGGTGAAGGAGAAGCAGCGGAAGGGACTGGAATCCGAGAGTGAGCAGAGCAAGCACCATTGTTCCCTCCCAGACCCCGCCCCCACATACAGCATCACTACCCAACGACTGGGCTGCCCTGCCCTGGAGAACACTTGAGGCTCCACCCCTCATACGGAACTGCAGTGACTAAGCAAAAAAGAAAAAAGAAAAAGAAAAAGAAAAGAAAAGAAAAGAAAAAAGAAAAGAAACAAAAATGGCTCAAACCGGAGAACAAATCAAAGCCCCAGAGCCAATTTATCTAAATGACGAAGAGATAGCCAACCTATCAGATGCACAATTCAAAACCCTGGTGATCAGGATGCTCACAGAATTGGTTGATTTTGCTCACAAATTAGATGAAAAAATGGAGGCTACAATAAGTGAAATGAAGAAAAATGCAGAGAGAACCAATAGTGATGGGAGGAAAACTGAGAGTCAAATCAATGGAGTAGACCAGAAGGAAGAAAGAAACAACAAAAAAAATGAGGAAAGGCTTAGGAACCTCCAGGACGTCTTTAAACATCCCAACATCCGAATTATAGGGGTACCGGAAGGGGAAGAAGAAGAGCAACAAGTGGAAAACTTATTTGAACAAATAATAAAGGAGAACTTCCCCAATCTGGCAAAGGAAATAGACTTGCAGGAAGTCCAGGAAGCTCAGAGAGTCCCAAAGAAGTTGGACCCAAGGAGGAACACACCAAGGCACATCATCATTACATTAGCCAAGATTAAAATGAAGGAGAGAATTCTAGAAGCAGCAAGGGATAAAGGCAGAGTCACCTACAAAGGAGTTCCCATCAGACTGTCAGCTGATTTCTCAAAACAGACCTTATAGGCAAGAAGGGGCTGGAAAGAGGTATTCCAAGTCTGAAAGGCAAGGATCTACATCCAAGATCGCTCTATCCAGCAAAGCTGTCATTTAGAATGGAAGGGAAGATAAAGTGCTTTTCAGATAAGGTCAAGTTCAAGGAGTTCATCATCACCAAGCCCTTATTATATGAAATGTTAAAGGGACTTATCTAAGAAAAAGAGGATAAAAAATATGAACAGTAAAAAGACAGCAAACTCACAGGTATTAACAACCACACTAAAACAAAAGCAAACTAAGCAAACAGCTAGACCAGGAGCAAAAACACGGAAATGTAGATCACATGGAGAGTTAGCAATAGGGGAGTGGGAGGAGGAGAGGGGGAGGAAGATACAGAGAATAAGTAGTGTGGATGGTGGGTAGAAAATAGACAGGAGGAGGGCAAGAATAGTGTAGGAAAAGTAGAAGCTAAAGAACTTATGACACATGGACATGAACTAAAGGGGGGGAATGTGGGTGGGAGGGGGTGTGCAGGGTGGAGGGGAATGATGAGGAAAAATGGGACAACTGTAATAGCATAATCAATAAAATATATTAAAAAAAGTAATACAGGAACTTGGCCAATGAGGAGACTGATCAATTTGAAAATTTCTGTTTCTCCTATGGAGTTATGGAGAGGTAATATTTTAAGATAAAATTTCAGGATTTCATTTTAAAGCAAATGTCTTTCCTTAACTAATAATTTAACGTGAAATTCTTATTGGAGAAGTTTTTGTTTGTTTGTTTGTTTGTTTTTAGGAAAGAAAGCAAGTTTGGCTCAACTATGATTAGATTAGCCAAAAATTCAGAAGAAAACTATGTCAACTGAAAGATCACCCATTTGCTGAGGCATCCCTTGTAGTAGAAAGACTGGTATTTCCCGATGCCTAGTACTTGTACTCAAGTGGAGCCCAGAGAGGGCATCTGACTTGGTCAAGAACACAGAAAGGGTGGAGGGAGTCAGCTCTGGAAGCTATGCCTCCACGGCCATTTCCTAAAGTTGTCATTCTCATATCCCCTTTCAGATTTTTTGGTTTACATATTTCCATACTACTTGTACTTTTACTTACTTAATATATATTATTTTTATTACTAGAAGTCCAATGTGCTATCCATTGTGCCACAGAGCCCACTTACATATATTTATATCAACTTAAAAGCTTTTTAGCTTCATTAGAAGCAATAATACTCATAAAATCACAGGTTTGATGGGCTATCTACATGTGCATTTCTAATATACATCAAAATATATTTTGTTAAATTTAAAATAATAAAAATATTTTGGATTAAAAAATATCTGATAGTATACCTCCCAAACTGCTAATAGTAAGGAGTGAGAGATGAAGGGGGAAAAAGTGTTCCTTAATTATTGTGTGTACAAACACAAATCACTTTTATAATTTTTTTTAAATAAGAAATGCCCTGGTTGATGTGGCTCAGTTCGTTAAATCATCGTCCTGTAAACCCAAAGGCTGCTGGTTCGATTCCTAGTCAGGTCACATGCCTGGATTGTAGGTTTGGTCCCAAGTGTTCCATCCCTGGTTGGGGTGCGTAGAAGAGGCAACCAATCATTGTTTCTCTCTCACAGAGCTGTGCCTCTTTCTCTCCAAAACCAAGAAGCATGTCCTCATTTGAGGATTAGATAGATAGACAGATAATGTGTTCCAGTGATGGCTTTTATAACCCCAAATTAAATCCTCTCATATGTTTTTAGTAGAAATTAAAAATTATTACAATCTTTTTAGCACAATTTAATAATATATATTTAAAGTCTTAAAATGTTCTCACTTTTGTCCCCTTAATTGTTCCTCTTAGAATCTACCCTAAGGAAACAAACAAAGAAAAGATTTACACACAAAAAAAATGATACAGATAAAGTAATTGAAAATAATGTGATTAAGATAAGAGGAATGGTTAAGTAAATAGTAATATATCCCCATGATGACACATTAGGCGGTTTAAAATTGTTTGTGAGATTTTATAATTAAATAGAAAAATGGCCTCATGCTAGGTAAAAGATCTAGATGCAAAATTGTAATCACAGGTTATTTTTTTTAATGCACAAGCACAAAAATTATCTTGAAAGGAAAATACTTTGACTAAGAAAAAATTTAGAAAATGTGGAACTTATGTGCAATCTATACAATAAATAATTTTATACAGAGTGGGGCAAAAATAGGTTTATAGTTGTGAGTATATAAAACAGTTTATTTTTGTATTATTTATTAATTATTATATATTTTACATATGAGCAACTGTAAACCTCTTTTTGCCCCATCCTGTATATACCATATATACATAAATACATACACATACATATACACACTATGAAGTCTACTGCTTTGTTTGAATTAAATTGTCAATTATCTGTTTAATTATTTAAAGACATTTAAAGTTAAATAGTAGACCCTGCTTTTTGTGTTTGGTAATTATAAATGTTACAAAGACCTTATTAATACTGCTAACAAAATAGTGGTACAGTAACTTTTTCACAAAGGTAATTTAATTTGCTTTTCACAGGAAAAATAGGAAGATTTGATTGGGCATTTTTAACACATTTTACATACAAAAGGAGATTTAAGACCAAAGATTGAATGATTTAACCTAAGGTCTTCCAATGCGGTTGGTATAAAGAAGACTAAAATCCAGGTGTGCTATATATTAATCTTATATTTTGAAATCTAGAAATTCACTACAATCTCAAAAATATTAGCAAAAGAAAATTACTAATGACCAATGAAAAAAGTTCAACTTCATCAGTTATGCAAATGAAAGCTATGATAGTTTTTTACATTGAAAAGCTGGCAAGTATATACATATATGTGTGTGTGTATAGATAGATGGATAGATAGAATGTGTGTATATACATATATATGCTTATATTTCCCAGTTGTTGAGAGGATATGATTCCCAGTTGATGAAGATATGGAAAAACAGACCATCTAGTCCTCGGTTGGTAGGAATATGAAAAGTTTCATTATTCTAGATGTAGCAAAAGTCTTTAATCCAGGAAATAAACTTTTAGAAATTATGTGAAAGAAATATTCATGACTGTCATCAAAAATTAATGTATAAGGAGGTTCATTGTGGCATCAATGCCCAACAACAAGTGACTAAAGAACTTATGTTCATCAATGTAATAGAAAGCTATACAGCTATCAAATTCTAAAGGAAATATTAAATGATATTAAAACATTTACATGACTTTAGACAAAGGAAAGAAATTTCAAAACTGTGTATATATAGCATTATCTCATATTTTTAAATATATGTGATTTTATATAGGTGTTGAAAATTGATTAGAAAAGCATAATCAAAGTGTTAATAGTTTTTTCCAGGTGATTTAATTTTTCCTAGGTGATGTAATTACAGGTATGTAATATTTCTTTCCTGTGTTTCTACATTGTTTCCACTTTGCTTCTCAAGTTTTAAAACATTTCTACAACAAATGTATTTCTTTTGCAGTTAGAAAATCTTAAATTTTGCAAATAAATTTTGCCAACACAAAATTTCTCTTATATCATAAAGCCTGACCAAACCAAATGTTTTCCCAGTTTATAAAACAAATTTATTAAATATTATTTTTGAGACACATACACTTTGACCCTTGCATATATTCATTTGATTTCCAAACAAGCCTTTACTCAGAGTTCAGTTCACCCAGTAGGGATTTTGAGTAATAACTGCCAGAACCAAGGAGACTTGGCTTTGCATTCACTAATAAGCAGCACGTGACTGACTCCGTGTAGACTTCATGTTAGTTCCCCTTTCACCATAACATGGAATCTACACATACTCCCTCCTGTCTCCTTGGTTAGGATTTGGTTTCCCAACAAGTTGCTAAGAACAGTGTTTCACAAAAGTTATTCATTGATTACATATTTTTTAAGTGTTTGGAAAGCACAACAAGTTTATCTTTGTGTATCTATTTTTAAAATACATTTTATTGATTATGCTATTACAGTTGTCCCATTTTTCCTCCCCTTTATTTCCTTCCACCCTGCACCTGCCCTACTACCAGCATTTCCTCCACTTAGTTCATGTCCATGGGTCATACATATAAGTTCTTTGGCTTCTCCATTTCCTATACTATTTTTAACCTCCCTCTGTCTATTTTCTACCTACCATTTATGCTTTTTACACCCTGTACATTTTCCCCCATTCTCCCCACTCCACCTCCCCACTGATAACCCTACATGTGAACTCCATTTCTGTGATTTTGTTCCTGTTCTAGTGGTTTGCTTAGTTTGTTTTTGTTTTAGGTTCAGTTGGTAGTTGTGAGTTGTGAGTCTATCATTTTACTGTTCACAGATTTGATCATCTTCTTTTTCTTAGGTAAGTCCCTTTAACCTTTCATATAATAAGGGCTTAGAGATGAGGAACTCCTTTAACTGGACCTTATCTGAGAAGCACTTTATCTGACCTTCCATTCTAAATGATAGCTTTGCTGGATAGAGTAATCTTGGATGTCGGTCCTTGCCTTTCATGACTCGGAATACTTCTTTCTAGTCCCTTCTTACCTGCAAGGTTTCTTTTGAGAAATCAGCTGATAGTCTTATGGGAACTCCTTTGTAGGTAACTGTCTCCTTTTCTTTTGCTGCTTTTAAGATTCTCTCTTTATCTTTAGTCTTGGCTAATGTAGTTATGATATGCCTTGGAGTGTGCTTCCTTGGGTCCAACTTCTTTGGTACTCTGAGCTTCCTAGTCTTCCTGGAAGTCTGTTTCCTTTGCCAGATTGGGGAAACTCTCCTTCATTACTTTTTCAAATAAGTTTTCAATTTCTTGCTCTTCTTCTTTTCCTTCTGGCACCCCCATGATTCAAATGTTGGAAGGTTTGAAGTTGTCTCCGAGGTTCCTAAGCCTCTCCTCATTTTTTTGAATTTCTGTTTCTTCATTCTGTTCTCATTGAATATTTATTTCTTCCTTCTGCTTCAAATCATTGATTTGAGTCCCAGTTTCCTTGCCTTCACTGTTGGTTCCATGTATATTTTTTTTATTTCACTTTACATAACCTTCACTTTTTCCTCTATTTTGCAACCATACTCAACTGTTTCTGTGAGCATCCTGATTACCAGTGTTTTGAACTCTGCATCTGATAGGATGGTTATCTCTTCATAGCTGAGTTCTATTTTTTGAGTTTTGATCTGTTCTTTTATTTGGGCCATATTTCTTTGTTTTGGTGCACCTGTTAAGTTGTAAGGGGTAGAGCCTTAGGAATTTGCCAGGGTGGAGAAACCTACATCATTGTTTTATTGTGCTGTACGTAGGGGAGGGGTCCAAGAGGGAACAATGCTGTTTGCTCTGGTCTTGGCTGGCTTTCAGTCACTTCCTCTGCTACCCACAAGCAAATTTGGCTCTTCTGGTGCTGATTCCTGGGTAAGTGGGTTGTGTACATTCTAGGACCCTATGGGTCTCTCCAATGAACTCTCCTGTGAGGCTAGGAGTTTCTTCTGCCACCACAACCCCCACAGGTGTTTTTTCAGCTGGAGGTTTTGAAGCTTTCTTTTCCTGTGCTGGAACCCTGGGTCACATGGTCTGTTTTGCTCCCCAGTTGTTCCCCTGTTTTATCCGGGCGCAAATGTGGGACCACCTGTTCTGCCAGCCACTGCCTTGCCTGCCCTGGTCTGCTAGCCACTGCCTAGCCCATCTGGTCCTAGAGCCCCTGCCTTGCTGTACATCTGGTCCTCCCCTGCTGCCCCTCTCCCTTCCTCCTACCAGTCTGGATGAATGTTTCTTCTTTAATTCCTTGGTTGCCAGACATCCATACAGTTTGATTTTCTGGCAGTTCTGATTTTTTTAAATTAGTTGTCATCCTTCTTTCAGTTGTGGGAAGAGGCAAAGTGCATGTACTTACACCTCCATCTTGCCAAGAAGTCTTTAGTATCTTTTTGATGTTTATCTTGAAAATCTGTCCATTCCAAGGAGGAAATGTTGAGTATTTATTGATTTAATATTTAGAATACAGACAACACCAAATATAGCAATCAACATTTACTTACTAGTTTGCAGCTTCCTCTTATTAGTGGCTCAGTGGGCTTCATGCATCAGTTTCTAAATTTATGAAAGAATAATTAAATACTTCCAGGATTGTTATGAGGCTTTAAAAATGCATGTAGAGAACATGAGCTTCTGTAAGTGTAAGCTTTACTGTGAGGCAGCATAGATGAAGGGCAAGCTCTAAATCTGGAGTCAAGACAGATATCTAGGTCGGAAAGTCAAAACCAAAATACGTGCCCATGACAGAACACTATCTATTACTATTTATGCAATTTTTAAAAATCAACAACAATAATTAAAAAATGAGATATCTATGCATGATTGACTGTATCTAATTTCTCCTACTACTATTTATTTTCTTCTTGTTAGTTCCCTTGGCCCTGTGCTAGAACTCAGCTACCAAATATGTGACAGCAGGGCCAAAGGTTGTTTAAAAGTGGAGGAGAAAACCTTGAAGCCAAGAAAATGTTGGTTTATTGACATCGCAAATTGAAAAAATATATATATATGCTCACAAAAATCTATCTAGTGCAGGATTTGTTATAACAAGTATAAATAACTAAACTATAGCAAAAGGGGAACATTTTCCTTTGCTTCATTTTTCTGTGAATTGCAAAGAGACCACCATTGTTCAGTAATCTGGCTTCGGGAGCAGCAGGGTTCTGTGGAAGTCCCATTGAAAACCACTGATGTGTTCCAGATGAGAGAATGGTCTCAAGGAAGAGTGATTTGCCCAGGAAGTTACTGAAGATCCAGAGCCTGTTCGATCAACCCCTCTGCATGGCAGTGTCCACCACATCCAATTTACCCTTTTTTCTTTATCTTTTTCTTTTCTTTTTCTTTTAGTTAAAGAGTGTTTCTTGAACTGGTATTGAACCCAAAACTCAGTTGTCTTCTTTCCTTTCTGCCTCTTTCTCTCGCTTTCTCCCTTCCTTCCTAAGGTTTCCCAGAAATGAGATCCTGTACTTTACACAAGCAACAATAATGAACAGCTTAGTCAACCAGTAAATAATTTTATGTTTTTCTAAATTGTCTTGATGACTTTCAGTTCATTTTGTCTTTTTTCTAACCTCAGAGGATTAGCTGAGGAGCTCATTGTGTTCTCCATATATCAATATCTTCTTTTCCTAGGGAATGTTCAGGGTGTTCCTCCACCTTTTTGTTCTTATTTTTCAATTTGAAGTGTTCTTTTTTTATAAGCTTAGATCACATACACACACACACACACACACAAAAGGACAAAGAGAGCATGAGGCTTTTCACCTGGAAAATTATAATTCTGCTTTTTTTTCACATACAGCTATAAATGGAGACACATAGCATATTCTGCATATCAGGGATCATATGCAAAGTTGATTGTTCTCGTCCTTTTGTGTTCCCTGTATTTCATGGAGCATTCATAATGGAATTATTCCTATTATTGAAAAAGAGATTGGCCAGTGCTCTCATTTGACTTATGATGGAGCTCTGAATTTGAAATTAGTGGGGACTTTTTAAAAGTCATGAACATGGAATTATAGTATCAACTTGCTAATCAACTTAACTCTATGGATACTGGAACTGAATGTAAAGCACATAACTTAGAAAGAGAAAAGCAATAGCGATTGTTATTACAGTTTTATTTAACTATAGCCCATAGCCAAGATCTAGCAGATGGCTCCTGTCCCATTCACTGAGATTGCAAAGTCCAAGACATCTCCAGCTGCCAACCAAAAAACAACTCAGGAAGAGAAGCCCTCATCAGGCAAAGTGGTACCATGTGTGTAAGGGAAGATGCACAGATCTTGTCTGGAGCCTGGGAAAAGCATTAACTCTCTGGATCAGCAATGGGAATCCCTGACATTTGTAAATGATCTCACAAATTCTTCCCACATTCATTTAAAAATCCATTCTTCACAATAATTTATGATGGGAAGATTATATTTTCTAATTTTATGTTTGAAGAAACCAAGGCTTAAAGTAGATTAGTGACTTGTCCAAGATCATTCAACATGGAACTTGAACTCAGGACTTCTGATTCCAAATAGTACCAACTTTCTTCAATGTCAAGTATTAAACTCCTGATATAAAATAGTAATATGTTTTTATCTCTCTTTTTATACAATGTATGTATATTTATTCATTTCTCTCTATATTCTCTGATTACAAAAATAATACGTATGTAGCAAATTATCAAATACATAAAAGCTTAAAAGAGAAAAATAATATCTACTCCCAAAATACAGAGAGAACTACTATTATTCCCTGTATTTCTCTCTTTGTGATTTGGTAACTTATGTCCTTTGTCTCTTTCTTTTTTATTAGTATGATTGTATGTGTGCCTACATTGATTTTATGATGTCACTTTAGAGATTAAGGATATTAATCCCCTTTAATATATATTAAAATATTTTTCTTAGTTGTTTCTTTGCTTTTAACTTTAATAATAATTCTTGTTGATATATAGATGTTAAAAGTTTTGTCTTTACATTTATCAATCATTTTCTTTATGCTTTCTACCACTGGTAGAAATATCAGAAAGGCCTTCAAAACCCCTAATAGGACAACTATTGATTGAAATACTTTTAAAATTAATTCCAAGATTTTTGCTTTTACATATAACTCTACCATGTGAGTAGAATTTATTTTAATATCTGATATGAGGTGGAAATCAAACAGAATTGTTTTCCAAATCATTAACTAATTGTCATAGCATTGTTTTTTTTAAAAAGCATCCTTCTTAGCTACTTGAAGTCACTTAATTGAAATGCCACCTCTACTACTCACTACAATTTTGTACATAGTAAGATAAGTTTCTAAACTCTCCATTTGCTTCCATTTATGTGTCTACTTTAGTAAGCATGGGTGTTGGTTTTAATCTTGGTTCTTATTTACTCTTTTACTATCAGGTTTATTCCTTTAAATTGAAAAATATAGCAATATTTTTTAGATTGTATTAAATATTTTAGCAAAATTTTCATGTATATAAAATATGTATGTATTTTATATAACTTAACTGAGTTGATATTCCCTTAGGAATTATGCAGTTTATTGTTTAGCACATATTTATTATTTTACAAAATTACAGACATTTTAGTGGGCTACAAATCCATTCAAAACTTTACATCAGCTTTTTTCTTAATATAGTTAGATTCAGGATTCTGAATCTAATACTTCACACTACTGTTAACTACTCAACTTTGTTTCATCTTGCCAAGAAAACAGTTAAGGGGATAAAGAGAGCAGTGACTTCAGAATTCATAAAGGAAAACAGGAACAAGAAAATTCAATTAATGCAATAAAAGAGTAGGAAAGAAAAATGATATAAACAAACAAGAGAATGTGGTAATAGAAAATAGTATTAAAAATAAGAATAAGATATCAGAAATAAAACTGGTTAATATGTGCATGTCAATTTTCAGAATAAATGTTAATAGATGAAATTTCTCTATTGAGATATAAAAAATCTCATACTGTTACACCAAATAAATAACCATAAACTCTAATCAAGTTTATTAAATTGGTTGTACAATTCTCTATATCCTTTCTTTGTCTGAGGGTACTAGAATCTGTCAGTTTCTAGAACGAGATGTTAAACAACATGATAGTCTAAGAAACAGAAAACGCCAACAGCTGTTTAAATAGGTCATAAATAAAAGTAAATGACTAGCTTTGACTAGTGTGGCTCAGTTGGTTGGGCACCATTCCGCAAAGCAAAGAGTCATTGGTTTGATTCCCCATTGGGGCACTGACTGGGTTGTGGGTTTGGCTCCTGGTCAGGGCATGTGTGAGAGGCAACCAATCAACGTTTCTCTCTCACGTCGATATTTCTCTCCCTCTCTTTCTCTCTTCCTTCCCTGCTCTCCAAAAATAAATAAATAAAATCTTTTTTTTTAAAGTAAATGATCAGAAGATTTTGGAAATAAAAGGGAGCAACCATCATTCAGGAAAGCATTGTTGTAAAGAAAGTAGAGAAATATAGTAATATTAGACAAAATAAACTTCAAGGTTAAAAACACTAAAATAAAAAACAGTTTAGTTGATGAAAGGAATAATTCATCATTTTTGTACTTAATAATCTAACTTTTAAATATGTGAAGTGGGATCTGTTTTATCTATAAGAAATTCATAAAACTGCAATGATAATTGTAGATTTTTGACATGTCTCACCAAAAACAAACAAGCAACAAAAAAGCCCACATATTAGATGGTCCTCAAATACAAAAGGATATAGAAAAATTTAATAACATTCATTGACTTGATTATAGAGGTATGTACAGAACTATGTGCCTAATATTCTTTCTAATACCCTTCAAACATTTGTAAAAATTGGCCATTCACCTACAAAAATAAAGGTGCTATGAACTCTAAATAAATATTGAAAGCAGAATACAGATCAGTGTGATAAAATTATAAATTAACTGCCAAAGGACAGAAACACACACACACAACTATGTACTAAAAAACTTTAAAATACCTTTCATAATAACCTTTGGTTGAAAAGAAAACCAAGCTGAAATTACAAACCATTTAAATATTATAAACTACAGTGAGAATACTATGTATCAAAACTTGTGTGAGGTGACCCAGTTGTAGTCAGGTTAATATCCTTAAATGTATTAGTTAGAAAACTGAAATTATTTAAAATATATGAACACTTTCAACTGAAGGAGTTAAAAGGTTTTTCTTAAGTAGAAACTATTGATTGTTAAAAACAGAATTCTATGAAAATTAATATGTAAATGTTATTAATTTAACTATCAACAGAAAAAATCAGCTAAGTTTGATTTAAAAAAGAAAACACAAATACAGGGATGGGGCAAAAGTGTGTTTACTGTCATTCACATGGAAGAGAACACAATAATTAACAAATAACAGTACAAGCATGAACTCTGTCTCACACACTCACAGCTGTGAACCTGCTTTTGCCCGCCTGACGTACAGTGGTAAGATGAGAAGAGGGACATAGTGATGGGCTGGAGACTAAAAAGCTATGAAAATATTATATCAATAAAATTTACATTCTTAGGGGAAAAAGATAATTTTCCATAAATCTGTGTAATAACAAAAATTGAGGAGGAAGAGAACAAAAATAAACCAATTACTATAGGAAAAGAGAAAAGACAGCTAAATCCCTAAACCCCCACACCAGAAGAATTAGGTAAATTCTGGTACACCTAATAGAAACCAATAATTCCTCTTTATAAAATGTATTATGTATTTATTTTTGAACTTATTATAAAGCAATAGGTATTTATGGAAATATTTAAACAAAGGTTTTTAGACATAAAAGTAAAAGTTTTATGCTACTTAAATATTTTATAGTCATTCATTCTAGTCATCCCACAATCCAACAAAAAAACAAATACATAAATAAAACTTTATATCAATATTTATTATAAATATATATGCAAAGCTTCTATATATTTCATACAAAAATTTAACAGTGTGTGAAAGAAATAAGTCACTGTAAATAAATAAGGTTATCTCAGAAAAGCAAGGATACTCAAAACCAGGAAATCTATTTAGGTAGCTCATTACTTTAACCAAACACAGAATTTCCATGTGATCATCTTGATAGTTAGCAAATAAGCAGCTATGCAATTTGCTATCCATTTCTGATTAAAACAAAACAGAATAAAACAAAATTCAATTTTTAGTAATTCATAACTAGAAGGATCATTATTGAGATATCTACCAGAAAATTATTGCAAAATCTTACTACTGAATTGTTAGAAGCTTCCCTTTAAGGCCAGGAATTTAAAAGTAAATATCTGAAATCCATTGATACAATTCAATATTTCACTGAGGTCTCAGCCTTTTAGATAATTCAAGAAATGGAATTAATATTTAAAAAATTCAGGCCAAACTGTCATTATTTGCGAATGCAAATTAGATTTTCTCAGACAATCCTTACAAGTTAATAGAGCTTACAAGTTAATAGAGCTCAGAGTTCAATAGGGAACTGAGGACAAGGGAAACATACAGAAATTAATAATTTCCCCACATGCCCGTAATATCCAGAGAGGTTTGGAAGCATTCAGCTTCAGCTAGAGAACGCTGTCTTGATCAAGGTCTAAGCCTTGTTTGCTGAGAAGGGAATCTGGAGGAAGGCAGTTCATTTGTATCTTCAGTGGCTGAAAGATGTCTTTAAGGACCTCGGCACTTTTTACCTTTTTGTCCTATTATCTCAATTTGTTGCCCTTTTGTCTTCATATCTGCAGCCTGAGGGCCACATTGCAGCTCTCCCAACCAGGCTTCAGGCCTGCTCAGCAACACTGAAAGTTGGAAGAGAGCTCGGGGACAGGAGCAAAGGCACTTTACTGGTATCAAGGAGTAAAATTTATCAGAATTTCCCTTATCACAAATTGTGTCATTACTAGGTAAGATGGCCAGCCTTGGTGGCAAGGCAGCCATAGAAGGTGAGCATGTAGCGAAAGGAAAAATCATCTGGATTGCCACGAATGGCTTGGACCAATCGTGATTCGTCTTCTGGAAGTGGGCACGTGGCTGTCCCCTAAATAAAAGTAGGATTCTATTAGGAAGGGAGAAGTGGTTACGAGGTTATGTGGCAGATGACTCAGAGTGAATGTCACTATACCACTTAGAAAATATGATGGGAATAGAAGACCCCAATCACTTAAAAATCCATAAGAGAGGGGAGAGGGAAGTGAAGATCAGGGGAAAAGGTGAAGGGTTTATGGGAACGAGTATAAAGGACACATGGATAAAAACTAGGGTGGTGGGCTGGGATGGGAGTAAAAGACAGAAAACTGTATAAGAACAACAATTAAAATAAATTAAAAAATGAAACAAAATAAAAATAAAAATTAAAAATAAAGTGTACGATATAGAAAAAAGTCCATAAGAATAAACAAACAATATAGGTTATGAAATGTGCATAACCTATATGATGATATTTAGAAATTAAACTGAAATACTCTGTAAGGTGAAAAATGGAGAGACATATCAAATTATTCTGTGAAAAGCCTCAACACAGAAAAATGTTGATTCTCTATATAAGAATAACCCATAACTTCACAGCAGTCTCATCAAACTAGCCTTTTCTTTTTTATCTTGATAACTGATTCTAAAGTTTATCTGTAAGAGGACATTATGATTTACAAAAATAAAACTGGTATGAAACCTAACTCCTCATCATAGATCATAGCATTTATTATCCAGATACAGTGACAAGAAGTGTGGTATTGGCACAAAAATAGAATACAAACAACAGAACATAGAATGAAGTATAGTAAAGAATACAGAGTCCAAAAACAGTCATGTACACATGAGGATAAGTATATAACAAATACAGATTTCAAATCAGTTGAGAATAATTGATTATTTTCTATTTAATTTAATTTTCAAAAAATGTCTCCTCTTGGGAAGAAATAGTTATATTCCTTTTTCACACCATGTGCAAAAATCATTTCTAGATGGATAAAATTACATGCATGGAAAGACAAAACTCTAACATATGGGAGTCACAGGGGACTATTTTTATTATCTTGGATGTGAAAAGATTTTCTAAAATGACATAGATTGATCAGCTAATCAACATAATAAATTCTATAGGTGAAAAAAGATAAAAGAAAAATGAAAGACCTGGAGAGAAATGAAAGACCTGCAACATATATAACAGAGGCTAAATATTATTTGCAAAGCATTCCAATAACTCAATAAGAAAAGGACAATCCATATTTTTTTAAATGGATACAGGATATGATCAAGCAATTCATGGAATGCATACAAAATGGGAAAAATATATTAAAAAGACATCATACCTCTGATAATCATGGATGTAAAAATTACAATAATGATAAAATAATTTTATTCACCAAATTGTCAAATATTTTTTAAAAATTGATAGTCTTCAGTGTTGATGTAGATGTAAAGTACTGAGTTTGTGGAAATGTAAATCTGTACAGTGGTTTGGTAGAATGATATCTGCCAAAATTTGAAATACTCACAGCTTTCTAATCCAAAAATTATACTTCTGAGAATCAGCCCTATAGAAACATTTGCATGTGTGCGTAGAGCTGTTTATTCTAGTGTTGTTTCTGAGAGGAGAAAGTCTTAAGGTACTTAAATGCCCAACAGTGGTGGAATTATTTTATAAATTACAGTATATAAATGTATACTCTTAAAAATTTTTATGTTTTCATTACAATTAACATAGGTCTATTTGTATTGACATGGGAAGTTTGTGAAGATATGTCATTAAATAAAAAAGTCATGTATTTTTAAAATGTGTTTTATATTATATTATATATTTACATTATAAATGTTATATTTGTGTATTACATCATATAAGTGTGTCAATGCATAGAACAGTATCTAAAAAGATGATTTTACACATGACTTAGAAACTCGAGGACATTAATGCAGGGGATGGGGGAGAAAATGGCTATAAGGGGCTTTAATATTTTAGTCTGTGTATTTCTAACTCTTCAATTTCTTCAGCATGAACATGCATTATGTTGTTTTTGCAATTAAAAATTATGAAAAAAGGACAATTTAGTAGCTGGATTAAACAGACTGAAGTTCAAATCCTGTATGTATCACCTAATATATATTACACCTAACTGTGTGATTTGAATATTTTTAAGTTCTCAGAGACTCAATTTCTTTATCTACAAATTAGGAAAAGAGTATTTACCTCATAGATGCATTAACAGATCAGATAAGAATATGTCTGTAAAATTCCTGGCCCATAGTAGGTGCTAAATAAATAAATAAATAAATAAATACATAAATACATAGGTTTCTTAAGTGGCTGAGGTGAGAGATAAGTAAATCATAATCTTTATTATTTGTTTTTCTTATTTGGGCTTAAAGGAAGCATGATTTGATCAAGCAAACTTGATCCAGCATTCATACTTGAAATTTTTATTGGAAGATGGCAGATTTGCAGCATAGGGAACATAGTCAATAATACTGTAATACCTACGAGGGGAACACTTTGTAAAGTATATGACTGTCTAACCACTATGCTGTATATCTGAAACTAAAACAAAATAATACTGAATCTAAACTGTAATTGAAAAATAAAATTAAAAAAGAAAAATGATAGATATGGCCTACCTATTGAAATTAAATATTTAATTATTTGACTATTCATTTATTGATTAGTGAATATAGTATTATTTACTATATATCAGCCAGTGTGCTAGGCACTTGGCGGTGTAAAGTTGAACAAGAGCCAGTCTCTTCTGTTGAAGGACTTGAGGGTTGCTTTAATTCGATGCTTTCAGTTTCGTACTAGAGACATTTATATACTTCTAAGGATATAGAAAGGAATAGTGCTGAGAAATCACAGAATTAGAGAATCTTGGAATTGAAAAAGACCAAGAGATTATTTATTCAACTTGCCATCCAATGCAAGAACTTCTTCCACAACATTCTTGGAAGAAGAATGCTACAACAAAACTAAAAACTAGTTACCATCATCCATACTATATAGACAGTAACCGAGATCCAGAGAGGTTAAGTAATTTGTCTGAGGTCGCACAGCTAATTCCATAATTTAATTTGAACCCAGGCAGCCTCATCCCAGAGTCCAAGTTCTCAATCTAAACCACTATTCCCTAGTCTTTAAAAAAAATTTATTAAATTTATTGGGGTAGCATTGATTAATAAAATTATATAGGTTTTAAGTGTACAGTTCTATAATATATTGCATTGTGTGTTCCCCACCCAAAGTCAAGTCTCCTGTCACCATATTAATATATCCTACTCTTTGCACAGCTGGGACATTTCCAATGATAAGAAACTCAATATATTGAAAGGCTATTGTTTTTGCTTCATTAATAGTTTTTCTCTATATAGTGCTGGAATCTGTCTTCTTATAGCATCAGTTCTATACCTTCATGAGCATCAAATAATACCTCCAGTGTAATTCGACTTGCCAGGAATATAATAATGCTTCAGACATGGTTTCTACCCTCAAACAGTTCATAATCTTACTTTTTTATAATCATGCCTTTTCTGTTTGGATGTTTGGAGGATTACAGAATGTCTGCTTTCTTTTACCTCTTCTACCGGAGAACCCTCCAAAGGTCTGAAAATAAATACGTCCCCCACCCCTTCCAAATAAAAAACTCTCTATTTCTGATTGAATTTTTGATTGTTGTTCCACATTAACTGTCTAGATTTCCAGAGCCTCTCCAGCTCAATTTCCTTTCTCCAGATGTGTGCCTTATACTGTTCTTACAGGGTTTTGAATCAAAACAATGTAATGCTATGGTAGTACAGAGGAAGTTTGACTTTCATTTGAATTCAACTTCAAATAATATTTGCAATCATGGTTCTAGCTGTTGATAGCAACAATGCCATGTACTTATATTAAGTCAACTTAATACCATTCAGCCTCTCCACCCACCCAACCCCACAACTTTTTTTCTTTTAACAAATTTTGGTCTATCCAGGTCTTGTTTCTCTTCTTCACTTTGAACTTGTGAAATAGTATTTTTAATTCTTAAATCAAGACTTCATTACTATCCCTGTTAAATACAGTATTTTCATTTAAAAAATTTTGAGTCTATCAATTCAGACTGCCAAACTAGTTTTTAGTCTTGATATTGTTTTCCATATTATTAGCTAACTCTCCTAGCTTCACAAAATCCTCAATCCTCAAAGCCCACTGGTTTTATGATCTCTTTGAAGGATTCAGGCAAAAGACGGAATTTTGAGTTGTATTGCAAATCACGTCTTCCAGTTTGGAATAGGTTCATTCATCAATCCTCCTTTGCTGTCATTGTCCAATCAGGGATGACTTCACCTAGCTAAATTAGTATCTGACCAACTACATGTGATAAACAGATTATTATGTATGTTCAGGTTAACATACAGAAATGCATGACATAAACACCCAGGACACATCATTAGTGACGTAACATTCAGAAGATAAAGGCAAACAAAGATTTGTTTGTTGATTTTTATTTTCTAAACACTTCAGAGAGCTCTTCTGTGACTTCATCTCTAGCCCCTCAGTAGGCCAGTGTGATAAGATGAAATCTTGATTGTTTGAGAGTAGTTCTAGAAAGGCCAAAGCAATTCCATCCTCGTGGGCATGTTTCTCACTGTCCAGCCTCATTCAGGACAACCCAGAGAACCTCGAGGAAAGGATATGCTGTCTGTGCTTCAGACAGTCCCCTATTAATAGCACTGCTTGCAGCCATGCTTTTTATTTGTTTGGGATAGCTGGGCTCTCTAATGAGAACCTGGAGTTCAGATGGTCTTTGTTGCCAATGAAAGGCATGTCTGTGTGCATAATTTCCCTGTAGAAAGTTAAGAACCCTTACTAAGACATATATCTATCATCTATTTAATAAAGACCCATTGGTTATTGGGGGAGAAATATAACTTCTTGAGATAATGGCAGTTCAGTGGATGCACTTATGAATATTTTCATTTTAATGAGATATTCACATAGATGTATTAGTATTCATTTTTAGCAAGATGAAATCCTTTTTGGTACTAGGTGAATCTAAATAATGCTATTTATAATAACATTTTAATAATTTTCTTTGTTTTTTTCTACAGTGTAGAACTTGAAGAGTTTTCAGATATATCTAGACACAAAAGTACAGGCAGAGTGTTATATCTCCTTATTTTAATCAAGCCATATTTTATTGCTTAAAAGACAAAACAAATATTGTTGAAAAATAATCTCTCACCCAGTGTATATTATCCTCCAATAAAGTCCTTTAAAAATACCACTTGATTATTTGCCTAGAAGGCTTAGCTCATGGTCCAAGAAGAAGCAAAGCCCCGACAATCTGCTATCCAGTGGTGTGAGCAAATCCTCCACGGTCAGATCTGCATTCTCCTTAGTGGAAGATGCCCAGATTCACTGAGCCTACCTCTGGATTCATCTACATCTGTGAGGGACATTTCTTGAGCATTCAGATAGTTTCCCACTTCAACCACCTATTTTCTCTGTTTACCTGTCGAAGGACTTTTGCTAGCGCCATGAGACATGCAGAAAGCAACCTGGAAAATGCTGAATATTTAATCCTCTTAGTGGGCAACTCTCAACCGGTTAGTCTGTGAATAACTACCCCAGTTTGACCCCCCTGACAATGCTGAAGCATATTCTCTGCATGCTATTTTCAGAGGATCCCCATGAATCAGCCACTTGCCCATTGCAGTAACGTGATCATTAATACACCTTCTAGTCTAGTGGCCTCTTTTGATTCCTTGTCTCAGGGTCTACTTTGGGGAAAACAAACTATAATGTCCTCCTTCACCATTTCTGTGGAAATTTCTGTGAACCTGATTACACATTAGCACCTCCCCAGAGTGAGAAGAGGAGTCTTTTCTGTAGCTCAGGCAAGGTAATAAAGGAGTAGAGGGAAGACAGTGTTATGGAAAAAGCGTGGAAGTTAGAACCAGAAAATCTAATTTATGTCATCTAGTCAAATCTCAGTTTTCATTAGACTTGATCTTTGTCTTAGTAGATTGCTTTCTCCTTGAACATGCTCTTTACTTGACCTCTGAGCCTGCTTTCTTGATTTGTCTCCAATCTCACAAGCCATATACTTTCAGTCTCCTCTGCTGGACCCTCCTTATGTTTCTACCTCTATTTGTTGGAGAGATCAACACTCAGTCCCCAGACTCCCTCCCTTGGCTATCTAAACCCACTCCCAATGTGATTTCGTCTAGTCATGTGTTTTAAGCACCATATATGCACTCTCAAAACTACATCTTCAGCCTGATTCTCTCTCCTGCACTTCAGAACCCTATGTCCAAGTGCATACTCAGTATCTCTGTTTGGATAGCTAATAGGCACCAAACTTACCACATCCAGAGCTGAACCCTTAATTTCCACTTTCCCCAGTCTTCTCTGCTAGCAAATGGCAGTTCCGTTTTTTTTTTTTTTTTTTCAAAAACCCCTGAGTCTTTTTTTAGCTCATCACTGTCTCAAATCCAGTATTCAATTCATCATCAAATCCTACCTTTCCACTTTAAAATATATCCTGTGGAAGCCACTCCTTATCTCCTATTGCTAATTTGGTTCAAATCACCATCCTCTTTTGCCTGGATGATTTCAAGGGTCTTCTGACTGACTTCTCTGCCTTTACCGTTGATCCTTTAATGTTTATTCTGAGAGGCCCTTTTAAAGCAATCAGATCAAGTGACTGTTATGGTATTCCAATCTCATACAGAATAAAATCCAAAGTATATTGGATTATCTTGGACCTGATAGGATTTTGTCTCCATCTCTACTACCTTTTGGTCTGTAGTTTTGTCTTCCTTTTTTTTTTTTGGAGTTGAACAGGTTTTATTTAGCATGTTAGCTGTACTGGTCAAACTCATTTACTAAAAGTATTACCTTTATTAATAACTGAATCAGAATTTATTAAACAAAACAAGTCTTCAAACATAGTCCTTATTTTTTTTATATTTTATTTTTTAATTTTATTTTAATTATTGTTCCTGTACAGTTAAACTAGGGGGAGGGGTGGAAATGGAAGGGAGGTGGGGGGGGCGGTGGGCTGGGTTGGGGGTAAAAGACAGAAAATTGTCTTCCTATTTTCCTTTGTCTTATTACTGTCCTTCTTTTTGCTTGGGACACTTCAGCCACACTGGCCTGCTTTTTTTTCTTTGATTCTTTGCATTTGCTCTTTCCTATTCCTAGAATCCTCTGCAACTGGATATCCTCAGAGTCACACTCTCTTCACCAAGATCTCTTTTCTAACGTCACCTTATTGTGATACTTTCCCTCACCGCTCTCCTGCATCCATATCATACACAAATACATGTACACGTAAGGGCACACATACACATACTGTTTATCTCTTAGCACCACCTGATATATTACACATTCCTTTATTTGCATATTATCCTTCTCTCCCAAACAGAATCTGAGTTCTTTGAGATCAAAGATTTTCGTGTGTTCTCTGCTATCTCTCTAGCACCTGTTTTTGGCATGAGTCAAGCACCCAACAAACTAAATATGGTGAACGATGTTATAAATCAGCTGTAAATCAGAGGAGGTTGGTTTACAAGATCTCTAATCTCTCTTTCACACAAATATCAAATGATCCTAGTTGACTCTGAAAGTATAAATTTTGTGCTATAATTTGTTTAATCAGACAGAAGATTTGTTTTTCATCATCATTATTAATCTCCAAAAGCTGCGTGTCAACTCACAGTTCTTTCATTGGTGGAATATCTATTAGAATGTTTATGTTAAATTGATTTTATAAGTTTATATATGCCTCTAACAGCAATTTAGGACAACATAATGGGCCCCCCCCCATTATCTTCTACCTACCTTTTTTCTGTAACCATTCCAACTTTCCCCAGGTACATTGTATTCCCAGTAGGTTTTGGATTTAGGAGCAAAAGGGCATCAGAATTCCCCTTCCAATCATGAACAGACCCTTCTTCTTAAGCATTTCTATTCACGCATATTGTACTTTTAGAAAATCAAGAGAAAAAGTGGAAGGGGAAGTAATACAATCTTGCATCCTCCCTTGCAGTATAGGAATATTTGTTTTTCCATACTCACATCAACATCGGATGTTTTTACTAAGAAATCAAGTTTTGCCAATCTTGTAGATTATTATTTCAATTTTTACTTTTCTATAATGATATGAATTTTTAAAAAACTAGTAGCTCTTTGTATTTCTTTGCCAAAATTTCTTTTGAAGCACATCTCTTTTACTTATTGATTTTAAGGATTCTTTACATAGTAAAGCTCATTTAACCTTTTTAATGGGATCTAAAACATCCTATCAATTCAGCATGTATTACTGATTTGCTCACTTTTAACTTAATGAAAAAAATTTTTGTTCTAAAAATTGAGAAAATGATTTCTAAAGATTATTAAAATCAGGTTGTATTTTTGCAACTTCAGATATGATGGAACTTGAAGGCTTTGGTTATTTACTTTTGCAGTACTTATTCTAGAATTAGAATTTAAGAAGTAATTGAAGATCATATTTGTAATAGTAATCTAGAAGCCAGTGCTGTGCTGGTAAATGTTTAACAACTGGATCTCCTTGTAGAATTTATTGCTTTCTGTTGTATAAATATTCCTATTATGGCTGATTTCAAGCTACCAATGTGAAGTTGCATAATAGGTTCTTGAAAAATGGTATTGAAGCAATGCAGGATTTTAACATGCCATCTCAATCATCAGAGTGGTTAAGTTCTGTAGCACACATTTTTATTATTAGATGTATTTCAAATTTTTCTTAATATTAATAAATACAGAATGTGTGATAATCAGAAAGCCCCAGTTACCATATTTTCAGCCAAATTAAATTTACTTGCAATTTTTAATGTAAATCAACACATTGTGGAAATTCTAGTCTTTGAATTAACTAAATTACAAAATAGTTTAATTCAAAGTTATTTTCTAACATACCAGATGAAATCAATGGCAGGGCAGGGGAAGGAGAATCAAGACCTTGATGTAACTCATCCAGAAAAGAAGAGGCTAAGGGTTGTGTTGACAATTACCTTCAAATGCATAAGTGTTGAGGGTTCAATCAGAATAAAACCACCACCACCACCACCACCCCAATCTCTTTCTCTCTGTCTTCCTATTTCCACAGAGTTAGTAACAAGAGAAAATAAACACTAAAAGAGGCAGGATTTAGCTTAAAGAAAGATTTACCTGGTTGATTTAGTTGTATAACTTCCTTTTCCTGTACATCTATCAAAATAATATAGTTCTTTTCTGAGATCATTTTGTTATTATTTTACAGATCTAATGAACTTCATACACTAAATACACTATTTTTGTGTTTCAGTACAGAGAAGGAGAATGTATTAAGCAAAAGCAATGGAAAATATTGAGGAACATGGACTTCTTGAAGTTCAGAAGTGTAGAGTGACACTGAGCTTATGAATGATTGTCCTTGTAAGGAGGAGAACTTGGTGATTCAGGGAGGAAAGCCTCGAGATGTGATGGGGGAGGGGTGGATAGTGACTGGAAAATTCATTCGGTTGCTTTAAAAGATCAGCTGAACTCTGGCTGAAGATTCACATTTCCCACTTGTGTCTTGTCTTCAAAAATAAAAAAGAGGAAACCACCAATGAGAACACATGGTATTATAAATCATCCTGACTGTTGTTAAAAAAATGAGTGAGGGTTATAAACAGTTTCAAAAAGGTCCTGACCAGCCCTCTTCACCCACCTTGAGAAGAACCATAAAAGTAAGAAAATAAAAGGAATTCTTTTTCTTTCCATACACCAGTCATCAGCGGTGTTCTCTTTGGGCTCCTGGCATCTGGGCCCAGTTGCTGGGTTACAGGCAAATATAATCAAAACAAACACTAAAAGGTACTCTTTTGGCTTCTAACAAGTTGGAAAGGTCTTCTGCCTTCCATCCTCTATGCTGGCCAATTCTCAATGCAAAAGTGACTTTCCTATTTGCTGTCCTTTCCTTTTCTTCCTGCAAGACAACTCTTGGTTATAAACTTGAGGAGCAGAAGAAGCCCTTAATTACAAGGCCGTTAGACCTTTAGACTTTTTCTCCAACTTCCTGTTGAAGGGCACCAGGAATGTAACCTGTTCCCAGTCACTATGAGAACTGGTAGGGTGTAGAGGCTCTTCCACAGCAGCATTAACCCTTTGCTCCACATTCTGTCCAGTTACCAAGGATAGATTGTCAAGGAAACAAGTGGTATTTTCCACTCAGGACTGTGGTGCCAGATTCAGTGATGGACTTCCTGCTTCTCGGCACTTGTGATGTGTTATGCTATATTTGAACTTGGACAGGAAAGCTCCAGGCAGGTTTAGAAGTTTGGGAAATAAGATCTATGGCAAAAGTCAACCCATTAACCAGTTTGTCTAGTGTATTTTATTAAGGTTCATGGGGTGCCAAGCACTTTAATAGAATAAGGGTATTCTAGCATGCTCTGCGGAGGTGAAAGGCACTAGGATGATTTGTCCTGCAGAAGAGTGAGAGGAAGCTGTAATAAATCCTTCAGTATTTAAAGAGGTATTATTCAGAGGGTGGCAACCAATTGTACTTGAACTCTGCTAAGATGAGAACATAGGAAATACACTGGAAACATAGACATTCTGTTTATTTTTAAGGAAGAATTTCCCAACTGTTTAAATATCTAAATACCTTGCAGGCTTCCCTAGAAAGATGGCCACATTTTCTTTCTGAAAACCTAGACCAAAAAGGCTCACCTCTTATCTGCCTGTAATGGTTGGGTTTTGTAGGCATGATTATAAGTGTGATTATATGTTTATCTGAAGGCAAGAACCAGACAGACTTCTGATATAAAGAACTTGTAACCATGACTGATCTTTGAAAAGCAGATATTCATTATGTTTCTGGAAAGGTCAGAGGTGTTTTGCAAAATCTGAGCAAAGAAGACAAGGTGTCTTTCCCAGGGTTAGCCAAAATATGAGTGTTAGAACCAAACCTATATTTTGCAAGTATAAGTATTGTGTTTTATTAAAGGATTGGAACTTTAAGAAATAATTTTTTACTAGTAACCTAAAAAATTACCTCTCTTTCCAAAGCTGGCATATGGTATTATTTTTTTCTTCCTTTTAATACTTATATCCATTATGTTAGGTGGGTATTACTATTTTTATTTACCAGATGAGGAAACTGAGGGGCAGTTAACTTCTGCTCCAACTTGTCCAATTGCAGTCACCAAACTGGAAGGTGGTAGAACCAGAATTAAAATCCTGGCCTCTCTGAATCCAAAGTTCTTTCTCTGCTGCACTGGTCTACTAGGGAAAATCTGACTTAATTGTTCTATGTCAAAAGGATTAAAATAATTCTTAATAAAACATAATTCATACCTACTAACCTTATTGAAACTGCTAAACTATATATGATTTATGTCAATTAACACACTTTAAAAATGGTTGAAACCCTTTTTTTCTGGCTTAGGAAATATAACAGAGTAGTCAAAGCAGAAAACATTTTAATTCTCTTACTATCCTCTCCTGAAATGATTTTTCTGAGTGGTTGCAAAGGCATAAGATTGATTTCATTGGGGCTGTATTTCATAGCATAACTTGCATCAAAGTATGGAAATGTTTTCTAATGGCCTCGATTTTTATGTTCAATAATTTTATTCTATCTTCTAAGCTGAGTAAGTCATATCTTTTACTCCTGGCTTCTGGAATATTCCACATTCCTTTTAGAGATGATTCTTCCACTTGAGCCTCTTCAGCTGGCACTTTCCTCTCTCTTATGATCAAATTTATAGGCTCACTGTTTAATAAGAGGGGGCTGCAGGGTAGACCAGGTAGCGGTAAGAAGTGCCAGAACTAAAACGTGATTTCAGGCAAGCTGCTTAAAATCTTTTTGTCTACACTTCATCTGCAGCCTCGAAGTGATGACTCCTGTATCTCCCAGTGGTCGTGACTTTTGTTATGAGAAGATGAATGAAAAGGCCCACAGGAAAATGTGGTCAGATGTATAGGTGTTGCAGTTTGCACTTGCCATGTGAAATATACCGTAGCTCACTCTAAACCCAGAAATTTGTAATAAATGGATTTATAATTTGGTTCAACTGCCCCTTTTATTCTACCTTCTTCCATAAGAAAAAAGAACACTTTGAGAAGACTATAATACCTTTGTCCCTTTGCTTTGAATTTTCTCTGATATGGATCTCTACCCAAATACAGCTCATTATTTTCTCCCTACAACCTGTTCCTCTTTCTGTATTTCTATCCTCGTTAATGATTTCAGAATACACGTAGTTTCAATACCAGTCTCCCAAACTGGAAATCTTGGAGCTGTTTTCTTCCACTTTCTCCCCTTCTCTTTCTGTCATTTCTCCCCTGCCCAACCCAATGAGGCTTCAAATCCAGCTGATTCCATCAGAGATCTGTTTGTTAAAATACCTTCCACTTGCCATCCCCTGGATCATCGCTTACTAGGACTGCTGAATCCTTTTCTATCAGGATAGATGGAAGTACAACTTCTATCCACAGTCACTGCCTACAAATTTGTGCCCAAAGGAAAGTTATACCAAGAGCAGCCTGCCAATTTACCATATTTTTCTGTTGGCTTGGACTTTTGTTCCAAATGCCTATATTAGGAATTAGTTTGGATGACATGCCTGCTGAAAGGATTGCTTATGTCTGGGGTAGATGCTCATCTGCTTCAGGCTTCTTTCTTCTGGGCTAACCTTTGTTTTCTGTGGGCTTTCTGTGGGTGGGGTAGGTTGGCAGAGGATGAACAAGGAAGCTTGAACAAGGAGAACAAGGCCTGAGGTATTTGTCTCACTGGCTATATGAGAGGTGATTTATAAGATGGAGACATATTCCAAGAAGAAAGGGAGGCCAAAGGAGCAAGATCTCCCCTATTCCCACTCCCAGATATTCCTCATTCTCCAGAAAGTTCCAACTCCCAGTATCATGGTCCAACTCCAGGTTCTTGGGCTTAACCCACTACTGGAGCTCAGCCTAACTCTCAGCAGTGGAGCTGGGCTGAGGAGAGGGAGGCTTGGATTTCCTCCAGAGCAGTGTTGTCACATTATGAGTCATGGAATCATTTTTGTGGGTTGTGACCAGCATTTAAAAAATAAAATATGATGTTATAGTGTGGAAGGGAATAGGACACAACAGAATAGAAAGTGTAAGAATGAATTTCCTAAAGTAAAGGTGTGACTTTCTCAGGAAACTTTTGTTTCAGTTATATGCAGGGGTAAGTGTGTGTGTGTGTTGGGTTGCAGTACAAAACATATTTTCTGACTGTGCGGCACGGTCTACAAAGTTCGGAAGCTGCTGCTAGGTTGTAGTGTGAAGACAACAATCTCTCTGATTCTAGTTTTCTCTCTTTGATCCATCTTCCATCCCCCAAATTGTCATTTAAATGGTTTTCCTAGAAACCAGTGTGACCGCCCAATCACCTTGTTAAGGATCTCTGCTGCTTATACGACTCATTCATGGGCGTGATATTCCATGTCTTTAGTAATCTGATTTGGACTGTTTGGTGCTGCACTCCTTCTTATCGGTCTGCTCTACCTTCTCCAAAATGCCTTTCACATTTGTCTTTTTGTTTTTACTCATATTGTTCTTTGGTCTAAAATGTCATTTTCACTTTTCCACTTGTCATTTAAATGCAATTCATTAAAACATTGTTTTGAAACAACATTTTTTTATTAAAAAGGTTAGAATATTACAGAGGTTACTAAATGTAAAATAAAATCACACAAGTCCATAATCCAGAAATAGTATTATATTTTTCTATATATTTTCTAGTATTTACTTCAAAGCACATATACACATATGTATATACAAAATATATGACTTAGAATCCTTTTTTACTTAACATATAATGAGAAATTTCTACTATAATTAAATATTCCAAATTACATGTAACAAATGCCTCATATTTTATATAGATACTGTTAAACATTTAAATGGTTTCTCATACTTTATTTTTATAAATAATGACTTAATATAAATCTTTATGAGTCCTTCTTATTTTTTTCCCCTTAGACTAAAATATTAGATTTAGATTTATTGAATAAAATTGTATTAACATTTTTAAGGGCCTTGATATATATTGTTAGATCTTTCATCAAACCTATATGAAATGTCCCTATTTGTGTCAACATTGAATATTAGCATTTACAAAATGTTTACTATTTTGATTGATAAAAAATAAATAATTTTGCATTATTTTATTTTCATTTTTTGAGTATTAGTAATATTAATCCTTTTTCATGTTTATTGGTCATTTATATTGCATTTTGGAGGAAATTGCTTGTCCTTAGGCAATGCTCTTTTTTTTTTTAAATTAGGGAGGTTGTTTTTTTTCTGTGTTATTCCCCCTTTATTATAAATTCTGCTTATTCTTCAAAGATCAACCTAAAACACACTTTCTCCATAGACCGTTCCTTTAGTTTTTTAGTTTGAATCTTTGTTTTTCCACAGCACAGTATTTGTATCTCTATTTAGTGATTAGTTTACTCTGCTATGTGGAGCATTCTCTTCTCCACTTAATTACCTGATATATGGGAGTAGAAATCTTTTCATATTTGTTTTTGTATCTCTCTCCAGTAAAAGGCACAGATCAGATATTTAGTATATTGTTGATGTTTTTGCCAGGCTGGAGAGCAGAGACTTCTCTTTCCAATTTGAAATGTGATCGGTTATTTTTCCTAAATGCTTTTAGCATATTCTATCTGAGGCTGCACTCATGTATGTTTAGAAAGATTCAATGAGCACAGACTGAATTCTTCTTGGGGTGCTGGTAAGAGGGAGAGAGCAGTCCCCTCTCTGAAGTCGGCTTAGCTACGCTTCCTAGTTCCACATAAAATAATTTCACCAGCATTTAGAGGTTTTCCGCTCTGGGTGATGTGAAGTTTCTCTTTCTCCCCTTTTTCCCCTCAACACTGCAGTGTTCTCCCTTGATGCTCTTACGGGCCATCTGAGATCGCTTAAATTACTTTAGCACATTGGTAGAAGTTAGAATTGTAATATGCAGTTGCTGGATTGAACCTCAGACAGAGATCACCTAGTCCCAAACTTCAGACCCAGTACTAGCTTCTGCTCCAGAGGCTTCCCTACTTGAAATGACATTGGACTCTTCAAATAAGTAAAACCCAGGTCTAGTGTCAGGAGGCAATTCTCCCTTTCCACACTTCCTCCTGAGGGATCGTCCCTCTCAGCACCTTTCCTGGACAAGAGCAGGGCTTTGACTTGCCCCCAAACCCGGGGCAGTAGCAGGCCCCCTTTCAGAGCCCCCTAGGTTCACCCTCTTGCCTGTGTCTTTGGCATTGTTCTCCAACAGCCATGTAACCACCACACATGGATGTTTTCTCTCTGTCATGGCTTCTGGTTGATCTGATTGTTTACATCCTTTTAACCTGATATTCATTGAGCCTCTCATGTGCCACACTGTTCTAGAAACTTGGCAGAAATCAAATTATTCTGTCTTCCAATTGTTCCCATTTACATTTGAAAAACTGAGGCTCACAGTAAACTGTGGAAGTCACACAGCAGGTAAAGTAGCAGAGTGAGGACATAAGCCCAGGTTTACCTTACCTGAGCATGTGTTGCTTTCACTGCCCCAGGTTTCAGTGCAGGGAAGAGTGGTTTGGGTCACTGACACCATCTGTGCATCCCTGAGAGGCTCTCTTCCTTTCGTGAGGCAGAGAAGACTTGTTTTAAGGCACATTTCTTCCGAAAGTGAATTTATAGGTGTTCCAAATAAAGTCTGAATTAGGGTTTATAGGGGGATGGCATGAAAAATAAGGAACATCTCAGGTGACCAAGACTATTTGTCAACCAAAAGGGAATCATATGCTTATTTTAATCAGAAATATGCTTAATTTAATGGGGAAGTGAGACTTGGGACCCACGATCCCAGGAGACATTGCTGCAGAGCAGTTATGACCAAAGACTTTGGAGTCGATCAGAACTGAGTTTCAACCCTGGTTTTGCCATGACTACTTCATCTTTCTGTACCTAAGTTTACTCACCTGTAAAGACAGGTAATAATATTTCTTAGGTATTGAATGAGATAACAGATTCATTTATTCATCTACTTGCTCCTTTGACAAAGGTATAAATAGATTTTGAATATTTACAATTTGCATGACACTGGAGATGTAGCCATGAAGAAGACGCACACAGTTCCTGCTCTGAGAATTGATAAGCTGGTAGTTAAAGGCGGTGTTTGTCATGGCGTCAAACGTACGCTGCACACTAATAAGTGGTAGATGTTGCTGTTATTATTATATTACTATCATTATTATTATGAGTGTGCATTTCTACAAACTGCTTATAATTTTGACATATTCTTACATCTGATAATAGGTGTGAGACTTAGTTAACATTTTCCTGTATTGGCATTTCTAATTAAAGGATAATGTCATAAGGTAACAAGCAATTATTGTTAACAAAAGAAGTACTGTATAATCAGAGCCTTGCTTCAAGAATGTGAGATTTCTTCTCTCCTCCTTATTTGACTGTTATTCTGTCTTTAGCCATGTGAAACAGTCAGATCCGTGTCTGGCATGGTGAATAACAATTATTTGAAAAAAGAATGGATGAACGAATGAGGCTTGCACAAACTCTAAAGTCAGTGTCTGGCTGGTGCCTACAGAAGAGGGTGCTATCTGGTGATAAACTGTACAACGATAGTCTCCACATCACAAGCAACCTTGGGCTTTTTTTTTTCAAACATTCAGGCACTTTGGGGGAAATCCAAGGTGGGGGACTCCAAGCAATGAAGTTATTTTTAATGTCACTGGACTACATTAGGGGAAGAAAATGTGAAAAGGCTGAATATGTAAGAATCATCTGCAAATGAAGGATTCCAATCTGAGGGAATTAAATGTTAACATAGTTGTTCAGATGATTTTCCATGCACCCACTTATTCTACAATGAGTTGTTTAAATGGAACAGTTTGAGTTAGTATTTTATAATAATTTACTACATTTTGAGATTCATAGAGAATTTAATGCTTCATTCAATGGAAATAACTTTTACATGCAGTTAGAACATATCCTTGAAAGTGTTTGGTAATGGAAAGAACATGTGGCATAGAAATTTGAAAGGGTTTCTGCCACATCAGATTCACGTCCAGAAAGATAAATTTGTTTGTGTGAGTGAGACTCCAATTTAACACATACCTGTTTGCAAAAGATAAAAAAGCCTCAGGTAATCATCTCTTCATTTTAATCGTCAGATCTGTTTATTTAATATTACATTCATCTACTTTAGTTATGTTACTAAAAAAGTAACATAACAAAAATATACTTTTATTGAATTTAAGATCATGGAATTCGACCCATACATTATTTAACTATTACTTTACTGACATAATTTCTAGATTATCTGGAGAAATCTTCTGTTCTTAATAATCTTTGAAAAGCATTAATGGTTACTTAGTTTCAGTATTTTTACATTGTAATTCAAATTCATACCACCAGAAGGAAATTAATGTGATCTGTCTGAGCATATTTTTACCTTTAAAGATATAATCATAATAATTGTAATAGGTAGGCCATGTGACGTTGATAATGAAGTCTGAAGGAAGTTATAGCTTTCTCTCCCCGCTGGCTTCTTTCTCCCAACACACTATCATTTTTGATAAACACTGCAAGTTACAAGTATAATACTCATTTACTGAAATATTCAGAGAATTAATATTTGACTCATAAATTCCAAACTACATCAGCTACTGTCTTTTTTTCTTTCTCTTCTAAGAGAAATATGCTTTCATTCTCCACGTATTGAATGTAAATCAGAGAACCAATGCATCAGGGATGAACATTACCTTTCAAAATCTATCTATACACAAATGCTCGTGCATCTCGAGCCATAATTGCATGCATGTGTGCACGATGATTGCACATAGTGTGGAAAAATGTTGTTATGGTGGGTGAGCACTTAGGAAAATAGAAATCAGTCAGCACTAGTTTAAGCCAGACGTAGTGTGGGTAGGTGATATAAAAGCTTCTTTCGGCAGACCTCCTAAGTTGGCTGTGGCATTCCAATTCTGAGCTAAAACCTTCATTGCTATTCTAGTCATAGAATTCGAAGATGGAAAACACCTATTAGGTTACTCAGTTTATCCCTCTAGAGCCAGCAATGAAGATTACTCTGGTTGCATATTTTATTCCTTCTTCTACTTCTTCAGTATTTGGTCCACCCTCTTTCTAAAATGCCTGTGCTGATGCGCTTTCTGCTTGTTTCCTTCGCTCAGTATGTTCTCTAGGATTTCCTTACATTTCTTCAACGTTTAGATACATTTTCTAGCTTGCAAATACTATTGTGTGCTTGTAATCAGATCTAGGTAAATGATGTCTCCCCCTACCCCCTCTCCCATCCTCATTCATACCATTAATCATCTGCTCATGGATTATAGCCTCAAAACAATGCGGGGGTAGTAACAACAGCTTCGATGCATTTTTTTGCTTGTATGTATGTATGTATGTATGTATGAATGTATGTACGTACCTCATTGGCCACTGACTTCTTTCTCAAATTGCTCATCAACAGAGACTCAGGAAAAGGCAAGCAGATAATCTGAGTTATATAAAACTCTGCATGCTGAATGAGCTACAAAATAGGGTTGCTCCAAATCTCATTATTGGAGCAAATAGGGTATTCAAGGGACCTTGATTCAGTTCACTGAAGATATCTAGATCTTGAGAACATGTTTAAGCTGTTGGTACTTTTCCCCAGGAATCCCAATTGGATAGGCCAAAGTGAGTGGTGAGGAGCTTGAGACACATCAGAAATTTTTCTAAGATCTTCCCATATTTAAACTCACTTAATCCTTCTAACCGCTTTTTGGGGATAGGTTCTAAATAAGTTTCATTTTCCTGAGGCACAGTCTCACTTGCCCTCTTTCATAAGATGGGGCGTGGTAAGAACCCAGTAGCCTGGTATCGGAGCCCATGTCCATGACCACTACGCTGATTTCAGTGAGTGAGGGAAACAAGTGCACATGGACTTTAGAGTCAGGTGGACCCTGTTTTGAGTATTATTAGCTCACAACTTTTGTGACTTCGTATAAGTTAGCTGTCCTCATTGTGTCTGTCTCATCAGTTCCTTTGTCTGGACAGTGAGGTTAATAATAGCTTCTTCTTAGGATTTAAGAGAATCAAATAACAAAATGCATGTCTAGCCCTCATTAATGTTTCTGGCATGTGACTGATAGTTTGTTTCCTTCTTTGAAAGCTCTCCCTAACGTCATGAAGGAAGGCTGGCCATTTTACCTTTTTCTCAGCCACTCTTTTGCCATTATAAAAGTAAATTCTTTTCTAAGTGATTGGCCTTTGTTCTCTGCATGAAGGCATGGTTAGAGAGTGTTAGAAATTCTGTGGTATAGAGGAATGTCCTTGTGGAATCAAGTTGAGACAAAGTCTGACCAATGCCTTTATTTCATGTCATGTTTAGTTCATCGACATTGTATGGAGGTAACTCCTGACTCAAAAATAGATTTGGTTCCAAAAGTTTGTGGCAATTTGGAGCTTGAAACATTTTTTGTTCTAAAATTATGTTGCATATGATAGACATGTTTTTAGGTTAATTCACACTGTTTTTTAACCCATAAGAGTTCTAAGCTATGCTAGAAGTTGGTAGCAAAAATAGTAGTTGATTTGCTTGCCATTGCTAAATTCTCCTTCTAGCTTAATCTATTTCACTCAAAGTCCTGGAAGAGCCAGAATTAGGTACGACCAGCTCTTTTGGCCTCTAATAATTTGAGGAACTTTAGAGAACTTACAAATCTATTAGCTGGCAGTAGTCAATTAGATGCTCTCCCTAGAATTAGAAATGACTCACAAAAGCTGTAGGAGGGTTAGACACTGAGATGGTGTGCGCATGAAGGATTAGAGATAGAACTCATTCAATGGCCACATTATGGATGGGGCAAAAATGACCAAGCTGATATTTGGGAAGAGGAGAATGATGTAGATGCATCGCAGAGAAAGAGACCATGTGGCTCAGATAGCAAGACGAAATGAGTGGGTGTCTGATGACCTTCCAGATCATGTGAGGCCTGGTTGTTATACTCTACAATTGGATCTAATAGGATCCTCCTATATTATTTCAATAAACCTTTCTCCACTAAAACGAGCTTGAATGGGTTTCTATTACAAACAACAGAGTGATTCCCAGCAAAGTTAAAGTTCTCTAACCAGAGTCCTTCTGAACTCTGCTTTTTGGACATCTGGATGACTATCTAGATGTGCCTGGGTAAGGGTTCTAATAGCTCGATCTGATACTATTAAGGCAGGGCCCTGGGTTGGGAGAAGAGAGCAAATGGGAGCTTTGGACTCAACAATAGTTTATTTTTGTTAAATCACAATCCAGAAGGCATTACTGTCATTGCCTTAGGGTCTTCCTGCCCATACACAATTCATTACTTTCCTGATTAACATTGTTCATATCTCGAATGCCCTTTTGTTCCTCTCTACTTACACAAAGTTTATTCCACATTCATTGTACCTGAAGATGAGTCATGGAGTGTTATAGACTTTTATGGCAGGAAGAGGACAATGCCATCTAGTTCAAAGACTCAAAGAGGTTACCCAAGGTCACTCAACTAGAAAGCTGGCTTCCAGGATTTGAACTTAGGTTTTAACTAAGTTCCACTGGACAACTCTGGACAACTCTGCCTATAGCCCACAGGTCTTATCCTCCTGTAGTGCAAAAGAATGCCCTCCTCACCATGCAGCATTTAATTGTATCTTTGTTTCAGTCATGTTTATTTTAACAGGCTACAAGCTTGATGAGAACACAAAGAGTAAACTTTTTTAAAATTAGTATTTCCTCCCAGCACTTCACACAAAGCTTAGCATGTAAGTGATCAATACATTTCTGCATATTCCTTAAGTGATGGAAAATATCACACAGGAGTGAATGGAGAACGTCAGAGGTTTCCAGAGCTGACATGTACTAAAGATGAAGAACATTCTCAACACAGATGACTTTCATGAAAATAGTTTTGTCTTACAACCTATGGTGCCAGAGAATTTAAGTTGTGAATTTTAGCTGTGAAGTATAGAGTGGGAGCCATCCCAGTGTGAGTGGGAGCTAGATCCCGTGGCCAGAAGCTTCAGTAACTGTAGAAAGTAGATGAAGCTTAATGGCGGCACAAACACAGAAAGGTAGCAGTTATTTCCATCCAGTTGGGATGGCGGGTATGGTATTTCTAATTAGGGTAGGTAAGATGATTCATTAATTAACTTGTTTATTTCAAGTGGTGATCATGTGCTTTTCAGTAAAACATTTTGGGTGGTTCCATTCTTAGAATTTTTTTGATCCTAAGAATGTCCTCTTGATTTCTGAATTCCCTACCGACCACTATCTTTGTGCTGACAACCATCTTCATGGTCCCAGATTTCATTATTCACACTTGTATCTTAACACATTATATCATACTTTTGACAATGTAGACATAACATTCAGATTTGTATCATGGGGACCAGCAAGTGGTAGTTATGCCTTTGGGTTTTAGCTTCATGAAATAAGCTAAAACTTACTGGAACTACAAAGTTGTGACTTCCTATCAGACCATGTATTAAAATGACTTTCTTACCATTCCCTTTGATAAATCTAGTTGGGGTTCCCAGATTTGAGAAGGACCAGTAACTTAGGTATACTCTCAGTGGTCAGATATCTTCAGTTGAACTGTGTCAAAGTCTCCTTGCTACACACTATTTGCTCCAATAGTAAGACTTGGTTTCTTTAAAATGAAGTGTTTCAGATACTTCAGATAGTTTTCTTGTCTCTTTTCCACCTCTGTGGAAAAATAATCTGAGAAAGAAATTGGTGGCCCATGAGGTACATCCATCCTTTCCATCCATCCATCCATCCATCCATCTATATATATGCATAGAAAAATGCATCAAAATATTAATATGATTGTATTAAAGTGAGCTTTTTCACCCTCAAATTTTATAAAATGAATATAAATCATCAGTTTATAGTCAAGAAAGCAATACTTTTTAAAATAAAACAATGAACAGTTTTGAAATTTAGAGGAATAACATCATTTGCATCTTAAGTTGACTCACAATATTTCTTATTTTTGTTTTCAAATTAAAAGAATCTGGTTTTGGAGAAGATAAACCAGAAAGAAAAAAAAATGTGCTATCTTTCCCAATTCCTTGATTTACTCAGTAATTGTCCTGTGCTCATTGGCATCAATGTAAATATGCACATTAATTTCCCTGTGACCTTTAGTTTATGAGATGCCCAAAAGGAGATGCTGGATCCCTGATAGAAAGGGCATTTTACTTAAAGTTTAAGCTAAATATTTCTTCCTTTTTAATTTTTTATTGTTGTTCAAGTACAGTTGTCTCCATTTTACCCTCACCACTACCCCCACCCCAGCCATCCTTACCTCCTACCCTTGATCTTACTCACCTTTGTCTTTCTCCATGTGCCCTTTATACATGTTCCTTGACAACCTTTCCCCCTTTTCTTTCTGTTATCCCCTCCCACCTCCTCTCTGAATGCTGTCAGTTTGTTCTTTATTTCAATGTCTTTGGTTATATTTTGCTTGCTTGTTTGTTTTGTTGATTAGGTTCCACTTATAGGTGAGATCATATGATATTTGTCTTTTGCCGCCTGGTTTATTCCACTTAGCATAATGCTCTCCAGTTCCATCCATGCTGTTGCAAAGGGTAGGAGCTCCTTCTTTCTTTCTAGGGCATAGAATCCCATCGTGTAAACGTACCATAGTTTTTTGATCCACTCATTTACTGATGGGCACTTAGATTGCTTCAAGCACTTGGCTATTTTAAATTGTGGTGCTATGAACACTGGGGTGCATAGGTTCTCTTGAATTGGTGTTTCAGGATTATTACGGTGTACTCCCAGCAGTGGAATTGCCAGGTCAATAGGCAGTACCATTTTTAGTTTTCTGAGGAAATGCCATACTGTTTTCCACTGTGGCTGCACCAGTCTGCATTCCCATGAACAGTGTACTAGGATTCCTTTTTCTCCGCAACCTTGCCAGTACTTGTTGTTTGTTGATTTGTTTATAATGGCCATCCTGACTGGTATGAAGTGGTATCTCATTGTGGTTTTAATTTGCATCTCTCTGATGGCTAGTGATGCTGAGCATCTTTTCATATATCTCTGAGCCCTTTGTATGTCCTCCTTGGAGAAGTGTCCAGGTCCTTTGCTCATTTTTTAATTGGGTTGTTTGTCTCACTGGAGTGGAGTCATGTGTGTTCTTTATAATGGAGGTATCATTTCCAATATATTTTCCCATACAGTTGGTTCTCTTTTCATTTTGCTGATGTTTTCTTTAGCCATGCAAAAGCCTTCTGTTTTGATGTAGTCCTATTTGTTCATTCTTTGCTTTATGTCCCTTGCTCTAGGGGCCATATCAGTGAAAATACTGCTGTGAGGAATATCTGAGATTTTCCTGTCTTATTTTCTTCTCTAGGACTTTAATGGTGTGGCAACTTATATTTAAGTCTTTTATCCGCCTTGAATTTATTTTTGTGTATGGTGTAATTTGTTGGTCAAGTTTCATTTTTTTGCATATAGCCGTCCAGATCTCCCAACACCATTTGCTGAAGAGGCTATTTTTACTCCATTTAATGCTTCTGCCAAATATTAATAGACCATAAAGACTTGGGTTTACTTCTGGGCTCTCCATTCTCTTCCATTGATCTATATGTCTGTTCTTATGACAGTACCATACTGTTTTGATTAGATTAGCCTTGTAATATAGTTTGATATCAGGTATTGTGATCCCTCCTACTTTGTTCTTCTTTCTCAAAATTGCTGCAGCTATTTGTGGTCACTTATGGTTTCATATAAATTTTTGAAATGTTTGTTCTATATCTATGAAATATGTCATTGGTATTTTAATAGAAATTGTGTTGAAACTATAATTGCTTTGGGTAGTATGGACATTTTTATGATGTTAACTGTTCCAGTCCATGAACATGGTATATACTACCATGGTATATATACATTTATTTGTGTCTTCCTTAATTTCTTTCTCCAGTGTTGTGTAGTTTTCTGAGTACAGGTTTTTACCTCCTTGGTTAGGTTTATTCCTAGGTACTTTATTTTTTTTGTTGCTATATCAGAAGGAATTTTTTTCCCCTGATTTCTGTTTCTGATATTTCATTGCTGGTGTACAAAAATGCTTTGATTTCTGAATACTGACTCTGAATCCTGCTGTTTGCCAAATTTACTTAAATGGTAGAGTAGTTTTTTGATAGAGTCTCTAGGATTTTCCTTGTACACTATCATGTCATCTGCAAACAGTGACAGTTTTGCTCCCTCCTTTCCAGTTTGGATGTCTTTTATTTCTTTTTCTTGCGTGTGCTGTGGCTAGGACTTCCAATACTGTGTTGAATAGAAGTGCTGAAAGTAGATTTCCTTGTATTGTTCCTGATCTTAGTGGAAAAGCTTTTAGTTTTTGTCTGTTGAGTATGATGTTGACTGTAGGTTTCTTGTATATAGTCTTTATTACATTGAGGTATGCTCCCTCTACTTTCACTTTGCTTAGTGTTTGTATCATAACTGGGTACTGTACTTTATCAAATGCTTTTTCCACACCTATTGATATGATCATGTGATTTTTGTCTTTCCTTTTGTTTATGCAATGTATTACATTTATTGATTTGTGAATATTGTACCATCCTTGCATCCCTGGAATGAATCCCACTTATTATGCTGTATGATCTTTTTAATATATTGCTGGATGTGATTTATCAGTATTTTATTGAGGATTTTAGTGTCTATATTCATCAGTGATATTGGCCTCTAGTTTTCTTTCTCTGTTGTGTCTTTATCTTGTTTGGGGATTAAGATAATGATGGTTTTATAAAAAGAGTCTGAGAGTCTTCCTTCTTCTTGGATTTTTTTGAATAGCCTGCGAAGGATAGGGGTTAGCTCTTCCTCAAATGTTTTGTAAAACTCTCCTGTGAAATTGGCTAGTCTGGGGCTTTTGTGTGCCAGGAGTTTTTTGATTACTGCTTCAATTTCGTCTGCTGTTATTGGTCTGTTCAGGCTTTCTGCTTCTTCTTCATTCAGTTTTGGAAGGTCATATGTTTCTAGAAATTTGTCCATTTCAACAAGGTCTTTAAATTTTTTGGCATATAGTTGTTCTTAGTAATTTCTTATACTTCTTTGTATTTCTGTAGTATCAGCTGTAATCCCTCCTCTTTCATTTATGTTTTGTTTATTTGGGTCCTCTCTCTTTTTTTTCTTGATGAATCTGCTTGGAGGCTTGTCAATTTTGTTTATCTTTCAAAGAACCAGCTTCTGGATTTATTGATCTTTAGAATTGTTCTTTTAGTCTCTACATCATTTAATTCTGCTCTGATCTCGGTTATTTCCTTCCTTCTACTCACTCTGGGCTTTGTTTGTGGTTGTTCCTCCAGCTATTGTAGATGTAGGGTTAGGTTGTTTATTTGAAATGTTTCTATCTTTTTTAGGTAGGCCAGTATCATTACAAACTTCCCTCTCAGGACTGCCTTTGCTGTGTCCCATAAGTTTTGGACCGTTGTGAGTTCATTTTCATTTATTTCCAGAAAGTTTTGGTTTCTTGCTTGATTTCATTCTTGACCCATTCATTGTTTAATAGCATGTGATTCAATCACCATGTATTTGAATGTTTTTGAGTTTTTTTTTCTTTGAGTGGTCTCTAATTTCAGGCCCTTGTGGTCCAAGAAAATGCTTGACATGATTTCAATTTTCTTGAATTTGTTGAGACTTGTTTTATGTCCTATTATGTGGTCTATCTTTGAAAATATTCCATGTGCATTTGAAAAGAATGTGTATTTTGCTTTTTTGGGATGAAAGGTTCTGTACATATCAGTTAAGCCATTTGATCTAGGGCAATGTTCAATGCCACAGTATCCTTGTTAATATTTTGTTTGGAAGATCTACCCATTTTTTTGACAGTGGGATGTTAAAATCCCCTAGTGTAACTGTTTCTGTCTATACCTTTCTTGAAGTTTTCCAAGATTTTCCTTCTATATTTGGGTGTTCCTATGTTGGGTGCATTTATGTTTATAATGTTTATGTCCTCTTGCTGTATTCTTCCTTTTAGTATTATGTAGTGACCTTCTGTATCTCTTTTTATGGCCTTTGTTTTGAAGTCTGTTTTGTCTGATACAAGTATTGCTACCCCAGCTTCCCCTCCCCCCGCCCCCCCCCCATTTGCTTGGAATATTTGTTTCCAGGACTTCACTTTCAGTCTGTGTAGGTCTTTTGTTCTGTGGTGGGTCTCTTATAGGCAGCACATGTGTGGGTCATGTTTTCTTATCCATTTAGTTACCCTTTGTCTTTTGATTGGAGGGAGCATTTAATCCATTTACACTGAAGGTTATTATTGACAGGTACTTATTCATTGCCACTTTTCTCCCTTCGTACCTGTGTTTCTCTCTCTCTCACTCTTTTTCTTCCTTTTCTTAAAGCAGATCTTTTAGCATCTCTTGCAGTGCTGGTTTGGTGGAGGTGTATTTTTTTCAGCCTTCTTTTGTCTAGGAAACTCCTGATTTTGCCTTCCATTTTAATTGAGAGCTTTGCTGGAGAAAGTAGTCTTGGTTGCATGTCTCTGGTTTTCATTACTTGGAATATTTCTTGCCATTCCGTTCTGGCTTGGAGCATTTCCATTGAAAAGTCAGCTACTAGTCTTATTGGGGCCCCATTGTATGTTACTTCCTGTTTTTCCCATACTGCCTTTAAGATTCTCTGTCTTTGAATTTTGCCATTTTAATTATGATATGTCTTGGAGTGGGCCTCTTTGGGTTCCTCTTGATTGAGACCCTCTCTGTGTCCTGGACTTGTGTGTCTTCTTCTCTCATCAAATTAGGGAAGTTTTCCATCATTGCTTTTTCAAACAGGTTTTCCACCCTTGCTCCTCTTCTTCTCCTCCTGGTGTCCCTGTTATATGGCTATCATTCCACTTCATATTGTCCTGCATTTCCCTTAGCCCCTCTTCATTCTTTCTGAGTCTCTTTTTCTTTTCTTGCTCTTCCTGAGTGTTTTTTTCCTACCTTTTCCTCCAGTTCACTGATTTGATCCTCTCTTCATCTAGCCTGTTTTTGATTCCTTCTACTGTGTTATTCAATTCAGAAATTGTATTCTTCATTTCTTGTTAGCTCTTGCTGATAGTTTCTATGTCCTTTTTCATGCTGGTGTAATTTGCAATAATTTTTTTGTAGCTTCCCTGTAGTTTTTGGCAATTCTCACTGAGCTCATTGAGCTTCCTTATAACCATTGTTTTGCACTCATTATCTGATAGCTGACTTGCCTCTATTTCATTTAGCATTCTTTCTGAGGATTCCTCCTTTCCTTTCATTTGGCGATTGTTTCCTTGTCTTCCCATTGTTTGTGAGACTCTTCTTGCTTACCTCTGTTTTTTAAATTGATCTGTTTTGACTCACTGAGTTTTTAGTGTGAACTTCTATGGTAGGAGACCTATGAAATTCAGTGGTGCAGTCTCCTTGATCTCCTGAACTTGATGGTCTTGGGATGCCTTTTATGCCATTTATGTTGGCTGTCTGGATGTAACTGGGTTTTGATTGTTGTTAGATCTTTCTTTGATGGGTCCTTCCCTCCAACTGGTTGACTGAGGGTCACTCCACCCACCGTGTCTTATACACTGTTGTTCAGGTTAAGCCAAATATTCCTTGTGCATGTCATCAGCCTTTCTGAAATTTGGTTTCCTCATCAGTATAGTGTAAATGTAATAGCTGTTGTAAATGCCAACTTAGATTATATATGTAATATTTCTTTTAGAATGTAGGGTGTTTTATATGTTTAGGAATAATAATAATTATTATTTCTATCTTAAAGTTCATAGATATCCTTATAGAACTCTCTTCTCCTTATCATTTGGCATGGACTCTCTGATACTTTCCTACTGCAAGCAATGCCCAGCTTCTGTGGTTAGTCCTCTCTTCTGTGACTACAAAAGGAAATGTTAAGCCACCATGACTTTATCCATGTTATTCCCTCCTCCTGGCATCCTCTCCCCCACATTCCTCCCAACTGGCCTTCTCATATAGACATAACTCTACTCATCTTTCAAGGTCCAGCTCAAAAATCCCCACCTCTGGGAAACCTTGTTTGGTAAGCCCTTGTAAAGAATTAATTGTTTCATTCTCTGCTGACCTTACTTTCTAGAATTCTCTTAGACTATATTGTAATTAGTTGTTTACAAATCTGTCTCTTTAACCAAGCTGTGTTTCTTGACTCTTGTGTCAAGATTGACATATATATCACAAACATTTCCCTGGTGTACTACCAGCATTTGATTCAGGTGTAAGCTTTATTTTTGCTACAACTGAGTACACACATTTATTACAGTAACTTCTGTCAGAAGGTACAATGAGGTGAGCAAGTTGTGCAATGTGGTATAAAGCAAGGTGTTATTTGCTGCAAGGAAAGGTAAAATTTGTCAGCAGCAGACTAGGAATGAATAAAGATCAGAAACTTATGTCAAGCCAGTTTATAGTTCTAACCCAACAGTGAGACAGTGCTTTGTGACTGATGGAGGAAATTTAATCCCTTCAAAACCACACCCAAATTTCTAGTATTTAAAAGTGTATCAGAAACACAAAAATAACTGAGAACTATTGTATTCAATGTTTGAGTCCCTTGAGGGTGTGCCTCTCTACTTGAATGACAAAGGGTGATATATAAGTATTAGTGCTGGTAGATCTAAAAAGGTAATTGGTCAAGTAATTTCTTTTTGGTAGCCATCAACTCTGGCATTTTTCTAATGTAAGCTAAAGAGATTTTTGATAAACTGATTGTCAGTGGCCAAAATTTTTTGGAAACTGAACAAAATGGTCTAGTTCATTATGTACTCAAGATCTTGGGCATTGAAATCAGATGAATCTGTGCTCAAATCATAGCTTTGCTACTTACTTTCTGTGTAATTTGGGTGCTTAGTGTCCCCAAGCCTAATTTTTTTGTGTGTATTTTCAAATGAGGTTAATAAAATGTATCAATTGGGGTAATTTTGCCTCTAAGTTACAGATATGCTGACAATAAAATAATTGGTTATTTCACATTGCAAAAAGTTCAAAGTCAGTAGAGTCTAAGGTTGTGAGAATCAATGATTCAGTGAGGTTCTTTCCATCTTTTAGCATTATCATCATCAGGGTTCACTACTCTCAGAGGGAAAATAGAGGCCATACTTTCCAGTTTCCTTTGCATAAGAGTGAGGAACATTTTACCTGAAGACCACAGGGCGAGTGGCTTATTCCCAAAGTAATGATGTCACAAAGATGAAATCAGCATGACTGGCACAGACCAGTCCTCTCAGGATGAACTCATGCTGGCAAGTCAACCACAGCCTAGGACATTGTTTGAAACATGGTAAGTAGAGGGTAGCTCTTTTTATCAATCAGCCACTGATTCAGACTTAAAATGTCTACCTTAAATTTTTCATTTGTTGCATCTTTCTTTTTTCTTTTACTAATTTTTTAAACTAAATCCATCCTCTCACTTTTTTTTAAATTATATTTTATTGATTATGCTATTACAGTTGTCCCATTTCTCCCCCATCATTCCCCTCCACCCTGCACACCCCCTCCCACCCACATTCCCCCCCCTTTAGTTCATGCCCATGTGTCATAAGATCTTTAGCTTCTACTTTCCCACACTATTCTTGCCCTCCCCCTGTCTATTTTCTACCCACCGTCTATGCTACTTATTTTCTGTACCTTTTCTCCCTCTCTCCTCCTCCCACTCCCCTGTTGCAAACCCTCCATGTGCTCTCCATTTCTG
>PVKU01002401.1:0-78340 GCA_004027475.1 Anoura caudifer
GGCCATTCCCAATTCACAAGCCCACATGTCACTGACACAGACCAGGTTTTGATCTTTAAGGCGCCTCTTCCTAAACTTGTATCCTTGCTTTTAAGGAAAGGAGACCTTGTGCCTCCATCAGATAATAACAACCTGAAGAAAAACACAGATCCTGCCATGACGGATGTGGCTTGTGACATAAGCATGCTGTTGTCTCCAAAAGTCTGGCTTAGACAGACAATCTGAAGGGGACAGCCCAGCCTGCTGACTGGCATGGCATGTGCAGGAAGCCATCTGGACAAAGGGGTTCAATATGTTTCAAATTAGGGGAGTAGAAATACAGTAAGATGATTGCACTGTGATTAAATAACTGAAAACAATTTATCAGCTCAATAAGTTGTCACACCATCAGTCACATAAATGAGCCAGTGAAACAGACTTGGCCTATGGCACAGTCTGATGAAACACAAACCGGATCTGATTATTTCTTTTTTAAATTCCCTGTTTTTATTACCTTTGTAGAATGATCTCCCTAGTCTTAGTATTTATTTATCATGGATTCTGTTCTCTTCTTGAAGGACCTTGTGTCTTTTCTTTTCTTCTCTAAAATCTCACTTTAGGGAAGCATACCTTGGAGACTATACCAAAATATCTGTCATCTTTTTATTTGTTTTAAGAATCAATAAAACTTAAAATGCCCTCTGTTAATACTAGCTACCAATTGTTGAGGACTTATTAAGTGCCAGGCTAAACTCTTTATAGTCAGTCTCATTTAATCCTTGCAGTAACCAGACTAGATAGGTTTTATAGTCCTCTTGAGTAGGAAAAAGATGCCTAGGAAAAATTACATGATATACTCAGCATCACACAGAACTTCAGCGAAAGATCTGAAATTTAAACTCAGGTCTGTCTGGCTGCAAAGACTGTAGTGTCCATCACTTGCTCCTCCTGAGTCCCATTAGCCCAAACCACCAGGAATTCAGGGTAAGTATACAACAGATTCAGGTTAGTAGGTACAATTTACAAGTTATATATTCCAGGAAAACAGAGCATAATTATTAAAACTAAAGTAAGTTTGGTTCCCACGCGACTACCCCAATCCAGTAAAATATAACTATCTCAGCCCTACGCAGAAATCCTAGAAATATGCTACTGAGTAGATAAAAGGAGCTATGCATATAAATTGCATGTGCCTTATTGAGATCATTGGAGAACAGATTTTCAGCTCACCTCAGATAACTTTTATTCTGATACTTCATAGCCTGAAGATAAGTGGAACATAGGCAATTGTTAACCATTTTGAGATATATACTCATACGTAGCCTTTGAGTCAATCATCAGTCTGTTGCCTCTTAGCTCCGAATCCATCCTTTGTGCCTAGCACAATGTCCCGTCAGTTGAAGATACCAGGGAGGGGAGGGGGCTTACGGCAAGAGGGTTTGTCTTCACTGAACTGGTGGTACTGTGTCTCTTCCTCTCATAGCTCAGCTGCCAAGGGTTGGCTTCCAGGTCAACTGGCAGCAACCTTGCTCACAGGTGGTCAGGCAGCTCCCTTGCCATTTCCGTGAGGGGCTCATTACTGCACATTCTTCCAAAGAGTTTTGCCAGTACAACCATGGACATCTTCTCAGTGAGTCTCACCAGCATCCCAGTTGGCAGCTTCTCTGCAAGTTGCTGTGGTACCCCTAATGCATGGTTTCCTTCTTCACTGCTGCTCCCTATGGCACTCAACAAACTTCAGTGTCCAGTGGGCACAGCTACACTTTCTTCAGAGAAGCCTGTGTCTGCCCTTGGGTAGGGGACAGCACTTCCAAGTCAGTTTCTTAAGTTCTCTCTTTCAGCAACACAGTTAAAAGCTGTTCCCTGTATCTGTTATTCCATTGCCCTTCAAATCTAAATAAAAACTTCTCCAAAATCCTTTTAGGTTCCTAATGTAATTATCCCCTGCTTTCTAAACTTCCATTCATAATTTTTAAAAATATTTCATATGCTTCTTGGTACCTTCTCCCATATGTTTTGGCTGTTATAAAGATGTATTGTTTCATACTATCCAGGATATGAATAAGGCCATACTGTTTATTTCTCAAATTAAATAAGAATTATGTTCTAGAAACTTAGGACAGGTCTAGATTAGCAGGAAGTCCAGAAATGTATTCTTTTTTAAATTTTATTTATTAATTTTGAGGGAGAGAGAGAGACATCAATTTGTTGTTCCACTTATTTATGCATTCATCATTGGCTCCTTGGATGTGCCCTGACTGGAGATTGAATCCGCAAGGTTGGTATAATGCGATGATGCTCCAACCAACTGAGCTGGTTGGCCAGGGATCAGAATTGTATTCTTGATGTTACCTATTTGTCAACCTACATCATCCAGGAAAACAAGTCCAGAGAATGTGGCTTCCCTGCTCAAGACGGGAAGAGCTAGTGCTTTACCCACCACATAAAGCCAGCAAAGGCATAGACTACCAGCAAAATAAAGGCATCGACAAGATGGGAACAGTTCACTTTTTTCCTGATTTCTTTCAATATGAAAATATAGAAAGAAGGTATTTTAATTTGAGTACACACACAAGTTTTACATTTTGTGATTTAATTTAGAATTACATTGACTTTGATTTACATATATGGTAAGTGGGTGAGGGTTTCTTAAACTTTTCAGGGCTCTGAGCCTCTGAAGGGCCTGCTTTGGAAGGATGCTGGCATCTCTCTGTTTGCTCTGCCAATACTGGCTTGGTACACAGTGCCACCACTGAGCTGTTGGGCTCCTTCTTCCTCTGCCAATTGCTATTGTTTCACACAGTGTCTCTACCAAAGCCAGCATGGTCTTTTGAAGGCAGGTGGCTGAGAGTATGATTTTATTCCCTCGTTACAAGCCTAGTTATGACTTGCCCTTGTCCAGGTACTCAAGGCCTGAGCTTTTCAATATCAAGTCCATTCAGGTATGGAGACATCATCATCTTAGGCCTTTTCACAGCAGAGCTGCTGGATCCAAGTGAGCCCGAGTACCCACCCACACGGAACCTGAGAACTGCATGTTCCACATGTCTGGAGAGAGCTATCCAACACAAAGTGTCCTTCCACACTCTGATGACTCATCTGCAAAGCTGGATGATCATTAGAAGGGACTGAAAGGAAGGCCCAGACACCCTTCTTGAAGAATGAGTCACTTTCCCATTTCCTCCAATCAAGTCATTTTTTCCAAGGATGGGTGCAGAGCTTTTGGCAATAATAACAATAAATGCACATGCACACATGCAAACACACACAGTCAAATTTCCTGAATGCTCAGCTCGATATTTTGTTATAATGTTTTCTTACATTTTCCACTAGACTCAAAATCCTGAATGAGCGCTCAGTGACTAATTTGTCTGTCCTTCCTACTGTTTATAAAGTAATATTTTTGTATATGAAAAGTGAATAAAGTATTTGTTGAATGAGAGAGTGAATGAAGTGCATTCTTTTTAATTCCAAGAAATTAGGTTGATTAGCATAAGTCACATAATTAACATTTTTACTTTAACATAACATATCATTGAGAGTAAAAGAAGAGGGATTGAAAAATTGCTTACCTAATTAGAGACTAGTTATAAACAGTCAACCATTTAAAAACATTTACTAGACATCTACTATATGCTTGGAACTATGGTAGGTGCTAGGGTAACAAAAATAAGAAGTCAACTGCCAGGGAGTTCATAGTCTAAAGGGGAAACCAGCACACACACGCATCTATCTTTCAGTGTTATAAGAGCAATAAAAAAAAAGTATAAAATGCTGTGGTGCAGAGGAACACACAGTTACGCAGCGCCCTGCAATTCTCCCAATAGAACATGTGCTGCACTTCAGTGTAACTACATGGCTGAGTAGTCGTCTCCTTCTCTAAAAGACTGAAAGCTCCGAGGATAGTGGCTCTGCGTGTTGTGTTTACTACAGTCTCCGAGTAACTAGCAGGGAGCCTGACACGTAGTAGGCACTGAATAATCTTTGAACGAGTGAAAAAGATGATGATACTACTACTACTACTACTACTAGCTGAGGGAGAATAGCAAAGAAGCACAATATTTTGCTGTAGGAGATCAGACTCTGGTGTCAGATGGACTTGATTTTGAATCCTATCTCCGCTACTTATTAACTGATTATTACCTAAGCCTTGGATTTTATATTTGTGAAATGGGAGTAATAATACTATTTAGATTGTAGCTTTGTTGTGAAGATTACATAAGCTAGTAAACATAGTCACTTAGCATACTCCATAAAAAACATATGCATGTATTCAATAATTACCATTTTTATTAACATTACTATTTTCTATATTTTTATCTTTTTGTTACTTACAATGGAAGCAAAACAAATATTGGCACTTGCCAGTATTCCTTCTCAATGCAAATCTGAAAGTAGTGCTTCACATTTGTACACAATAGAGCAAAGGAGATCACTGAACCTTTCCTTGAGATGCTAATAAATTACTATTTCTGAGGTACTAATAAATTTCACAATTTAAAATTAAAAGATTTTTATGTCCTTGTTCAAATTTTCTACATGAGAAGTTAATCTCAAATCAAATGCATCTTTTTAAATTAAGATGTGTTTCATTTGACTGAGGTACTGCTATCAAAGGCTAAAATTATTGTTTCATGTTGGAAGCCTTAAAATACATATATCCTTTGTCCCAACAATTTTTCTTTCAGGCATTTATCCAAAGAATAAATCACTGGATTTATGCAATTATTTCAATACAAGTTTTTCATGCCATTTATATTTAGAATAAAATTAGAAATTCAAATATCTAATAATGAGAATTAGATAAATTATGACTCCCAGGAACATTCTGATACCATTAAACATGATGGTATAGAGAATATTAGTGACATAAAAGTGGTGCTTATAACATATGGAGTAAGCAACTATACATGTAGTAAATTATGCATAAAGTTCACATAAACCTATATGTCCCTGTGTGTATGTATACCCATGTATTTATATGCACATGCATACCAATGACAGGGCAATCAAAATATTAAATTAGCATTTTATTTAATGACTAAAACCATTTTCTAGTACCCTTTTTATGATTAATTCATGTACTTGATTATAAATAGCAGTTTAAAAATATAACAATGCACTGCTTCCAATTTTGAGACTAAAGAATTAAAGGCTTTTTTAAAATTTCTTCCTCAAAAAAGGCTTAAATGCTTAACTGAGTGAGCAACAATTAGCACAAAATCTGATTACTACATTTGTACTCATTTGAACTTTATAAAGAAATGTAAAGATGTAATGATTATTAAGCCAATTATTTTATTTCTAAATGTTTTAGAATTAAATTTGCATAGAGAGAATTTATTTGAATATGACATTTTTATAGATAGCAACATTTATTTCTACTTAACCCCTCATCTTGCTTCTTTATATATTTATTGTGGAAGAAAATAAAAGGTATATGTTATTTCATTGTAGTTCCATTTGGTTGTCAAACAGGCATCTGTGGTAGGCAGAATAATGTCCTTCCCCAAAATGTCCCTATCCTAATTCCTGGTGTCAAGTGAGTAAAGGGGAGTTAATAGTGAAGATGGGACTAAATTCCTAATCAAGTGACCTTGAAAGAGGGAGATTTTCCCAGATTGTCTGGAGGGAAAATACCCAATAAAATCACTGGAGTCTTTATAAGTGGAAGAGACAGATAAGTCAGAATCTACCTTCTAAAAATATCCAGCATTGAAATGCTTTTCACCACATCCACCTCTATCAAGTTATTTATATGAATTATTTCCTCAAAAACCGCAACACCAATTTAGGTCTCCCTGTTTCCACCCTGTCTCCACATAGATTCCTTCTCACACAGCAATCAGACTGACCTCTTTGTATATGTAAGTCATCTCATACCACTCTGCTCAAAATCTTTCCACAGCTTTCCAACTTAATGGAATAAAATCGTTTTCACTGTGGCTTACAGGGCTTTATACGACTTGGCCCCAGAAACATCCCAAACTCATCCTTTGCCACACTCCTCTTTGTCACTGTGTGCCAGCCATATTGTCCTTTTTACTGTTTCTGGAATGCTCCAAACACATTCCTGCCACTGTCCTTTCCCTTGTGGTGCAATGCTGTCCTCAGACACCCATCCACAGGGCTGGCTCCATTGCTTCATTCTGATTTTCCCTGGCATCCTTTCTAAAACAGTCACCACCTCCCCCCATCACTCAGTGTCTCCTTGTCCTATTTTATTTTTCTCTTGGCACCACCACTTGACTTAGAATATTGGTTATATCCCTATTCGAATGTAATTGCTATGAGAACAGAAATGTGATCCTTCTTGCAATTGGTCACTAGTATACCTCCCTCATCCGAATCAATGTTTAGTCATAGGAGGTCCTCCATAGTAATTTTTGACAGAAGAATAACTGATGCTTAAGTTTTTATCACTGCTCATCTGCTCATTAGACAGCCAAACACTTTGCAAAACTCAAAGTGATTAAGCTTGTCATGCAAGATAATTATTTTGATTCATGGAAGGAAATCATGGAGATCATGGGAGGCACTTAAAGGTATCAAAAAATGAATTACAACTTGCTCTTGGGAGACAGCACCATGGTGTCTGGCTGCAAGGCTGGCCTGCTCATCCCCAACAGCCACCTGGCCAATTTAGGGGCCCAGTGCCTCTGAATCCTGGACTCTGGGGCCTATTATCTGCACCTGGATATAATGGATGGGAATTTTGTTCCCAGCATCACCTTTGTCACCCTGGGGTAGCAAGCCTCTGAAAGCAGTTAGGCCAGGACCCTTTCTTCAACATACACATGATGGCATTGAGGCTGGAACAGTGCGCAAAAACAGTGGCTAAAGCAGGAGCTAATCAGTACACATTTCATCTCGAGGCTACTGAGAACCCAGGGGCTTTGATGAAGAACATTCAGGAGAATGGGATGAAGGTTGGCCTTGCCATCAAACCAGGGACTACAGTTGAGTATTTGGCACCAAGGACTAATCAGATAGATATGACCTTGGTATGACAGTTGAACTTGGGTTTGCAGGGCAGAAATTCATGGCAGATATGATGCCAAAGTTTCACTGGTTGAGGACCCAGTCCCTACCTTTGGACATAGAGGTCGATGGTGGAGTAGGTCCTGACACGATCCATAAATGTGCAGAGGCAGGAGTTGACATGACTGTGTTCGGCAGTGCCATTATGTGGAGTAAAGACCCCAGATCTGTAATCAACCTGTTAAGAAGTGCTTGCTCAGAAGCTGCTCAGAGACATTGTCTTGATCGATGAAAGCACAAGGAGTCTGGTGCTCCAGCTCATGAAAGTCTTTTGTTGGCAAATAAGAATACTGAATAGCAAATCACATCACGATTTAGGTAGCGCTGCTTTTCTGAGCAATTACTCATTCCAGGGACCAGCATCTATTGTGTAGAATATTGTGAGAGGTCACTTCAGTGATGAAATTTAAAAAGTAGTGTGGTGAAACACCATTTTTACTCGGAGACTTGATTTTTATAAACAGAAAAAATATGGCTGTATTAAGGAGACATGTAAAAAACATGTCTTCTAAAGAAGGCATTATTAGCTACTATGAAAAAAATGTTTTTCTCCCATTCATTTTCTGTTGTTTCTCAACTGTTTTCCAAAAGCCAAGTAAGTCCTTATGTTTTTCCTGGTCCATGTCATTTTTGATTTGCGTACATGTGTAGTAATATGAGTGGAAAAGAACTTAAGGGGAAAAATCTAAGTTTGAATCTGGCTGGGCTGGCATACTGTATTCTTCTTGCTTCTAAAATATCTATTTTTTACTTTGTACCTTGTATTTGTTATATAAAAACAATGCATGAAACCCATGGATTTTAAGGTGATCTGTTCTAAAATACAAGCATGGAGTTTTATCAGGGTGTTATGTTAACTTTGCTGCAGGGGAAGGTTATTCAGTGACTTGCGCCACCTCACCCCCACCCCACATTTGTAAGATATAATGCACTAGCTCTGAGCAGAAAGGACAGAAAAGCCTCTATTTAGAAGTAAAATTGCTTTGACTCTTCCCCTTTCCAACTATTTGATCTTCACATATCAAATCAACTAACCTGTTTGAGCTTCTATTAACTGATTTATACAGTGAATGTAATTATAATAACTGTGCAGGATTGTGTTGAGATACTATTTTATATGTAAAGCTTCTAATATTCTTCCTAGAATTATAGCATTGAATTGAGTAGCTATCATTATAAAGCTTATGTTTTATAGATTAAAAAATACTTTGATATAATCTCATTAAATCTATACATCACTCCTGTGAGTGGGCAAACAGGTGTTTTTGTCTTCATTTTAAAAAATTTTAATGAAGACGCTACAGGTCAGCATCAGGTTGTTAGCATGGAAAGGATCCAGTAGGGATTTCTGGTCTGCACTCTTTACAAATGGAGGCCTTGGGAGGTGGATTAGGCAAAGGAAGCTTCCCTTAACATTGTCTTATTTCCAGTCTAACTTGACTGTGTAGCAGAAACAGATGGCTGAGGATATCCTGAAACTATGGATAACTGTTTGGAACCACCCTGCCTGGTTTCAGGAGCTGTAACTCCCCCATGGCTAAGGCTGAGTGAGCGCCCTTTGGACTGTAAGCCACTAAGGAGACAAAGATTGTCTCCCTGGCAGGAGTACCGCTTCTGCTCCTTTTACTTCATCCATAACTGGCCCCCAATGATTGGTTGCTTAGCCAATGACAGGTAAGATTCCCCAAGGGGGGAATGACCTAAGACAGGCACGATCACGTGGAGGCCCCAAGGAAGGACTTGGGGGGGCTACAGGAAAAGGGGGTGATGGACCCTTGCCCTTCGGCTATCTTGACATAGCCTGAGTCCTCATTCTGTCTGCAAGAAGTCTCCTAATCTCTTGGCTGCCTTGGTTACCTTGCCTGACTTAAACCTGAGACAATGCTGGTGGTGGGTGTAGCCCTGTGCTGCAAAGGGTGGATTCCCCAGGTGATCAGGCCTGAGAAAGAATACATAAAATCCTAAAATCCTATGAAATGCTTTGATAAGAATGCTCTCAATTAAATGATAAGGGTCCAAGCAGGAAATGAGTTTTGTTCCCCAAAGATTTGTAGCCCTTTAGCTAACAGATCCTGACTCAGAATAAGCCCTTGTAGTTTTTCGTATGCTATTGTTTGATCCTTACTGCCTGACAATGATTAATGAACTTTACCTGTATTCCTGTGCAAATTGAAACCCAATAAAAGCCTATCAGGGCAAGGGTAGGGGCATTCTCCTCTTGAGAGAGTGGCCATGCTGTCCCTTTTCCTCCACAGGACTGGATACTCCGTGTGAATTTGTTTCGTATCTCGTCCATAATGCCGCAGATACTGTGGGCTGGTGCACATGTCAGATAACCCCAAGAATATATATTTTATTAATCCAAGAAAGACTAGGTAAGCTAAGAGATTGCAAGGTATACATTCAATCCATAAAGTATTTATAAGTATGTCCCAAATTATTCTTTGACAACAAATATGTATCAGTCACTTCCTTAGTGTAAATACCCTTGCTGTGTAATATATATGGCAAGAAATAACAGGACCAGTGTCATTAAACTTTAGAAAATAAAAGAATTACACAAAGAAGCCCATAGTTCAAATCATGTCAGAGGGTGGATTCTGCCTGGACACTTGGACCATAATATCTAAAGTCAAATTCTATCTATGAAGGTCTGTCCAAAAAAAGTCCAGCCATTGTTAATACAATGAGAATGTTTCGCAAGACCTTGATGTAACCTGGCAGCCAAGGAGAGTAGATGGGAGTGCACATGCGTGAACCATGATGACTTCACTGTACTAGCCGGGGGAGGGGTGGCCGCAGATGCTGTTGAGTGAGCATGTGTACTGTGTGGCCATCACATTCAAAATGACTAAGTGAGTAGAGCAACAAATCTGCATCAAATTTTGTGTTAAGCCTGAAAACTCCTCTGTGGAAATTATTCAGATGATTCAGAAGCCTTTTGGGGATGATGCAACAAGTGAAACACAAATGAAAGTGTGACACGCATGTTTAAAAGATGGTCAAGAGTCTGTCGAAAGTGATCCGTGTTCTGGGACTCCCGTAACAAGCAGAACACCTGAGAATGCTGAACATGTATAGTATGCAATCAACAAAGATCGGAGAACTGTGTGCAGTCCCAAGGTGCCTACTTTGAAGGGGACCGAGGCATCATTGTCCTATGTTCACTGTTTCTTGTATCTTATATCTTCTCCAATAAATGTCTCCATTTTTCATATTACATGGATGGGTACTTTCTGGACAGACCTCGTAATCCTGCATTTTATAAGCTGTGTTATCTCGAACAAGTTACTTAATTTCTCTGTGGTTCTATTTCTCACCTATAAAATAGGAACAATAGTAGTGCCTACCTCATAGTGTTGTTATGAGTATTAAACAAGCTAGTATTTGTTTAGTGCTCAGTTAGAATAGCATTTGGTATGTGACAGGTTCTACATGGCAGTTTTGCAAACAAATAAATCTTCCTGTTCCATAAATAAACATATATATATTTTTTCAGAACAGAGAGAATACAAAAAACCTTCTGAATTCTATTTTACAACATATGATATTGAAATTGAACCTGATGAAGTTAAAAACTGAAGATCAAACTGTAGAGTATTTTGTCTTTTGGAAATAAATGTAGAATCACATAAATAACATAATAACAAAGAGTTTAGTATTGTATTTAAGGTATGTTACAAAATAATGAAGTATGATTCAAATGTGGAAAGCAAAAATAACTTAAAAGTATGAAGTCTGCTTAATATGCGAGAAAAATATAAATATGACCTTATTTGACAAAATTCAATTTCCATCCTTAATAATGGGAAGGAAACATTCAATAACTTCTAGTTACTTTTCCTTCCAAATTTTCTAACACATGCCAAACTTCATTCTAAAAACCAGACTGGAAACACAGACAGTGTCAGTTGGACAAACTGATTTAATGTAATCAAAATAAAATAATATTTTTGTTAATTTTTAAATAAGCAACATTCAAATAGTACTATTAAAAATTCTACAAATAAACTGTACTGTTTGTTTTATCTTCTTGAAAGAATCTAAACAAATTTTTTTCTGGGCATTCAAACTTAAATTCAGAGACAAACTTCACTTTAAATCTATAATAACTATTACCATTACTATGTAGAAATTAGAATATAGTAGTTTTTACTAAAATTATATTTAAACACCTGGGATAAGGATTATTGGGACAATATAACAGTCTAATTAATGCTGTTTTCTTCATCCATTGCTACTGAGACTAGGTCTTAGTCATGGTTGAAGATTGAATCTTGTTCTGATGACTGACAATTATTCATCAAATTTTTAAATTATTTTAATTAAATTCATTTTACAAAGTTAGGAAAATAGTACATGTGCATTTGAGACAATTCAATAAGAGGGAAATGTTGATAAAATAAGCCAGTTTGGCCTCTTCATTTCTGTATGTGGTGGAGGGTGGTGAGTGTTCACCCCATGTCCATCCCCTTTAGGCCTCTGTGAGTAACCACTGATTTTATGTAGCTACATATTGCTCCTGCTCATAGCCCCCCACGAGCCTCAGAAGTCTGCACATTTGGTCTAAAGCAGGCTTCTAAATTTTTTGTCTAGGACCCCCTTTTTCTCTTGGAATATCAAGGATTCCAAATAGTTTTATTCTGGTTTATATTTATTGATATTTACTATTTCAGCAATTACAGCAGAAATTTAAAAAAATTAGTAACCATTTAAAATAGCAATAATAAACCCTATTTGTGCACTCTGAAAACTGGGGGTCCAAGGTAATTTACCCTTCCACCCAGTGGCTGAGAGCTTCAAACACACAGTCAGCATTGGCATCCCTGCAGCCCTAGGATTTGTTTCACAAAGGGCAACACTGCCCAGTTCAGGCCAGTGAGTCTGGAGAAGAACTTCATGCAGGGCTTTTGAAAACTCAGTTCTCTCTCATGGTAAAGCCAGCAGGAGATGTCTCCTTTCTCCTGCTTTTGCTGTTGTGACATGTAAAGTGCGACCAGCTTCACTGGGGCTGCTCCAAGGTAGGCTTGTGGTTCAGGAATGAGTATTACTAGCATCACCTTTCAATGTCCCAAATGTCCCAGTTTACCTGTAAGTTAGACAGTCACCCTGGCCTATGGATACAAAACACATAGCCACAGCTATTTGCCAGTCAGAAGAAAGCAGAAAGGGGACAGAGGCGGTGCTCAAAGCCTTCAAAGAGGAAACAGCCAAGGAAATCACCGAAAACAGAGCCAGAGAGACAGTGGGCCTAAAATCACTCCAAGGCCAGATTTCTGAAACAGATTTCCTCTCCAATCTCTTCTTCATTTTCAAAATTAACCTGAGTCTACATCACTGGAACTTGCAGCTGAAAGCCACCCAACCGATGTGCTCCCAACAGAGACAGGTGGCCGTGGCTTCCTGTGGATTCTGCTACCTTTCCCCTTTCTGTGGTTGTATAAATGTGTACTCACACACATATTTCCTGTAGTCCAGTTTTGGCCGAAGTTTGTTTTTGTAAGAATGGGGTGTCTATACATGTGTTTAACAATAACACATTATGGATGACTCTGAGTCTGTGGGTACAGATCAGACATCTTTCTAATATTTCATAAATTTTCATCATACAAATGTATCACCATTTCCCCATATAGGAGAAATGGTTCTTGAGCATATAGGTGTTTTTTTTCCAAGTTTTGCCACTATTAGTAATGTCTAAATGATTATTTTTGTACACATATTCTTTGTACTGTTGCTTTTGTTACGGTAAGATAGATTTCTAAATCTGTGACTTCTTGATCAAAGGGTATGTGAGGATTCTTATTCTTAAATGTAATTAGGAAAGACTGTAGATGGAGAAGTAATGGAATAAATTAAGACTCCAAGACATACTAGAAGAAACAATGACCTGAATTCAGTGCGCTGTGCTTCCTTCTAATGGTACAGGTGTGGAAAGAAAGAGGTTTGAATTTTCCTTCATTGACCTTTTTGTTATCACCTGACTACCCAATTTGCCCAATTTCAGTAAGAGATGTGCATGGGTATCGAGGGAACACACTGCCTTCATTTGGAGAATTCCCCCGACCGTGGCATGCTGAAGAAAACGCGTAATCAATAGCTATATAAAACCTGAAGTCGTCACCCAATTAACAAATGCATAGAACATGTTATTTAAAAAGACAATGGACATTTTTACAAGTAACTAGAAAAGTGATTTTATAAATCAAGATAGAATGTAGAAGATGAAGCTCTTGAAAACTATTTTTCTTTGTTACCTATGAGGCACATAAGAAGATATAAGTGCAATAGTGCCTCATTCAGAGCAAAAAACTAATGTCTTTTAAGGCACTAGTGTCAATGACTTTACATATAACCATTTATAGATGAGTAACAGGAGGTCATAAACTAAATATTAGATTGTGTATTTTTTCTAAATATTATTCTTTATGTAAAGATACTCTGTTCTGGATTTTCCAGCAATATCCACGTTACATAAGAAATGGTTTTAAGTCTCTCTCTGTAATACTTTTTTGCTCCTTCATTCTGGGTTAAAGTTTGGGGAAGGCCGATGTAAGAAAGTGGAGATAGGGGTTATGCTCAAAATAAATAATTCAATTTGTTTGAATATTTATCTTCTAAATATTTCTATACACTTTAAAGAGTGTATGTGGTTCCTCCAATCAGCAGTTTGTTATTGCTCATAAAATTCAAAGACTATTCAGAATTTCAAATCTATAGATTTAGAGAGTATAGAATCACAGTACAATCACTTTCTTATAGTTTTACTTTTATGGAGGTATAGTTGAAATAAATAATTCAGTTTTAGGTGTACAACATAATGATTGTGGTGAAATAATCACCACAATGAATCTTGTATCACCCATTATCACATAGGTACAATGTTTTTCTTTTGATGAAAATGTTTAAAATCTCCTTGCTTAGCAACCATCAAATATACAATATAGCATTATTAACCATAGTCCATATCATGCTATACATTATATCACCTGGACTTATTTATTTTATAATTGAAAGTTTATACCTTCTTACCTATTTTTCCTCACCCTCCATGTCTGGCAACCATCAATCTGCTCTCTGTATCTATGATTTTTGTTTTGTTTTGTTTTTGTTTATTTTTCTTTGGATTCCACATATAACACAGTACAGTTATTAAAACTGGCCCAAGACACTGGAAAGGGCATTTTATGCTGAGACTATTTGTGCATATTAAATGCTAAATGTTTCCCTATACATAAAATTAATGTATATGTGTGAATATGAAATACATAAAATTGATATATAAAAATTTGAATAGTAAAAGATTTCTTTCTCCTCTTCCTTCTTCCTCAAGACCACTGCTTTTACTAGACAATTTTCTAAAGACAGAAGAGAACATGTATGTGTGTGCCTGTCACTGCTTTTTCACAAATGGTAGCTTGTTATACCCTAAGAGCATCATGTTTTTCCTTACTTCAGATGATATCATAGAGATAGTTCCAGATCAGTACATATAGAGCAGATAGTTCTTTTTAACCAGCTGCATAATACTATTTAATCATTCTCCTATGTAGACATCCACATTGCTTTCTCCTACAGCCTAGATTTGATGTCACTCTTAGAATGGCTTATTCTTAGATATTTTGTTCTTATAATGAATACTGCAATGAATATCTTTGAACATGAAAGAAATTTTCTAGAGGTCAAAGTTATATGAACTTTACATTTTGACCATATTGCAAAATTGCCTTCTATACACACAGAACCAGTTCCACTAGTTGTATGTGAGTTTTCTGCACTCCTGTGCTCTCACCCACAAAGTGTTTTAAACAACAATTTATGTTTGTAAATCTGGTAAGTAAAAATGGTATCTAACTTCATTGTCTCAACATAAATAAGGTTAAAAATATTTCATATGTTTAATACCTTTTTTTCTGCTGACTATTTATAGATTTAGTTCATTTATTTCCCCAAGGCTTGGGTCTTCTTTTTTTAAATTAATTTTTGTTGCTCTTTATGCATTAAAGAGATTAGCCTTCTATATGCAGCACTTAGAGTATGTTTTTTTAGTTTGTCATTTATCTTTTCAATTCTTATTGATCTTATTATAGATAATTAAAAACTTTAAAGGTAATTTTTAGTATTACAATAGATACAATTCACCTACTTTCTCCTATAGCCTAGATTTGATGTCACTCTTAGAATGGCTTATTCTTAGATATTTTTAAGACCTTATTTTCTTCTGGTCCCTTGTTTTATTTTTCTTGTTGAAATCTCTGATCCATCTGAAATGTATTTTTGTATAATATGCATGTCACTTAGTTCAACTATTTATTAATGAACCATCTTTGCTCCACAGACAATGCCACTTTGTTTCATACAGTAAATTACAAAGAGAGAAAAAAAAAACATATATTTTAACAACATGAAAAACAATGTTTTAGTAATCAGCAGGGCCAGTTTCCCCTAAGTTACTTCATTTTTCAGAATTTTTCTGGCTATGTTTGAGGCCAGGATTGTTCTTCAGGGAAGCAAATTTATTCGTGCTAACGTAGCAGGATTTAGCAAGCACTTACTTAATCTATTTTTAAGTATTTACTTAATGTATTCATGTTTTAAACTTCAAACAATAAGAGTTGTTTTATGTTAAAAAGAGAAGACACACCACTAGGGTGCAGATAGGACATCAAGTAACTCTCCCCACCTAAAACAAACAAATAAAAACAAACAAACAAAACAAAACAAACACCTCTAACAACATCATTCCAGTGGGTTTTTCCTTAGAAGAACATTTCTGTATTTTAGTATCCAGTTGTTGTCTTTTGGGAAATGGAGCATACTGTTGGAATTCCTACAACAAAAGAAAATGGTATGATTTTTTTCTCTTTTGCCATGTTTTCTAATCTAGTTTCCACTAATTAAGCAGCAATTTAGTCCCTTACACTTTGAAGTTTCACTCATTACCTGGCTTCTGTAAGTCAACAAAAGGCAACATCTAAAGCCCTCAGTATCAGGCCATCACTCTGGGGACTGCTAATTGAATGTAATTACTTTATTTTGTTCCAGGGTTCATACTTGTAACATTGCCTTGTAATAATTTAAATTGTCTGCATACTGCAGGGGACTGTTTGACGCCAGAGAGGAGACGGCCAGGCAGCCTCTTGGGCCTTGGAAGTGAAGTCAAAAGTAAGGAGACATTGTCATTTGGCTACCTACTCATTAGCTGCCCTCTATGGCTGGCTGTTGTTTTGAGTGGACAGGATGTGTAGTGACTGAATCTTGCCCTTAAAATAGCTGTGAAAACATGCATTTGGGATGTACAGTAATTGGTTGCTTAGTTGATCACAGATATTTTTAAAGACCTTGGGAAAAGGCAAGATATTTTTAAATCATGATCTTGCAATCCCACATTACATCCATCTCTCTCTCTCTCTCTCTCTCTCTCTCTCTCCCCCCCCCACCCTCTCCAGAGGGAAGAATTGCAATGGAGCAAATATCAAAAGGATAAAATGTAGTGTTATGCTTTATTATCTCGTTTTAGGAATTTGAAGAATGGTATGTCCTGGAAGAATAAAACCAAGTTCTCTTGCCATGTCCCTGGCATGATATTTTTGGCAAGCACCTTGTTTCCAAAGAAAAGCATCACCTGAACTTCATTTTGTAACTGCTTGTTAGAAGAAAGATTATTGTAGAAGGGAAAAATTATAAGCCTGAAGCTCTTCACAATGTCTAGGAGAGCTCTCTGACCCATATACAAGGTGCAATCCACCCTGAATTTTTGTGTCTAGTTGGGTGATTAATCACAAGGTGAATCTGGTCTTACCAGCTCTAATAATAGAGCTTGCTTTTGGCTTTATTTGTGGACCAGGGAAATAAGAGCATCTTCCCTGAGTGTCAGAATCCTCCCCTTTTGTTTATGGTGCCAGCAGGTCTACAGCACTGGCAGTTAAAGCTAATGTGAATTTTTTATCTCCAGATTACATTCAACTATAAAAAATGCTATAGTTTTGAAAGAAAAGGTACCAGAAAAAATCACAAAAATATAAAATGAGATTAAATTGCATAAAATTAAATGTAAATCTGATTTACCTGAATCTCTTGTAATTATTTCTTCAGGATGGTTGGAAGAATAAAATGATCACCAAAGTAATCCAGGCCACCAATTCTTTCATAATACATGTGTATTTAGTGTGGGCTTTTTAAATGTAATTCACATTCCATAAAATTCACCTTCTTGAAGTATTCAGTTCAGGTTTTTGGTGTATAAACAAAGCTAGGTAGCCATTACAACAATCTAATTCTACAACATCGACCTCGCCCCAGCATGAAACTCCTTACCCATTAGCAGGTGCTCCTGATTCATGCCCGTTTACTCCAGCCTCTGGTAACCTCTTTTCTCCTTTGTCTCTATGAATTTGTCTAATCTGGGCATTTCAGATAAATAAAATCATTTAATATGTGGTCGTTTGTGGTTGGCTCCTTCACCTAGCATTCAAGATTTATCCATGTCATACAATGTATCAGTACTTTATTGCTTATGGCTGAATAATATTCCAGTGTACAGATAGGTTGCATTTGTGTATCCACTCATCACTTAACGGGTATTTGGGTTGATTCTGCTTTTTGGGTATTTTCAATAATGCTTCTATGAACATTCATATATAAATTTTTGCATAAACATTTATTTTTTTATTCTCATGGGCATATACCTAGGAGTAGAAGTGGTGGGTCATATGGTAAATTTCTGTTTCACTTTTTGAGGAACTGCTGAGCTGGTTTTCAAGGAGGCTGTCACATTTTCTTTCCCAGTAGTAATCTAAGAGGATTCCATTTTTTCCACATTAACAATCAAAAACACACTAACCACACCAACATTGTGATTCTCTATAATCTTGATGGTAGTCATCCTTATAGATGTAAAGTAGTATCTCATGGCTTTGATCTGTATTTCCCTAATAACTAATGACACTGAATATTTTTATGTGCTTATAGGTCATTTGAATATCTTCTTTTTTATTTTTTATTTTATGTTTTTTAATCCTCACCTGAAGATATGTTTTTTACTGATTTTAGAGAAAGGAGAAGAGAGAGAGAGATAGACATCAACCTGAGAGAAAAACATTGATGTGAGAGAGAAACATTGATTGTTTGCCTCTCACACACACCGCAATGAGGGATCGAACCTGCAGCCTAGATATGTGCCCTGACCGGGAAGCAAATGTGCAAACTTTTGGTGTATGGAATGATGCTCCAACCAACTGAGCAACCTGCCCAGAGACATTTGTATGTCTTCTCTGAAAAACAAAATGTCTGTTTAAGTCCTTTGCCCATCTTTTAATTGGGTAATTTGTCTTTAATGTTGAGTGGTAAGAGTCCTTAATATATTCTAGATACTAAACCATTGTCAGGTATATGATTTGAAAATATTTTCTCCCATTCTGTGGGTTGTCTTTTCATTTTATTGAGTGTTAGGTAGTTTATCTATTTTTTCTTTAGTTTTTTGTGCTTTTGATGTCTCAGCTAAGAAACCATTGCCTAATCCTTGATTCCAAAGTTTTATCCCTAAGCCTTCTTTTTAAAAAAAAAAAACTTTATTTTTATTGTTTATACTAGTATGGATATGCCTGTGTTTTTCCCCCCTTCGCCCACCTCCACCCAGCCCTCCCCCTGCCTCAGTCTATCACCACACTGTTGCCTGTATCTATGGGATATGCCTATGTTCTTTGGCTAATCCCTTCTCCTTCTGTCATCCAGTCTCCTCTCCCTACTCTCTTCTGACAGCCATCAGCCTATTCCATGTGTTCATGCCTCTGTTTCTATTTTGTTCATCAGTTTATTTTGTACATCAGATTACATATACAAGTGAGATCATATGGTATTTTTCTTTCACTGACTTGCTTATTTTGCTTAGCATAAAAATCTCCAGGCCCATCCATTCCAACCACACTATTGAAAAAGGTAAAGTTCTTTTTTATTGCTGTATAGTATTCCATTGTGTAAATGTAACATTTTTTTAATCCACTCACCTACTAATGTGGTTGTTTCCAGATCTTGGCTATAATAAATATGTATGATAAATATGCTGCTATACACATTGGGGTGCATATATTTTTTTGAATTGGTGTTTGGAGATTCTTAGGACATATTCCCAGAAGTAGGATTGCTGGGTCAAAGGCAGTTCCACTTTTAATTTTTTGAGGCAACTCCAATAACCTGAATGTCTCAGTCTATAAAACACTATCTAGTAATAAAGGAATCTCTTTAGTAAATGTCTTAATTCATTCAAAAGCCAATTAACATTGGACAAATCAGTATTACAGAATGCTAAATTATTGTTGAAGTAGAGAATGCAATGGAATATTCAGATTTATGTACTTTGTGGAGATTTCGTGTCAGAACACCTGTATTTTTCTTTCAGCTCTGCTATCCATTGCTGATAACCTGCAGCAAGATAGTTTACTATTCCAGTCTTTCTTTCCTTCTATGAAATTTGATTGTAAGTCCATGTTTCTGGCAGCCAGAGGAGAGGAAAGGGATGTGATGAGCACATACTGGAAACTGTCCTACTTCTGGGCAATCACTTCCTCAGTTCGATTCAGAGGAGTTACCCATTTGTACAGGTGGAACGGCACTGCCCCGCCTCTGCCAGATTCCTCAGTTAGGTCCCATTAGCCCTTGACTTTATCTGCAGGGCCAGCTTATATCTTTCAATCAGGAAAGTTTTTGCATGTTTTTAATGACACTCATTTGTGATTACAACAATTGTCTCAGGATATGCAAACAATATTCTCAGGCCCTCCACAAACTTTCTCTTAGGTTTGAGTTTTTATTAAAATACTCCAGGTACTTGATAACAAATCAACTACTACAGAAAAGTTTGTAACAGAGAACAATAGCTACCCCCTTTTCCCATAGCCTACAATCTCTTTCTGTTTGTAATTTGTGTGGTTGTTAACTTCCATAGCTATATATATATGTAGGTAGGTGTGTGTGTGTGTGTGTGTGTGTATGTGTAGATATACAGATATGTGTAGATATATATGTATATACACACACAGAGTTCTATTTCCTGTTTTACTAAGGTAGACAATATCTATTGACCCTGTGACATGGAAGATGAAGATTTTACTCATCTACTGTGTCCCATTCCCCCATTTACTCACTCATATCACTGTTTAATATATATTTTATTGCTAGTTCTTTTACTTCTATAACCTGAAATATACTTATGTCTCTAATTCTTATTCCATTAACTTTTCAGAGTATTATTTTATTTCTGCCTTGTAATATGAAGATATTAGTGCCCCAGCCCTTTTCTCCCCCATTCCTCTATTTACTTCCCATTTTCTGTCAATTGTATACTTACTTGTTCATTATCTTGTTCTGTCTGAAACTACATAAAGTCTTAATATACATCTTTGCTATAAGTTGGCTCTAAAAATTGAACATCAATTGTAGGATTAACATTATTGTGACTATATAAATGTGTTTGGTCAAGTGATGTGCTGGAATTACATTTTCGTATTTACAGATGGTTTCCCATAACCATTGAGCAAATCAAAGGAGATCATCCCTAGCATTGGTGTAAAAGGAACTTGTCTTATACCTCACCAATAACTTAAAATTATACTTCTTTGGAGTTTATATTTTGGTTAAAACAGTAATTTATTCTTCCTCAAGTTTCTAATATTCTTTAATTTCTTGCAGTACTTGCCTTTATTGTAAACTATTTTCCTTTCTAATTCTCTATGTTATTACTTATTGTAACAGTCCTCTCCTGTATTTTTTTTTTTCCTTACAGATCTTTCCTCCCAAACCTTACCTCCCTCTGCCCCAGGGAACTGGTTGCCCTCGTCTTGATGCTCTGATATACTGATTTTACCATCACTGCTTTCTCAGGTTTTAACTTTTGCCTCTTGAATCAAATGAATTGAAACTTTTTGCTCTCTCATTTCACTGAAACATTCACATGTCCTAAGAAAATGTCCATGAAATGTAAAGTTACTGTTTCTCCTTATATGTAAAATTAAAAAAAAAAAAGTCTTTATTCTGTGCTTAGCTTGAATGTTAGTTTGAGCAAAATATCTAGGTTGAAATTATTTTATCTCAGAATTAAGGATACTTTGTTTTATAGTCTCCTAACATATCGTATTGATAAAATAATACTAGTTTGACTCTCATTTCTTTGCACACAACTTGATTGATCTCTGTACTTTTTTATCATCTTATCTTTATTCTCAGTGTTTGGAATTTCATGCTTTGAGCTAAGCACTCTCTGAGATCTTCAAAGCAGTGTCAGTGTCACTTTAAACAGACCTGTGTGCCTTGGGGTGCTTATGTTATATGCATCAAATTATCAACTTTTGAAGAACCAATACAGGAAAACTGCAACTGATATAATCAAAATACCCTAACTATAGATATATTTTCTTGATGATAAATTATTCTTCCAAGTGGATTAAAGATTTAAATTGTATTTTTAAATGCATTTTTTTAAGATTTTATTTATTTATTTATTTATTTAGAGAGGAAGGGAGGGAGAAAGAGAGAGAGAGAAACATCACTGTGTGGTTGCCTCTTTTGTGGCCTCCACTGGGGATCTGGCCTGCAACCCAAGCACATGCCTTAGACTGGGAATTGAACTGGCAACCCTTCAGTTCTCAATCCACGAGCCACACGAGGAAGGGCTGAATTTCAAAATAATAATAAAATGGGCTAGTATAAATTATAGTGTTATGTGCATGTATTATATATATGCATATATATAAAAATTATTAGTATTCTGGAAATGAGACTTTTTAAAGCAGAGATCAAAGAGAGATTCAATAAAGAAAATGTTCACAACATTAATTACATGAATTTGGAAAGATTCTATATGAAAAAATATAATTAAAATATTCTAAGACAAGTGAAAAACATGGAAAATTATTTGCAAATAGTTTTACAGGTTTGATATTCTTCCTATGATAATGAGCTCTTATATATAAAAAACAAATGGAAAAATACCCCAAAAGAAAAAGACATGAATAGGTAATCAACAAAAAATAGAAATAGAAAATAACCATAAAATATTTATTTTCCAAAAATATGCAAAGAAAAATAGTGAAAATTTGACTTTTTAACATATCAAATTGCAAAAGCAAAAATAATTTGAAATAATGATTCTGTTTAGGGATAACATACTATACAGAACCAGGCCCTCTTATACCCAGCTTGTGCACTGGAAAAGTCATAAAAATGCATGGTAGTCAGTTGACCATACTTATCAAAGGCCATAAAATATGTATATTTCTTTTGACCCAGAAATTCTATTTCTAGGAATTTAATCTAGAGGGAACAATCTAGTAAGTATACGAAAATACACATATAAGAATGTACAACTCTGAGCCCTGATTGGTGTGGCTCAGTGGATTAAGTGCTGATCTGCAAACCAAAGAGTCTCAGGTTCAAATCCCAGTCAGTGCACATGCCTGGGTTGCCAGCCAGGTCCCCAGTAGGAGGTGCACAACAGACAATCACACATTGATGTTTCTCTCCCTCTCTTTCTCCCTCCTTCCCCCTCTCTAAAAATAAATAAAAATCTTTTTAAAAAGAAGTTTAAAAAAGAATTAAAAAAGGAATATACAACACTAAGTTGTTTATAAGAAAATTGGAAACCACCTAGTGTCAATAAATAGAGGTTAGATTTATGTTGTATTTATGTAAGATAATTAAAAATGATGCTACATCTACATAGTTATTGACATAGGAAGACACCCAACATATTATCCAATGCGAAAGGCATGTTCTAAAAAAGTATAGTATAATTCCAATGTTTTTATTGACCTACATAATGAAAAAGTCATGCCTGGTTTGATCCAGAGCCTCAAGTAGCACCATATATTATTATGGAAAGTATGGAAAAACATACACAATAGTAAGAGTGATGTTTTGGGTTTTCTTCTTTATAATTTTCTGTATTTTCTTAATTTTCTAATTTCTAAAATAAGCACAAAAAAAGAGTTAACTGGTTCTTCCTTCTATTTAAAGATATTTTTTGCTACCCCTTAACAATCAGAGATAGTCAGAATATAGATTTCCAATAGATGGTGTGGGATAACCTCTCAGTTACCATAACAGCCTCAACATTCCTTACCTTATTTTTGGTACAGGCCTTTATATTAGATTCATCCACAGTAGATCTGTATTTTCCCACACATTTTCTTTTTGTGGTCTCATGTTTTCTAATTATTTAAAGACAAAATTGCATTCTTTATTCAGATAAAATGTTATTTGTTATTCCTATCATTTGGGATGATATTTTTATAGAATCTTTTAAGCTTTTCCTTATGAATTTGACTATTGTGATATAGTCTAACTTGTTTATTTATTTTTTTGTTTCCCTTGCTTCGGAAAATATATCCAATAAAAATTGCTATGAGCAAAAAATTGATATGAGCATTTTGCTGTCTATGTTTTCTTCTAGGATAGGATTTTTATAGTTTCATGTCTAACATTTAAGTTTTTGATCCATTTTAAATTTGTTCTTAGGCATGGTATAAGAAGATGGTGTAGTTTCATTTTATGCACATATCTGTCCAATTTTCCAAACACCATTTATTGAATAAATTATCTTTAGTGCATTGATGTGCTTGCTTCCTCTGTTGAATATTAATTGACTATAAAGGTGTTGGTTTATTTCTGGGCTCTGTATTCTGTTCCATTGTCATCAAACTAAAAAGCTTTTGTGCAGCAAAGGAAATCATCAACACAATAAAAAGACAACCTGCAGAATGGGAGAACATATTCACTGATACAGATGATAAGGGGTTAATATCCAAAAATCTACAAAGTACATGCAAAACTCAACGCCAAAATTGCAAATAATCCAATGTAAAAAATGGGCAAAGGACTTAAATAGACACTTCTCCAAAGAGAACACACAGAAGACCAATAGATATTTGAAAACATGCTCAATTTCACTAATCATCAGAGAAATGAAAATTAAAACCACAATGAGGTAGCATCTCAATCACACCTGACAGAATGGCTATTTGACAGAATAAATCAACAAACAAGAAGTGTTGGCAAGGATGTGGCAAAAGGGAAAACTTTTTGCACTGTTGGTAGGAATGCAGATTGGTGCAGCCATTGTGGAAAGCAGTATGGAGATATTTCAATAAATTAAAAATGGATCTGCCTTTTGACTCAGTGATGCCACTTCTGGGAATATATCCAAAGGAACCCAAAACACTATTTCAAAAGAACATAAGCATCCCTATGTTCACCGTAGCATTATTTACAATCACCAAGATATGGAAGCAGTCCAAGTGTCCATCAGTAGATGAGGGGATAAAACAACTATGGGACATTTACACAATGGAATACTACTTGGTCATAAAAAAGAAGAAAATTTTACCCTTTACCACAACATGGATGGACCTGGAGAACATTAGGCTAAGTGAAATAAGCCAGTCAGAGAAAGACAAATGGCATATGATTTCACTCTTATGTGGAATCTAATGAACAAACTAAACTAACAAGGAAAATGGGGACAGACTCATAGGTTGAGAGCAGAATGCTAGCTAGTCGGGGGATGGAAGAATTGAACAAAAAAGGAACAAAGGACTCGTGGACATGGACAACGGTGTGGTGATTTCTGGGGAGAAAAAGGTGATGTAAAAAAATACAATAAAAATATTTAACTATAAAACATAAGTAGTTCACACTAAATTTAGATATAAAGAATAACCCATTTAATCATAACCAAATGACATGATTAAAGCCACTGTTCTGGTAGACAGAGTGGAGGTTGAATACTTATCCAGATAATTTGATTACTATAAACAGTCAACTTTGCCTGAATTATCTGGATAATTGCCTCACCTCTTCATTTTACCTCACCTAATGTTCTAGCTTTATTTTGAATTGCTATGAGCCACTTTCTGCAGTGATCAGCAATCAGAGAAAATCAGATTATCACTCTGTTTAACCTTCCTGTGCCTTGGGTAATTAAGTCAACAAATTAGCTGAAGGCTCCAATGCGGAAGGGGATTGGTAGACTGTGGTCAAGACACATATTTATGAATTTTCCCTTAAGCTGCTTTTCTTGAGGAAGCTTTGATAAAAAACATATGATCTCAATTATCATTAACTCTCTGTGGTTTCCGTGTTTGGGAGCTTGACCTAGACTTTAGAAGGCCTAGGACCCCCTGCGATGTGTGCCTGAGCAGCACACTGCCAGTCCATTCACATTTCTCCATCTTGCTCTCCTTGCACTGAGGAAGCGACTTAAATCACTCTTCACACACTCCCCGCAGTCTCAGGGGATATACTACTTATGCAAGCTGCTTTCAGTTTTTCTTTCCTGCCCTTTGGCAATACGCTTTTCTTCACAACCAACCATCTTTTTTAAAGCTATTTTTAAATATAAAATTCTTTAAATGAAATCTCTTAAGGTCAAGAGAAAATATATATAGACATGAAAACAATTCTTATTATAGACAGACAAATAAGAATTTAACCGAAAGTATCATTGCTTGTTTGAAAATTTAATGCTACAAAAAGAAGTGGTTTGTTTTTTTTTTTGGAGGGGGGAGTTGTTTCTGCTTTTAGAATTTAAGATTTAGTTTCTCTCTGTGAAAAAGCCTTAAAGAATATATCAAATGTTTAATAGTTAACTAGTTATAATACCACATTTGAGTATACATACTGAAAAGCTACTCCAAATATTACCTTTGATTCCAGACCAGGAAGAAGGCTTATAGTGAAGACTTGCAGAACTTGGCTGGCTGGAATGTGTGGGCTGATGGACCCAACTATGGCTGGGTGCACAGTTAAAAGTGTCATTTCTGTCACTCATACCATGTAAAGAGGTATAACATTCAAGATTTTTTAAAGATTTTACTTATTTGTTTTTAGAGAGGGGAATGGAGAGAGAAAGAGAGGGAGAGAAACGTCAATGTGTGATTGTCTCTTGCACAGACCCTACTGGGGACCTGGTTTGCGACATAGGCATGTGTCCTGACTGGGAATTGAACTGGCAACCCTTTGGTTCTCAGACCAGTGCTCAATCCACTGAGCCACACCAGGTAGGGTGAAGTTTTAATCAAATAAAATGTTGTGTCTGATGGAATCCTTCATCTATATGACAGATAACCTTAACAAAAGAGTAGATAAGCTTCCAGAATAATCATTTAAATGTCTTCTTTGTGACCAGAGTTGAATTATTTGCTTATCAATATATACATTATGCTGTTACAGAGATTTGAAAACAGAGTTTATTCAAAATGATTTGTCTGATTTGCCTCCAAAGATATGAATTGAAAAAAAATATATTGCTGGTTTAAAAAAAATAACATATGCCCATTATAAAAGCTTGAACATGCATAAAAAGATAAAAGAATAAATAATACTTGATCATCAACTAGAGATATTTTTACATATCTCCCAGTGTTGTCTGTGAATATACATATTCCATAATTGAGAACACATTGCGTATTGCAACTTTGATTCATCCTCTTTCCCCATTTAGTATTATAGCATATGTGTATTATTTAGAATTTATTATGTTTCAAGAGTCAGTAAACCCAGTTTAAACTGGCAGGAACAGATCCAGGAAATTATTGGCTATAGAACTGAAAAGTTGAGAGGAAGAAGTGGATTGAAGCACAAACCAGAGGTTCATCTGAGCTCTGGCTGGTTCCATGTACCTGGACTTCTCTCAGACTTGCTTTCTTTGGTTGGCTCTATCCTCATGCTGAGTCCCTCATGCATGGCACCATATTCATCAGTATCAGTTCCAAATTTTACACCCTCTCACCACATATTCAAAGTCAAAGTCTCTTTTCCAAAGCTCTTACGAAAATAAATTTTTGTTCCCACATTTCTAGCAAAAGTGCTAAAGGACACTGTAATTGCACCTGCTGGAATCAGACACACTTCTCCCAAACTATTACTAAGATAAGGGAACATTTTGCTCTGATAGACTTAGATATGGTATACATGCTCAAACCCATCCAAGCCACATAAACTGAGAGTATAATCGAACAAACTTTTACTGCCACATTAAAACCACCCTCACAAATATTGTTGCATTCTCTATATACTATCTCATTTTACTGTAATATCAATATTTTATTTAACATTCTTCTCTTAATAGATATTTAGTCTGTCTCCAACTTTTCTGTAATATAACTCATATCATGAACACTCTTTAAAAAAAAATTCTTGGCAGCCTTTAGTCTTACTCTTTTAGAATAGATTACAAGTATAATTATTAGACCAAAGAACAACATGTTTTCCTGTGTTATGTTGCTTTTTAGAAGAATTATGTGTCTCATGCACATAGTACCTGTCTTATTACCACTGGCAGCATAATCATTCACAAAAACATCTTTACTAATTTGTCTATTGAAATATTGTAGATCATGGGTACTTTTTACTTAAGTGTCTTTAATTTAGTAACAAAGTTGATATTGTCCTCTAATAATAAGTGATAGTAGTAATGAGCCACACTGTGTGCCAATCACTGTTCTGGGCATTTTATCCACATCAGATCATTTAAACAGTATAAAAACTACATAATTAATTCACTTACCAAAAGTAAAATGGCCACAAAGTAGATGGTCAGCCAGGATTCAAATCCACATCTACCTAACACAAATTTAAGCTTTTAAGAATCATGCAAAGCTACTTCTTGTATTATGCATAGTAATAATTTGTACCTTTACTTTATTATTTGGCTGTAATATTTATTATAATTCACTTTGAAGAATTGTAATCTCTGCTAATGAATAAAATCTAAAATAGCCCAAAAATATTACAGTAGAAAATAATAATAAAAACTTAATTTTCTAAAAAAAATGAGAAATCCAGGTGAAAGTTGCAATTGCCACACAGGTTCCCATAATTCAGCCATTCAGCACATGGGTACTAAACTAGAACTCTTTCTACAACTTTCTATTATTAATGAAAGCAAATGGGAAAGAAGAAAAGAATGTATTGCTTTAGCTCTCCTCTCCACAGTATCATCCTCTGAAACCTGCATTGCTTTGCCGATTCTCTAATGCTTTTCATTAATATGTTGTCCAGAGTTCTAGTTGTTCTCAACAGGAGAGTTAGTCTGCTACAGGCTAGACTATTACATCTGCAAGTGTTCATTAAACATTCTTAACTTTTATGAATGATGCTTACAAAGTATAAAGGTAAAGAATATTCTACCCACTTAAAATACTGTCTTCAAGTTATAGGTTAAAATGCACCACAATAAAGGGAAAATCCTAAAACTAGTGTTTATGTGCTTGTATTAACTTGAAACAGGGTTACATTCACAGAATGCCTTCATAACATAGCTGAAGAGTATTCGGCACAGAACAAAATAATACATTCTTCTTACATTGTGAGAAAAAGTGGCCCCAGGAAACAACCTTTTGTAAGGTAACATCAGGTTGCCCACGAGGTGATCGATGTTTACACCCTATTTCATTCCATTAGAAGCCTTTATTAGCCACATATAAGGCCTATGTCACAACTCTTAGCATCTACAGCCATTAGATAAGAAAACCAAATAAGAACGCAATGGTTACCTTCACTTAGCCTTCCTCTTCCTCTTCCTCCCACCAACAAACACGCACTCTACACACATACCATATGCAGAGTGAAACCATCAAACATTCCTGGATGCTCTACCACCACCACCGAGAAGTCAGTTCGGTTGAGCAGATATAGACATTCTTTCAGGCATTATGATGTTTCTTCCATGTCCCTTATATGTGCATGGATATTAAACTATTAATTTGAATAAGCCCTAAAGTTTCAGTCTCAGCCATATTGCCAGGTACTATTTATGTCCCTTTTTAAAATAAATATGTTTTTCGTTATCTTCCTTGGTATAATTTTAAACCAAGTTTATGAGCCTATGTCTATCCTTGATCCCTTATTTCAGTATCATTTCTTAATTAATTAATTTATTTTTTATTGTTGTTCAAGTACAGTTGTCTCCATTTGCCTCCCACAACTCTCCTCAACCCCAGCCATCCCCACTTCCCACCCTTGATCCTACCCGTCTTTGGTTCTGTCCATGTGTCCCTTGTACATGTCCCTGAAAACCCTTCCCCCTCTCCTCCCCATTATCCCCTCCTACCTTCCCTCTAGTTACTGTCAGGTTGTTCTTAATTTCAATGTCTCTGGTTCCATTTTGCTTGCTTGTTTGTTTGGTTGATTAGGTTCCACTTAACAGGTGAGATCATATGTTATTTGTCTTTTACTGCCCAGCTTATTTCACTTAGCATAATGCTCTCCAGTTACTTCAGTATCTTTGGAATCTCAAACTCATACAAAATTAGAAATATCTACCTGACTGAAATCTAAGCTTTTAAGTAATTTTGTAGAAACAAATACACACACATGAAGAAGACAAATGTTAATTTTGAAATTAAGCAAACAATGTTTAGCTAACTATATTCAGAAGAAGTATACTTGATGACAAATATAAATATGCTTTTTCTAAAAAAATTAACAAAAAATATTTTAAAGAATTTCTGTAACAATGAAGACAAAGAGGTAAGGTAACAGTACACTAATCTATAAAATATACTTTTTAATAAAGTGAACATTAATTATATTTTGAGAGTTTGATATGTTAGGAAGTCACATATTCAACTTTGCTGTATTGAACTTATATCACTTCAAAAAATAACCAGTAGAGGGAGCAGATAATTTAAAAATAAAATTAATTATGATTTATCTTTAAGTTGTACAAAAAAAAGAGGGAAAGGGGGAAGGGTTTTCAGGAACATCTGTAAAGGACTCATGGACAAAACCAAAGGGGGGAAGGATCAAGGGTGGGAAGTGGAGATGCCTGGGGTGGGGATGGTGGTAGGGGGGAAATGGAGACAACTGTACTTGAACAACAATAAACAATATTTTAAAAAAGAGAAAATATTAAAAGAAAAAATAAAGGGAAATTATTTTCATAAAAAAGAATTAATGTACTTATTGCTGAAAAATATCTGGTTTTGAAAATAATAAATCACAGAGATATGATGTCACAGAGCATCTATGAGAGGTTAAATATGGTTATATACGTTAGGTAATTGGCATTAACAACTATTAGCTTTTCTTACTTCATAAGCTTCTTCTGTATAGGTGTAATCTACCCCAAAAGAATGTAGATCCCTCTCCCCAAACATCCTTCCCTTTTGATTCCATTTAAGTTGCCAAAGCCCTATCCCACAGTACTGTTGAAATATTTCAAACTTTCCTAACAGGTTTTGTTAACTGAAATAATTTATCATTTTTTACAGCAGAGCAGCATAATGGTTTTTCATTTTTTTCCCACCTAAACAGACTCTGATATTTTGCTTCCTAGGCCTGCTGCAAATAAGATAGAAGCAAATTAATGACATTTATCTCCTCCTTGTCACCTCCATAATGATACAAATACTTGACCAAAGCTTTGAATTTAATCCTTATAATGCTCCAGGTAAATCACTCAGAAAAAGTGCCAGCCTTCTCTCTAGCCTCTTTAGGCTGGGAAAAGCTATTCTGTATTTCAAGCTACATATGTGAACTGAAACAAGTAGAGGTAATTCTGAAGCTCTATGATAGCCAAGTATGAGAGATAGGAGCTTCTTTATTGGAAGTTTATGATTTCCACTAAACCTCAGAGGCACAACTTTTGATTGCTCAAAAAAAAAATGCAAGAGAATAAAGGAGAACCCTTTTGTTCTAAGGCTTAGAATGTTGTGTATCAGCCTGGAATAATCAGACCTGGAATAATTCAGGAAACATGAATGACAACAGAAAGAAAACAAAGGTAACATGAGAATGACTGAAGAAACCACAGTTTAGGAGACCCAGAGAAAAGAAATTCCCTAATGCTCAAGTTCTGTAAATTAATGGATGGACTAAAGAAAGTATTGATGTTTTTATTGTTGTACTTGGAGCTTCTATTGACCTCTATTAATCTTAGTGAGAGTAGGAAAGAATATATTCTCTAATCGGCATAGATTTTTCTAGAACCTGGGCAGATTATTCTTGCAAAGAAGAGGTGTTTTTAAAATGAGTAGTTGAAGCCCTAGCCAGGTAGGTCAGTTGGTTGGAGTGTCTTCCCAATGAGCCAAGGTGCAGGTTCAATCCCTAGTCAGGGCACATACAGGAATCAACAAATGAACGTATGAATAGGTGGAACAACAGAGATGTGTCTCTCTCTCTCTCTTCCCCTCCCTCTCTCTCTAAAATAAGTAAATAAAATAAAATATACAAAATAAGTAGATTAGCCCTTGTGCTAAAAACAGCATCAAAACTAGAGTTATTTTTATAATTTACTAAGTTTTTAACATAAAATAGAAATGAAGAACAAACAAACACTGGAAACTTAAGAAAGGGAACTTGTGATCAGTCCTCTATGACACAGTTTATCAGAATCTACCTCACTGAAGTAAAAGTTGAAACCCAAGTTACAAACTAATTTGTGTTGGTTATTATTAAATGCATATGAACAGTTAGATAGTCAACAATAATATAATTTTCTTATTTTTTAAAAAAATAATCAGAAAGAGATGTTAGAAACATTGACCGGTTGCCTCCTGCATGCACCCAGACCAGGATGGAGCCTGAAACCTGGGCATGTACCCTCACTGGAAATCAAAGTTGCAACCTTTTAGTATGTGGAATGGCCAACTCAGTACCTGGCCAGGGCAGGTTTTTACATTTTTGACTCACCTGCAGTAATTTGAAAATTTCAGGCAATGTTAAAATTAATCACCTACTTTCTCCCGCTTTGTGGCTCTCACCTTGGATAAAGTACTACATTCAGTGAAATGAGATAAAATATGATTATCTTTTGTTTGTTTATGCAATTTCCTTTCAAAATATGACATTCGTACATTTTGATATTTCCTTTTTTTAAAATTCTCACTCAAGGATTTTTTTTCCCGATTGACTTTAGAGAGAGGGAAGGAAGAGAGAGAAATATTGATGTGAGAAACATTGATCCATTTGCCCTCTGTATGTGCCCCAACCAGAAATCAAAACCACAGCAGAAGCATGTGCCCTGACCAGGGATCGAACCTGTGATCAATCTTCTGGTGTACGGGATGATGCTCCAACTGAGCCCCCTACCCAGGTCTTGATATTATTTCTTAACTGTTACAAATCAATAAACTAAGTGGCTATATCAATGATTGTAGTTATCTATAACAGATTAACAAAAGATAAAGGTTATTATAACAGATAAAAATTTGCTTATCTACTATAAAAGTTGTTTATAATAGATAAACAAAAATTAAAGGGTATTTTTCCTTTTTTGTTAAATTTTTAATTTTCTGTGATCAATCCCATGAAATATATTACCAATATACTTTATTATTTGTTAACTTGTTTTATTTGCCCTAGTGTTGAAGCATTAAAATATTAAGGTGGGAATGTCAGCCACATTTCTTTTAAGTCCTAAAATCAATAAGCATAGCACTGGGAAACATTCAATAAACCATTGACTTGATCTGTATATTATTACTTATAGCTAGACTCTGTACAGAGAAAGGATTCCCACATTCAGTTAACTTATTTTTCTAGAAGACAATTTGAGATTAACAGAAGACTTTCTTTTCTTGGTAGAATTCAACTTAAGATACACAGAAGACTTTTGTTGGCTTTATAAGACAAATAACATTGAAATATTTCATGTGACAGCTCAAACTTTCATGTGTTCATAGATAATTTGGAGCAGCATTTTCCTACTGTATGCCCCAGAACCGACCTGTGAGAAGGCACTGTGGACCAGGGCACCAGATGCTGACAGAAGATAGGGACACATTGCTGCTTAGCAAAGGAAAAGAAAGAGATGTTTCGGGGCCAGGAATGGCCTCATTGTAGCAAGGTAAGCAGAGAAATGTTTAGACTCACAGATATAAATGGAGAGAGAAGCACACAGAGCAAGTAACAGATGTCTCCATGGAAGATAAGTAGGACTCATGATTGCACAGATAAAAAAGTAACTAATGATGAGATTTCTTCTAACTATTCTTAAAAGGCTAACACTGCTTTTCCTTTATATATTTTTTCCGTACTATCATGTTATTAGAAAAGAATATGCATCTTCCTTGCTACCTAAAATCAGCAGAGCAATCTTGAATTCCTATCGGGTGCTGGACACTGTGCCAGCACTGGAAAGACCCCCATAACTGAACACTGATTGGGACAAGCCAGCATCGTGCATTCCAGCGCCAGATTCTCAGCTGGTGTCTTACTCAAACCACCTGTGCTGAGAGAGGAACTACGGTGCTTCCTCAGGGGGTAGTTGGCATATGTGGCCACCAAAAGAAAAGAGCACAGGTCCTGGGGGTCCAGAAAACAGAATCTCCGCTCTATCAGGTATGATTTTATCTTCAGTATTCTACCTAGAGCACATGGAGGGTAAGCTTTTACATTTCATAAGATGGGTTATGTTGCTGACATTCTTTATGATTTTTCCTGTTTAATTATCACCTAAACTTTAGAAATTATTTGCATATCCAGAAGCCTCATCTCAGCAGCAGCACACGGTCTCCGCACCATGCTTAAAGGCAGACCATCAAAGTCCCCTGGACCTGCTCAGGGGTGGCAGAAGAAATTGGCAAGAGATTCTGAAGGGGGGCATGGGCCAGGAAACTGATCGGGGCAGCGTGACAGTAATAAGCTTGATGAGCTGACTATAACTTTTATTAAGATAGATGGCATTTTTAAGAGGTAAAAAAGGTAGAAGTTGCCAAGAAAGGAGAGGCTGCCATTTTAAACATTTGCAAAGACATAAAGACATTGTAGATGGTTTCATGTTCACTTTGATAAAATCTCATTGCCTTTTCAGGCACAAAACTTCAGCTCTGTCAGTGTAAAACGTAGAGCTGTTTTATCGTTTATGTGCTCAAAACTGTTCTTCATTATGAACTAGCTCTCTTCTAAAGATCTACGCTTTTCTATTCAAGTTCTGCAGGAAAATAAATACTACTAGATCCAAATACGTTTTGCAAGAGAAAGTTCAGAAGTTTGATCATATGCAAGCCTCTTTGTTCTGCTATAGTATATATACCTCTGATTGCATCACTTATATCGAAATATGTTTCTCCTGACTCTCAGTTGGCATGAGGACATTGGGACTGGTGTCCCTGGTTGGTTTCCTGCTTTATTTCTCTGATAGCACAAGGGCATTCAGATGTTCCTGGGACACTACGTCCTGCTCAGTTTCTCTCTTATCAGTCTGCTAGAGGGAAAAAAATCGTAAGGATGTTTGTTTTTGCAATAATTAGGAAAGAATTCTACCTTCTATATTCTCACAGATAGCAGGAAATACACCCATTGGCCACAGTCCTAATCACTTCAGAGTCCTTAAAAGCTCTATTATTTTAACTACCATTCTCTTTAAAAATGGCTAGTTGTGGAAACCTCAGGAAATGCACAGGAAATAACTGCCTGAGAAAATGCTAGCTAGGGAATTGGGTCATATAACAAAGTGGAAAGGCATGACTAAAACTATACCCAAACACTATTATTTAACTTCTCAAGCTGACTTTGTCTGTAGCACTACATATTTGAAAAGAAATAACTGTCACAATATGAATATCATGTCTTAGAAATATCACTGCCCAATTAGGCAAATGGCCAAGGCAGCTGGTTAATTGTTGACTTTCCAAGGCAAGGGGAATTAGAGCCTTGAGTCAATCATTCAGGTATCCTCACTACTAAGGCAGTTTGTGTTAAGATTCTGCAATGACTGGTCACCAAGGTTGCCGGCAATCCACTGTTAATTTTGATTTTGGATATTGATTTGTTTTATAAGTTTATAGATACGTGAGATTGAAGAGACAGAGTCTCTGACCTTGTTTCTTACATCTTTTTGGCTGATGATTTGCTCTAGAAAGAGCCAATACAAATAGGAGACAGTCTCTCTAATGACTCCAGACCAGTTTGGGTGTTTGCAGATTCCATAGCAGGCAGACCTGGATTTACAATCCAGCTTTGCTACTGGTTCAGTGCAGTGAATTTGGGCATGCTTTCATGACCACTAAGGCCTAGTTTTTCTTCTTGTAAGATGGCAATAATAGTACCTCATTCCTTGGCTTAAAGGCACGTGTTTAATTTTACATTTCAATAATTCTAAATTCTGAATGAGTTCCATAAATGGTAAGTGAATTTAATGTAGTATTCTTATATTTTCCAAAATAGCAAATAAGTAATAAGTAGATAATGTAGTTTATAATCCCCAGGATATAAAAATAGATGAAATGGTGAGACCTAACTCATGGTATTTCTGTAAGGATTAAATAATACTTGACTTGCTCTCATCACATAGAGAGTACAAAAAACCTTAGCTACCACCACTGCCACCACCACTCTACATATAGTTACCATGACAACTACCAATTCCCTGTTTGTTTCCATACGTGTGAAAAAAGGGGAATAAGACATACCTTATCTCATAAAGCTAAATGAAATAAGTTTTCTAAAACTCTTTGTGTGACACCTGGCACATGAGAAGTGCTCGTTAAATGGTAGCTAGTGCTATGGTTCACAGTGAGAACTACGACCACTATTACAACTGCACCACTACAACCACTCTTACTAGGAGGAATTAATCCCCATTAATCTCAAAGAACTTGCAGTATAATTATAATACCATTAAAGCTAAATACTTCAAGATGTAATTTTGTTTCATTGTTATTCTATTAAGCTTAGCCAGAGACTGTGAAGATCAAAATCACAGGGCTTAAAATCACCTAAGAACATGGAGCAAATCTCTGCCTCCCTTCTCTGATGTCGTCCGTAAAGAGAGTGTCCAAGTTACCAGATGCTGGAAAATGTCATAGAACACTGTTGACTCAAAATAGGGTAGCATAGTACTATGTTACCCTGACTTTTTAGTTTTCTCTTGAGTTGCAATAATTAAATCAAGATTTTTATCTTGCATTATGTAAGCCCATATTTACATAAACTATTTACATTGAGGAAAATAAAATATTTCAGAAATTTAACTTTGTACTTGAATCAATATTTTTCTATTATCTAATTCTGAACTATGGATTACCTCTTGTATTACTTTAATTTTCACACCTTTTTAAAAAATATATAATATATAGGAAGAATCACACTTAAATTCAGCCAACACAGTAATAAATTTGTCTATATAATTTTTAAAAAACTTTTTTTTGGAATCAGTGACTAACTGTCAAGTGTGGTTTGCCTTGTTTGAGAAGAAATTAAAAGCAAATAATACTCAAGATATTTATGTAGATCCACTCAGAAACCTATTGACTAAAACCAACAAAAGTTCAGTTAACACAGAAGAGCTGTGTGCCTGCTATCGGAACCCAGCAGCGATTCCATTCAGCTCAGTTATTACCATGGCAAGTTAGAAGGTTAACGTATAAATGGCACCTTCTCTTCATTTGATATTTGAATATTATTTCTATTAACTATTTCTAAATATGAGATTGAAAACAAATGTGAGGCTTACTAGAATGCTGGAAGGTAGGATTAGCACATAGGAAGAATTGAAGGGCTAAAAGTCAAATTTAACTATGTGAGTCAGGCAAAGAAGGTGGAACTGGGGTTGGGTGAAGTTCCTAGCTCTCTAGACAGGGGACCATAGCTCTAGATTTTGATTAATCGTGATAACTATATAGTCACAAGGACTAATTTAAATTTTGTACCGCAGTAGTAAGCAAATTACAAAACTGTACTCACTGACACTAGCTGTTAAGCACATTTTTTTACTTGTTTTATTTTGTCCCACCAAGCGCATTTTATTTTTGCCTTGAAGACATATTACAGATGACTTACCTAAACAACCTCGTGGTTGAAGGCTGAAGGATCATTTAAGGAAAATGGGGAGAAACCTGAAATATGAAGGAAACTACTTCCCCAGTCTCCTAGAAGGGAGGAAACAGATTGGCAGAGGGTATTTATTTAAATTACTAAATTACCTTTATAGTGACTTGAGGCCAGGGAGGTACTTATTTGCAAAGCTGTAATAGAATGTCTTTAGCAAGAAATCTTAAATAAGGGCAAAACCACTTCAGGATCTTGGCTGGAAATTTGAACTACGAACATTAAGCAATCAGCAAGAAAATAATATAGCATTATTTCATTGATAAAGACTGTACTATAAATAAGCAGAAATAAAGGAAGAAAGCAGTCCATTGCTTTGGTATTACATTTCTCTGGCAAGAAAGAAAATAAAATAGAAAAACATAATTTGCTTCAAAATCAGAGCAACAAAGATATTTTGAAACATCCTTTTTTAAAAAAAAACTAATCATTAACACTAAAGAGCTATCAAAATTGGGGAGGGTGGAATGAGAAGAAAACATGAAAAGCATGCTTTTCCTTCTTGAGCTTTTTTTAGTCTCTCAGTGCTATGGAATTAGAGAAACAAGCTGAAATGATTTATAAAATGAAAAATCCCTGCCCACCCAGTTCATAATCATATGCAATAACTACTGTGTTCTGCTATTTGCCATAATATTTAGCTCAGATGTAGCCAGAAAACCCCGCTGCACACGGAAGAGTCAGTAGTAAAAAGAAACAGACTTCCTTGCATCTCTCTCATGCGTTCAGACACGGATGCACAGCAAAATGATACAAGCATATTTTCGCACACACTGATTTCCTTTTGCGTTTGTTATCCTTTTTCAAAAAACTTAATTTACTTTTACTTTTGAAGTAATTCCTATATAAACTTCCCACCTCCTTTCTTCATCTTGACCCCCTGAACTTTTTTCCTCTCCACAGGATTTAGACCCAGGTTATTTACCTGAGTAATTTAGCAACTACCCACTTATTTAAATTTAATCACTGTGCCACAAAAGTGATTTTGTTAAATACTGATTTTTATTGTATTACCAATTAACTCTACTAGGTATGTGACTACTGAGGAGAGCATAGCCTGGTCAAAAACTAAATAGCACATTTGTTTGTACTGTTATGCAAAGCTTAATAAGAATGTGCAGGAGGAACTGCGAACATTAAAGGCAAAACTATTGGCAAGTCCTTCCACACATACATATTTAATCCAGAACAATGTGAGCTGTTGCAGAAAAATGAATTAAGTAGAAAGCAGTCTTATGCTTCTCTTTGAGGACCCCATATATAGGTTGGAAAGTCAGATACATAAGAAAATGGAGACTACCGTAAGATTATTTACAATCAAACCCTGCAGTAGTGCAGGGAAATGAAGAAATTGTCATAAACTTGGAGAACTGGGGAAAGTTGATAGAAATGGTGAGATTTAACATGAAGTTTAAAATATAATTTTGGACAGTCACACATGCATACCATGTGTGACCCTTGCCTCAGTGGACTGCCTAGAAGTGATAATTACAGCCTTCCTGCTTAATTATATTTTCCCATATCCCCTGGATATGTTAACATGCGAGGAAGCCTGAGAAACAGCAAAGCTTTGGAAAGCAAGAGTAAAGCAAGTAGTTGTACAGGAAGTGGTATGATAGGGATAAAAGGTCTTAATTTCTTCTGCCATAATCTCCCTGTGTCTTTCTTTTTTTTAGGTTGAAGCAGTCTGTGCTTCAATTTCTTAAGACAAAGATTGTGTCAAGACCAATAATATAGAGGATTTATATAGAGGATGGGTAGATGGAGAGTAAAATTCTTCCACTGCGTGTGTGGTGGAGGAAGTGGGTATTAAAATCTCTGGCAGAGGGCAACTTTCTAACTATTTCCACAGGGCAGCCTAAAGTGACATTCTAAGGAGCTTTTAGTCAACAACCCCACCCTCCAGCCCCTTCCTGGCCCAACACGACTGCTGGAGGAGAACAACTTATTGTAAAGGAGATGTGCAGATGGGCTGGAGTGTGGTGTACAGTTGAGAAGTACTGTATCCTTTATTTCTAATGTGTGTTGCTCAGTTCAAAATCATCTGTTTGCATATTTCTATAGCTCATCCTCAAGAATATTTTTAGGCCCACAGCTAAACTCTAAAGCACTTTGGAGTAAAATATCAGAATATATGACCACTTGATTTAAAATTGAACCTTGATAATGCTTTATGATCTTAGCTCAAGGCAGAAAATTTATATCTATATGATCTCCCACTGTATAAATTTGGAAATCATTATTCTAAAGCATATTTTTAAAGATGATCCCATCTTTGACTACAGTAAATTTAAAATTGATATCAATTTATTAAAGATGTTTCCATTAAAATATGCTTTTTGGTTTTTTCCCCAGTCTGTTCTGTTCAAGCTTAATCCATAAATTGCATAGTTGAACTTGGTAAAAACACACCTAGATGCCTCTTAGCTTTTTTCCTATTGATGGGGAGTGGTTCAAAATGAATCCCATTCTCTTGGAAGCAGAATGTGGGCTTTCCTTCATGTTCTAAAAGATAACACAGAAAAGTTAGGCAAGATCTCTGGAATCCTTGCAGTTAGAAGTAATAAAAACCATAATCAAAATAGCATTTCCAAAAAAATAAGAGAAAAGAATATTTGACAGTCTCTGAAGGCTATGTTATAAAAGCCCCAGATCCATTTCCACAAGCATGACGGATCCACGTTCTCACAGAGTTCCATCAGGAAACCACAGCTGTCTCTCCAAAGGCTCTCTTCACAAGCTGGACCATCAGTGGCTAACAACCACATATTGGCAGCTACTACAGACAGAGTACCTTCCCTATTAGCTCTGGATCAGACATTCTGATTAGCTAGGCTTGGGTCAAGTGCTTGCCATGTGGCTTGGGATAGGAGGGTTCAGTTTCACTCCCAACTGAGTTATGTGGAATGCTTTCCATAGGAAATAAGAGTTCTGGTAAGAACAGGAAGGAAAAGAGAGGATGGGGTAAGACAATACAAATAATACGTACGCGCAGACTCCCCAGTATGCTGGAATTTCAGCGCTCTGTCACTGCTACACGTTGTGGCTGCCCCTTCTCTTCCTAAACATTGCATAGAGAATAGCATTTTTCTCCTTTCATTTTAAATGTTATTTTTGCTTTTAAATGACTTAAAAAAAAACAAAAGCAAGGATGAATTCTGAAAGACTCATTTGTTTAAGTGCTAATTGTACTCCAGTAGCATAGACAACCGAAGCTCTAAAAGAACATTTTCTCGCATTGGTGTCAGAGAAAGTAATAGCTAACCTTAATTAAGCCCCTCCTCTGTGTACATTAAGTGTAAGGCACTACTCTACATAATTTACATGTACTGATTCATTTACAACTCATGGCCCCCAATGAGGTAGGAGTCGTTATTCTCATTTTATAGAGAAGAAAACGGAGAGACTGAGTGATTACCTCATGTCGCACAGCAAAGCTGGGATTTGGAACACTGCTAATTACTTTAAGTCCTGTCATCCATCAATTTGCACAGCTTCATGGTTTTCCTTTTGTTTCTTTTATGGCAAGCTGGAGTTTGTTTTTCTAGAGAATAGAAATTAAACAAAATAAGCCATGTGTGTACACAAAAGCTTGCTTTCTTCTTTTATTAGGTCCTAAAATACGTATTCTAGAAAACCCATAAAAAAGCATAGACTTACTACTTTCTCCAGGCTTCAGCAGTTTTTCATAGCTAAATTGACAAAATTTTTCTATGTTTTAAACTATTCATTGGTTAAACCCTAAAATTAAATTCAATTAATATAGGCTTATATATTTTTAATATCTCTGATTATTAGAAAGACTCTGAGAATGAATTTTCCATTTGGTGTTTTGAAGTTGTAAACACGTGGTTTTCTTCTTGTGCCTCAATTTCTAAATGAAACCACATGGGTAGAGCAACGACTTCCATGGCTAGTGAGAAACACCAAGTCATTCGCTCTCTCTGCAGTATGGTAATAGAGTCCATCTGAATCTGCCTGGCATAAAAGGCATTGGAAAGTATTGGTTGGGGCTTGTTTGGTTGCAAGTACCATAAACTTAAACTTAAGCTGAAAGAGGAAAGAATACTCATGTTTCTTAGGAACATGAAATGCAGACTGATAGTGAGCCTCAGGAACAACTAAAACCAAAGGGCCAATTAACTTCAGGATATTTGTTCTTTGTTTCTGTTTCATCGATGAGAAGTGTTTTTCTACCATCCAAGTCTGCATAGCAGAGCAAAAATACTACCAATACCCAAATTATTACCTTGTTCTCAGATACATCTGTAATCTTGATCCTGATTCTAAATTCCCTGAAAGACTAACAAGTTCATCTTGGATCAGTGGATGACTCCTGGTCCAATTGGTTGGCTCTAGAGAGAGGACTAGAGTTGACTGATTTTGGGTCAGCTACCGATTCCGGGAACAAAGAAACACATGTGTGTGGGGAGAGTGGCACTTTGGAGAGTAAGATGATTCTAGGAAGTTAAGATAATATGCACCTACAGCCATGAGCCTTCGATTTAAAGTCACTTCTATAATTTGTACTTATTTGGCCAAAAGGGAACTTGAAGTAATTATTTTCCAATACTGTTTATAAAGATGGTACCTTTTCTGTAGATTATAAAAGGCAAAAAGCAAATGTTTAACACTAATAACTTATATAAATGACTGATAAACTCTGTGGAGAAATACAAAGAACATTATTTAAATGGGAAACACCAGAACAGTCACAGAAAATCACCTTATCTATATCCATTCTCATCCAAAGTACACCAGTTGCATAAAAGAAGAAAATACAACTGATGGAATTTTTACTTTTCTTTTCCATTTCTAACCATAAGAAAAAGAAAATAAAGACTATTAACCAACCATAAGAGAAATAGCTAGAGAAAGGAGAAAGAGAAGGAGGAGATGGAGTAGCAAGAAGATGGCTTTAACTGACTGATGAAACTGATTGTGACAAGAGTATTTTAAACTAATTGAAACCAAGGCTTGCCACTGAGGGAACACTAGCTTAAAGTGAAAATAGTTATAACAAATACAGAAAATTCCTTTTCTTAAATACCTATGTTTATATACTAAAATTTATAGTAATTACTTATTTGACAGCAGAATTGAAAAAAAAATAATGCCCAATAACTATTTTTCACTTTCTTTTCTCCAGTGAAGTGTGTTCTCTAATGCAGAGGTTGAACATAATTATTTTAAAAAATGATCCCATGCTTACTAAGGTGTTTTTTAAAATATATTTTCCTTTTGTTTCATGGCCCTGAGAACCAGGCTTTCCGACATTTTAATTGTTCGGCTATACGTCCAAATGGAAGGACTTCATTTGCTAGAAATGTTTATTTGCTCCTTTGAGATTTAATCTTACTTGGTGTTCAATGCATGAATCTTTCTTCTTTTGTCTATTCATTTTCCTTACTTCTTCCAACCTTCTAATACTGAAAGAACATCATCAGAATAGGACCTCCTTGTATGCTAATCCTCAGTTTGCCAGTGATAAAAAAAAAGAATCTTTTAAATATAATTTCCAGAGAGGCCACATGTGTACCTTATATAGGCCTTAATATAAATCATGAGGAGATGGCCTCCAGCATCCTACGCATAAAGTCTTGAACTTGGTATGCTATAGTAGTTAGTCTTTGATCCAAGAAAACCCATAATTGAATTAGCAGCAAAGGTTTCTTTTTTGGTTTCTTCTCTTTCTTATACCCTTGGTAGATTTGTAGTTCAGGAAACTATATCCCTAAAGATATATGAGAATTCATTTCATTTGCTGCGTCTGCAGCTTCTTCAACTCAGTGACTATTAGCGAGGGAAAGTGGCAAACCTAGACAGTTCAAGAGAATGAAGCCTGGCATGGCCCTGTGGTAACAGGCTGTCATTATTCCAGAGTGAGAACGGAGCAAAGTGATAAATCATATTATGCTAAGGGTCCCTCTCTACCACACAGTCTTTTAGATTTATATTTTTCTAATTGGTGCTCTGGCCCTAAATGGACTGAAAGGGTACTGCCATATGGAAGACATTAAAAAAACACACATACACATTCCCACTTTGGTACTTCATGTCTAAGGTATCAGTTGACCCCTGCTATCTTCCGTTATTAGGCTTCCAGCAAAAAGGGATCACTAGGCTATCTGATTATGTGCCTAAATATGTTGCACTATAAATAGTACTTCTCCAAGTGCAACTACACAGTGCAAGCTCCATATGCATACCGAGGTTCCTCCTGAGTATCTCTCAACATTTTAATTTTATTTCTATATCTTTGCCTTAACTTCTTTTGAAGAAGATTTAAACTGACTTCATACACACACACACACGTGTGTGTGTATATATATAAAATACTTTAAAATTATATAAATTAGAATTGGATAAAAAGGAGAAAATGAGTATTGGTAGATTAAATAAAGTTATGAATGAGGATAACTCAAAAATGTATATTATATGATCTCATAAGGATACATAACATTTTCTTACTTTATAACAGGACAAGGAGAAAGGACCATCTGATGGAATAGTTGTATCAGATTTGTCAAGGTGTTCATCAGCTCATAACAATTATTCAGAAGGAACAGAAAGAAAATCATCTGAAGGATCCTCAAGGTGGAAAAATGTCTCAGTCCTTGGAACAGTGCTAGATAAAGAGGAGGTACTTGACACAGGGCAACTGAATCTATGGTCTTAAATTATTATTTTGGGTAACCCACGCTTTTGAAGAAAAATAAAAAACAAAAATCAAAATGGCTCATTTTTTTTCATTTACGTTTAGTAAGTTTGACAGAGACAGGTTTATGGCCAGAAATGTTCGATGACACTAAAATGTGCAAGTGAATCCCTTCACGGAGGATGCTTCTTGTACTACACGTTGGAATTAGGTCATACAAATGTTTGTGTGGGCCTTTTCTGCTAGAGGGTGACATGGGTCATATCTAAACTTAAAATCTGGAGGGAACAATGTGGGCAAACAGGAACAGGTGGGAACATCCCTTCCTACTCTCACCGTTTGATACATGACTCATTTATGTGAGACAATGTCAAGGGCTCACCATGTGAGTCTCCTGGAATCCTTTGCCATTCGACCATGGAACTGATTTTAGACAGTGTTAATGGGTTTGCATCTCAACAATTTTAGGGAAGTTGATGCAAGTCTTTTTTATCTTAGAAACGTGAATATGAGTAGAATTCATTGAACTGCCTGATTCATCAATTAAGCTTAATCTGATAGTGTCTGATTTATTGACTCTTGACCAATACAATGCCATAGAACAAGAAGCAGAAAGACTTTTGACCCCTCCAGGATGGAGAGCTTAATCCTCTTGCATTCCACTTGAGGATAGACTAAACATAGTGACTTGCTTCCAAAGTACAGAGCATTGAAAGGGAAACCATGGTAGGGGAATGTGGCAAACACTGGCTTAAATAGTGATGAAGGTTAACACCCCCAGTAATAACATGTATGCATCATCTACTCTCATCAAAATATGATGAGAAGGGCACTTCACTTGTGGTATCATTTCACAAACCTATAACCCCAGCCTAATCATGACAAATCACCAGATAAACCCAGGATGAGAGACATTTTATAGGACACCTGGCCAGTTTTCAAGACTGTTATGGTCATGAAAAACCAAGGGAAGATTGAGGAACTGTCACAGATCAGAGGGGACTGGGGATATACCACAACTAAATGCAATACAGCAGCCTGCTTTGGATCCTGGAACAGAAAGAGGATATTAGTTGGAAAACTAATAAAATCCAAATAATGTCTAGAGTTTCGTTAATAACATTATATCAATCTCAGTTCCTTAGTTTGACACATGGTAACATAAGGTATTAACAATGACAAAACTGAGTAGGGGGTACACAGGAACTCTTGGTTGTCTTTGACCATTTCTATATATCTAAAATTAATCTAAAATTAAAAGATTATTTTTATTTTAAAGATTTTATTTATTTACTTTCAGAGAGAGGGGAAGGGAGGGGGAAAGAGAGAGAGAGAAATATCACTGTGTGGTTGCCTCTCACATGCCCCTTACTGTGGACCTGGCTCACAACCCACGCGTGTGCCCTGACTGGGAATCGAACCAGAGACCCTTTGGTTCACAGCCCATCCTAAATCCACTGAGCTAAACCAGCCAGGGAAAAAGATTATTTTTAAAAGATTTTTGAGATATCTATTAGGAAGGGAGTTTTTACAGTTAAGCATAAATTAGTTAAGAAATTTTTTAAAAGGCATACAAGCCAAGGAAAAACAAAACAAAAACATTCTTTGGAGGACAATGAATGTGAAAAATGACTTGCTGTACTTCTGTACAAAGATGAAACTTTCCATATTCTTTTATAATTCCTCAGAGACATGTATTCTCCTTATATTTCCTCCCCTGTAACATGGACTTTTTAATATTAACCACATATACTTCTCTCCATTATACAAAGTCTCCTGAGTCTTACTTTAGGGAGTTCAAAAGGGATTTTTTTCACACCCAAATTATTCTGAGGTATTTTCATTCTTTCTTCTTCTGAAATGTTTATCTTGTTTTAATCACCTTGCCTGTACCATGAAAAAACAACAAATGGAGTCTGAGTTTCCGCTCTGTCAGGCTAGTAAGCAATGCCGGGAAGCTGGTGACCAGCTGTTTTCCATTTCTGCTGGGCATAGGAATAGCGGAGCCTGCTCCCACCTGAAAGAACTGCATACATAGATTCTATAAAATCTTCTGTACATAGCCTAGTGCAGTCAGAGCAGATACCAAATTGAAGTAGATTTTGATATATTTATCTAAATGCACTTGAAACAGATAGACTGGATCTATTGGCCCAAATTGAAATAGAATAAAAGAATGAGGGATTAAAAGGGGAAATATCCATGCTGTATTTTTCTACAAGCATACAGATGCAGTACACTTATTTCATAAGTTAACACAAACCTTCTCTACAAAATAGAGATGTTTGGAAATAGAAAAGAAGTAAAATTAGGACATTTTATCCTTTTGTAACATACTTAAGCACTAAAATGTCCAGAGTACTATCATAGTTTGCTGAGGTGGGGAAAGGGGGTACAAGTTTCCTAAATCTAATAGGAGAAATTATGTAAATTTCTTATCATGAGATATGATACAAATGTTAACTTTTATATTAACAAGCACAATACTATTTTATGAGAAGCATATTTATCTGAGGGCACAAATAGGAATATGTTTGTTTTTTTAAGTGTGTTTTGGAATATTTTAATAACTTGAGTGTGTTTGGGAAATTATAATCATCACTCTTTTCCTGCAGGGGGCAGAATTACCACAGAGGAAATAGATGGTATAAAAGTATAAGGAAATAGAAACAAAATTAATCAAGAAAACAAAATAAAAGTTTCCTTTTTTTGAACTCTTTCCAAGTTGAAAAATACTTATACTATCAATTCTTAAGGATACAAAAAGTTCTTCATGAAATATTTAACTATCACTATCCTAGCATTTCCCATCAGAGGCAATTTCTCTCACTCACTGGAAAGATTGATTCTTGATACCCAGTGCAATGCTCTATGGTATGAAGTTCTTATTGTTCTTATAGGTCAAGCAGCATATTTGTAGCCAAATAGTTTGCTTGCTTTCTCATTCTGACTTGACATCTCAAACATTGTTGAAAACTTTTTATCTTTCTAACTAAGCCTTATTTGAATCAAGACAAAAGTGCAGTAGAAGGTTGTAGTCAGTGGTGTGCTGGTGATACCTTAGCAACCAATCCTCTACAAAAACAACCAAAAAACTCTGTGTATGTATATGCATGTACACATATACCAGCTAATTATACATTTGACTGCTGTAAAAGATATGAACACTTTTGTTGATTTTCCAAACTTTTCTATTGCAATTGGCAAATATAAGTAGTTGTGTTGTAAATGTCGATTGACATTTTTCTTTACTTTTCTTTAATTGCTAAGATAAAAGTAAAACAATAAAAACAAGTACCAGAGCTTCAATTCCTCATTAATAATGTGAGTAATATCTTTGCTAATTCAGATAGTTTTAAAATACTAAAATATTCATTCCTCATTTTTTTGTGTGTTACACAATGTTACAGCTGCAGGCACAACAAACACACTTTTAGGTTGATTCTGCATTATTTTTCTGCAATATTTTTACATCATTTTCTAAAGTTTAAAGATGCTAAGGAAAACAATAAATAAAACTCTGATTTGTAGCATTTGCCTATTTCTGTAATACAAATATTCTCACCATAGTCCATTTCAAACGATTAATGTAAGTCCCTGAACATAGTGTTAGAAATCGATTATATAGTACTGCCACCATATAGATAAAATGAAATAAATAACCTAAAACTCACAGATAATAACAAAATGTATATAATAATTAGGAAGTGTTGAGCATTGATTGCCTTTGCTTTTAATATAATTTAAATTATTAATAAATTTATTTAATTGTAAATTTACTGTAATTGCGTTTAATAACAGCTCATTTAAAAATCAGCTTTCAAACTTACCAAAAATAGAACCATTCATGCTTGCAAGCTGATGAGCAAGTTCCAGCATAGTTTGTTGCAGCAAGAGGTCTTGCAAATTTTTTGGACAAAGGTTTTACTCAAAAGGAAATAAAATAAAAACTAACCAAGGGACACCACATATGGACAATAAAGCAAACCTTAACAAATCTAAAATAGATATCAACCAATGTGTTCTCTATGACCACAATAAAGTTAAACTAGAAATCAATAACAGAAAGATACCTGGAAAATCACAAAATATATGGAGATTAAACAATATACATAAGTTCACAGGAGTTAAAAAATCTTAAGAGAAAAATATTTTAACCTAAATGAAAACAAAAACACGACTTACCAAAACTTGTGGAATGCAGTAAAAACAGTGCTTAGAAGATTTATAGCATGGAATTCATATAATAGAAAAGAAAAAGAATCTTAAATCAACAATTAAGTTCAACTTCAGGAAACTACAAAAAGAATAAAAATCAAAGGCAGAAAAAAAGAAATAATTGGAACTGAAATCAATGAATTGGAAACAGGAAATCAATAGAGAAAACCAACAAAACTGAAAGTTGGTTCTTTGAAAAGATCAATAAAATTGATAAGCCTGTAGCCAACCTATCTAATAAATAAAAGAAAGGCATAAATTACTAAAATCAAATATGAAAGGGATATTACTAAAGGTCACATAAAAATTAAAAGGCTAATAAAGGACTATCATGAATAACCTATACCCACAAATCTGATAACCTAAATTAAATGAACCAAATTCTTGAGGGACACAATTTGCCAAAACTCATACAAGAAGGAATAGACATTCTGAATAGGCCTGTATCTGTTAAATATCTGAATTGATAATTACTAACCTTCCAGAACAGAAAGCACCAGGCACAGGTGGGTTCACTGGTAAATTCCACCAAATATTTAAAGAAGAAATTCTACTAGCTTTCTACAATTTCTTTTAGAATATATAAGCAGAGGGACTACATCCTAACTAAAATAATACACCTTACCCTATGGGGACAGCATTATCCTAATACTAAAATCAGACAAAGACATCACAAGAAAACTACAGATCATTACTTCTCATGAACATATATTCAAAAATCCTTAACAAAATGCTGTCAAATAGAATCTTAAAAAAGTATTTGAAATTATACATCTTAACCAAATAGGATTTATTCTAGGATGCAAGGTGGGTGCAACATTTGAAAATCAACAAATGCAATCCATCACACCAACAAACTAAAAAAGAAAATCGCATGATCATATCAATAGATATAGAAAGAGCATTTGATGAAATCCAAAACCCATTTATAAGGACACTAGAACTATAGAACTTTCTCAATTTGATAAACACTATCTTAAAAATACAAAAAACTATAGCTAATATCATACAAAATGATGAGAAACTCTAAAGCTTTCTCACTAAGATAAGTAACAAGACAAGGAAATCTCATTGCATTGCTACTTTTCAATACTGTACTGAAAGTTCATGCTAATGCAATAAGGCAAGAAAAGGAAATACAAGGTATACGGAAAGCAAGATGTAAAACTGTCTTTGTTCATAGATGACATGATACTCTGTGTAGAAAATTCAAAAGTATCAATAACAACAACAAAAACCTTCTGAAACTAATAAGTGATTATAGCAAGGTGGCAGGACAAGAAGTTAATGTACAAAAGTCAATTGCTCTCCTATATACCAAGGATAAACAAGTACAATTTGAAATTGAAGACACAATACCATTCACATTAGGACCCAAAACAATGAAATACTTAAGTATAAATCTAACAAAAAATATGTAAGATCTGTATGAGGAAAACTAGAAAACTTTGATGAAATCAAGAAAGAATTAAATAAATAGTCCATGTTCAAGGATAGGAAGACTTAATATTGTCAAAATAGCTTTTCCCAATTTGATCTGTAGATTCCATGAAATACCAATTAAATCTCAGAAGGTTATTTTATGAATATCAACAAACTAATTCTAAAGTTATAAAAAGAGGTGAAAAATCCAGAATGGCCAGTACAACATGGAATAAAAGACCAAAGCTGGAGAACTGACACTACCCAACTTCAAGACTTACTAAAAAGCAACAGCAATCAAGACAGCATGGTATTGGCAAATGAATAAATAGATCAATGGGACTGAATTGAGAGTGCCAAAGCAGACCTCCATAAATACAACCCACAGATCTTTGACCAAAAAAAAAGCAAAGTCAATACAATGGAGCAAAGCTAGTTCTCTTCAAAAAATGGTGCTAGAGCAACTGGGCATCCAAATATAAAATAAATTAATTAATCTAGACAAACTTTATACCCTTCACAAAAGCCTATCTCAAAATGGATCATAGACCTACATGTAAAATATAAAAATATAAAACTCCTAGAAGATAACATAGGAAAAAATTAGATGGCCTTGGATATGATGATGCCTTTGTAGGTACAGTACTAAAGACATGATTCATGAAAGAAAGAGCTGAGAAGCTGGACTTCATGAAAATTAAAAACTTCTGCAACATAAAGACAATGAGTAAAAATGAAGAGAGGCAAGCAACAGACTGGCAGGAAATATTTTCAAAAGATACATCTGATAAAGGACTGTTAACTAAAATATACAAAGAACTCTTAAGATATGATATGAAAATAAACAACCTGATAAAAAAGTGGGCCAAAGTTCTCAACAGACACTTCAACAAAGAAGATACACAGATGGCAAATAAACATATGAAAAGGTGCTCCACACCATAGGTAATCAGGTAAAAGCAAATTAGAACAATAAGATAAAACTACATACCTATTACAACTGCCAAAATCCAGAACACTAAGGACACCAAATGCTGCTGAGGACATGAAGTAAGAGGATCTGTCATGCATTCCTGGTGGCAATGCTAAATGGTACAGCTACTTTAGAACACAATTTGGTGGTTTCTTACACAACTAAGCATGCTCTTACCCCTCCTTGATATTTACCCCAAAGGAGTTAAAAAGTTATACCCACACAAAAGTCTGCACATAGTGTTATAGGAGCTTTATTCATAATGGCCAAAACTTAAAAACCACCAAGATGCCCTTCAGTAAGTACGGTAGGTGAATAAACTGTGTGGGATATGCAAACAATGGAATGTTATTCATTTCTAAAAAGAAATAAGCTATCAAGCTTTGAAAAGACATGAAGGAACCTTAAATACACATTAATAAGTGGAAAAAAGCCAACCTGAAAAGCTATATCCTGTATAATTCCAACTATGTTATATTCTGGAAAAGTCAAAACTATACAGATAATAAAAAGATCAGAGGTTGCCTGGGGTGGGGTGGGTGTGGGGGTAAGGGGATAAATAGGCACTGCATAGATGCTTTGTAGAGTAGTGAAAATACTCTGCATAATATTATAATAATGGATATATGGCATTGTACAGTTTGTTCAAACCTATGGAATATACAACACCAAGAGTGAATCCTAAAGTAAATTATTGACCTTGGGTGATTATAGTGTGTTCTGTAGATATATCCTGGTAACAAATGTACTATTTTGGTGAGTGATGTTGACGATGGGAGTGGGGGGAACTATGCATGTGTGAGGGTAAGAGGTATATGGGAAAATCCCTGCACTTTCCTTGCAATTTTGTTGTGAACCTAACATTGTTCTAAACTACTCTTTAAAAAAAAAAAAAAATCAAAGCTAAAGACATGGAAAAGGAATGGAGTTAAATTTTCTCCTGTTAGTTTCACTAATACTAAAATTTATAAAAGCTTTAAAAGAAATCCAATTCATTGGTAAGTCAGTATACTAATTTCCTAAACACATAAAATCATACCTAATACTTCTGTGTTTTTCCCATGTAGGACATAAGACAATACACAATACTTTTGTGTTCTTCCAAAATAAACTGATTTATACGTAATAGAGTGTAACAAAGGAAACAAAGATTTATAGGTAACAAAGGAAATTTCACATTAGTGTTTTCCAAAAATTACTCTTTTAGTTTTCATGATACTTCAAAATTTTCAGAAAACATTGCTGCTGAGAGAAAGAGAACATTCAAGTCTTGTTGCAGCTGTTTTCTGTCTGGCTTCCAGCACGGCTACATTACAGCTGTAGCACATGTTGACGTCAGGTCTACACACCTCAATGAGAGAGTGTTTCTGGACAAGATTCCTGAGCTTCATTCTGACTGAAGAGATGTAGGCTGGGGCGCTCACCCCGGAAGCTAAGGGTGATGTCGTCTTCCGTTGAAATGCATGGTATATACTCTATTGAGGAGAGGTCAGTGAATATCCAGAATGAAATTCTGAAAACTCTTAGAAAGAGGGGAGCAAAGAATGAAAGCTAGATAAGAAACCAACAAATGTTCATTATCTCCCTACTCCAAAGTAATTAGTGGGTCTCAATTTTAAAAAATAAAGTTTAAACTTCTATGCTTTCAAATTCTGACACATTTTTGTTCAACCCTAACCACTCAATTTATTTTCTACCAATCTCTTTGCATTCTAGACAGCCTAATCTTACCCTCCTAGGAATGTAAAATGTTTTAAAATGGTTTTGTACTTCATGGCGCCCTCTACTTTTGGAAGATCCTTTTCCTTTTTTCATCCCCCTCATAATATTTATCCATTAAGAGCCCACTGAAAACCTACATTTCATTTTTATTCTCACTACAAATGATAGAAGTTCAACTGAATCAAATATTTGTGGACTAAGCAACTAGCATGTGCGATAGAGGAAAATTTTCTCAGGAGCATGTTAAGTTTGAAGTACTTATAGAAAATCTACCTACAGATACTCATTACAAAGCTAGAAAATTGAAGACCTAGAGTTACTGAGTTGACAAAAAATGTAGATTTATCCACATGGACAAGGCAAGACTACAGACACTACAGAGAAAGGAAAGTAAAAACAAAATGCATGAACAAGAAATGGGACATAAGTCAGAGTGGTGACTGAGCAGTGTCAGACCAAAAAGAGCAAGAAAAACCTGCTCATGTACATGAGAGAAGAAAAATACCCACTAAAAAGGAGCGTGTTCAAAGGTGTCTAATGTAGTTAAGTCAAATATGATGTGAACTTTGGTTTACTAGACCTCACTATTGTGGGATTGTACTATTTCTTTCGTTCCAATTTTGATAATACAGAATCTGATTTGTTCCTGATCAAACATTGATTAGGTCTGCCTGTAATCCCACGAGCTTTGACCAGAATAAAACAAGCATATAAACTTGATTCTCTCCTTTCTTCCACAGGGCCTATGCCACACATTAAAATGGGTCTCAGTAATTAATTCTATTCCCCAAAACTCCAGTTAGCATCCCCTTCTTCACAAACTGATTATTAATAAAAAAATTAATGTATTTCATTGGATTTCAATTGAAATTCAATTTAGAGATGGCTCTTTCCTCCAACCTTGAATAATTTGGCACGTTCTACGGTTTTCCTTTATCAGGCATATTCATCTGTTAATCACCATAACACATGACTTTAGAACAAATAAAAACTTGGTTTACATTAAAGAAACATGTTACTGATCCTAAACAAACTTATTGCTCTCAGCCCTGCCCAAAGGAATAAAAAGCAGGAGAACAAGAGAAAAGCATCCAGGCATTAATAAGATTGTTTTTCTCCCTATCCTGTGACTCACAAAGCTTATACCATAAAAGCAGTACTTTCTCACGCAAAGACAGCTGTTACATTGCAAAATCACACATATGATTGTATTTTATATTTACTGATTTAAACTCTGTTTTTTGAAGTATATTTCTGATAGCATAATAGTATAGCAAGTATATTTTAAGAGTATTAAAATTATATCCACTCAGTTTGTAATTTACCAAGGATACTTATCCTTGCTACTTGTGAAATATTCTCAAACATACTTTAGGAAAAAAGGCATTCTTTTTTTTTTTTTTTTTTTAATTTACATCAGAGCTGCCAATGGCTGGGTTTGTGGAGAAGCTATTTTCTGTAAGTGGGGCATGAGAGAACTTTATGGAATGATGAAAATATTCTCTGCCTTGATTGCTGTTGGCTCTTATGTGACTGTATAAATTTGTCAGTATAGGGTATTCATGAAAGAGTATGTTTAAAAGGGTAAAATTTACTGTTAGTAAATTATATATCAATAAATGAGAGAATATGAGGATAAAAATAAAATTAAAATCACAAGGGTATTCATTTTTAAAAATTAGTTTCTTTTCTGAACCTCTTCATATAATAAAAAAGCAGGGAATGGGAGCACTGAAAACTCACCAATATAACTTACCCTAAAAAATTTCTAAATTATATGATTTTTATTATGCTGAAAACTTAACAAACATATATATCCTTATACAAAATATAATGAAGATGTGCAAAATATGAAGACATGATTTCAAAACCAGAAAAATATTGGATAACTCTTCAACCCTCAAAAAAAGATTATAGAATTGACTTTTTTTTAAATTATTTTATTGTTATTCAATTACAGTTGTCAGCATTAGCCCCCACCCCAGCTATGCCCAACTCCCTCCATTGCTTCCACTCTTCCTTGGTTCTGTCCATGTGTCCTTTACAGTTATTCTTGAAAACCTTTCCCCCCTTCACCCATTATCCCTTCCCACCTCCCCTCTGGTTACTGTCAGATTTTTCTTAATTTCAATGTCTCTGGTTATATTTTGAAGTGGACACTGGCCAGCAGTGTCTGCGTCATTATGGATGAATCAAAACATACACACAGACTACTGGGTCTGGTGAAGGAATAAGGACAACAGACTGGCTTTTCTCTCAAGAGCAGCAAAAACCACGGCCTCCAACATGACAGGCCTTTATTCTAATAATATCTCCTCACATTCCAAGATGGTTCTTCTTCACTATCCCAGTTACAACAAAGGAGCCAATGCCCCTCATTACATCACAGAAGAAGGATATTAGCAATTGCATAGGCAGCCGGTTACACTGTGCCTGCAAGGTAATTGCAGGGTGAGGGGGTGTTAGCAAAGAGCAAGCCTCCAAACAGCCTAGTATATTGCAAAACTGATTACCCATGAAAGAACCTATCTGTGAGTGTGGGTCCTGTGCATCTCTGAGTGGCAGCTGGGCCCAAGCCATGCAGAGGGATCTGCCATAATATTTTGCTTGCTTGTTTTTTTTGTTGATTAGGTTCTAGTTAAAGGTGAGATCCTATGGTTTTTGTCCCTCACCGCCTGGCTTATTTCACTTAGCAAATGACTTTTCTTTTCTTGATCTTTTCTTTGAATTCAAATAGATTTGTTTTTTATACCCATTCTAATTCTATGGTACTTTGAAATAACTTACAATAAAATACTTAGTAATACTTTATAATAATTCAATCAAATAACCCAAAACATATACAATGAACAGAACAATTTAATTTCATTCATTAAATATTTATTGGGCACCTACTCTACATGTAAGAAAATGTTAGTTACCATTTCAATGATGATGAAAAGGAATCAGCTGATAACTGAATTAATGGCAGAAAAAATTACATTTCAACAGGTGTTTTAAGAAAGGCCCATACTCAACATAGAAGGATGTTGGGCTGCCTTCTTCTAAGGCAGAAGCACTAAGCATAAATAGCCCTTTAGGAAGTTTGTAAATAAGGATTTGAGGAGGAAGCAGAGTTGAATCTTACGTTTAGGATAAGAGCTAATGAAGAGGGAGTATGATATACCCCTAAAACTAATACAAAATAAAATTGAATGTAAACTGTAATTAAAAAAATAAAAAATTAGCCCTGGCTGGTGTAGCTCAGTGGATTGAGTGCCAGCCTATGAACCAAAGGGTCACTGGTTTGATTTCTGGTCAGGGCACATGCCTGGGTTGAGGACCAGGTAAGGTTCCCAGTAGGGGGTGTGCTAGAGGCAACTACACATTGATGTTCTCTCTCTTTCTCCCCCCCTTCCCCTCTGTCTAAAATAAATAAATAAAATCTTTTTAAAAATAAAATAAATAAATAAATGTTTAAAAAATCAAGAGAACAACTGCTTCTTCAGGTGCTGAGATTAATATTCATGGGGAGAGGTTTACTTTGCCAAAACACTAGGGTATTTCTCAGAGACAACATTTTAAAAAATTTTAAATAATATATAACAATAATAATGTAAGACAAGGTAGTTATCGTCATATGATGGAAGAAGATGGCATTTATACTCCTGGGGATTTCAGTGCTGAATTGATAACTTTAGAAACACCAAACACTGAAATAATTGTGGTGTCTCACAAAAAATATTAACAACAAATAAATTGCAATGAAGTTTAACATGGTTCTGATATTTTCCGTGATGAATATTATTGGTGCCTGACTTTGAAATATCAAATTATTTCAAAAGAAATGATGTTCAGTGCTTCTTACTTTTACTCTTTTTATGATTAACATAGGTTTGTCTTCTGGAAGTGCTGAATAGACCCTGATACTTCTGCTTTCAGGAGAGTTTTCCTTTTTGTACTATTCATTGAGACTATTTGTGTTTATTGACATGCTTTTTTTAAAAACATGTTAAAATCAGATCAAATTATGGACCTGAGCTTAGAGACATTCTGTATTTTATGTTGACTTCTTCAGGAATTTGATAGTTACATTATGATTTTGTTACTTTAACTATCTTGTAGAGAGTAAGTATTATACCAGTGGTCATAGAGCATGGATTCTGGACAAGACTGCCTGGGCGAAAAATCTTAGCATTCTCACTTCCTAGATGAGTGAACTTAAAAGAATACTTAAACTTTCTGAAGCTCTATTTCATCACAAATAAAATAAAAATAATAATAGTGCTATTATTATAAGGAATAAATGGGTTAATTATGTAGAGCACTTAAAACCTTATCTAGCACTTAAACACTGGTAGATATGTTAATTATTAATATGCTTTTATTTAATCCATTCAACAATCATATGCAGTAAATACTAATATTTAATGAAATTGTAAGGTCCATGGAGGTAGCAACATTTAGATGTTGTTTATTATTCTCTCTCTGGTACTTAGATGAGTATCTACTCAAAATATTATAAATACATTAAATCAATGAATGAATGAATAAATGATGAAAAAATCCCCACATTACAGGTCAGGAAATTACAATTAAAAGTGGTTTGATAACTTGTCCATTATATAGTTAGCATATAACAGAGTCAAGCTATGGCTGTCTGACTATAAAACGCATACTCTTAACCACACAAATTTGTGGTGGAAACATTCAAAAAGCCTTGCTCTTTTGTAGGAAGGCTCAGAGAAAAAATAAAGCAGATCATGAAAATTACCAGAGCTAGGAACTTGTGCTGTATGCAAGAAGAGTGAAAGGAGGTCCAAATACTTACACAAATTATATTCTACATGACTTGTGCAATTTCTTTTTACTAATATGATGTTTTTAGGATTATCCATGCTTATGCATGCAAATCAAGCTTATTCATTTCAACTGTGGAATCTAATGAACAAAATAAGCGGACAAAGTGGAGACAGGCTCACAAGTACAGAGAAGAAACTGACAGCTGTCAGAGGGGAGGAGGTTACCGACTGAGTGAGAAGGGTGAAGGGAGTAAGCAAAGAAAAAAAAGAAAGAATCATGGACACACATAACCTATATCTTATACTAAAGTATGTTCTAAATTGGATGGGGCTCTAGACTCTACATTCCTAATAAATATTCTCAAAATTCTATGCTCCTCAATGCTTGAGAAGTTCTAAGTAGGACGTATGCCCAGTGTACTAAAATGGTGAACATTGATTATAGGAAGTGAAAGGTAACAGAAATATAAATAAAACTGAGAGTGAAGAATTAAGAGGGGTTACAATTGGGAAATAAATACTGGTTTCAAAGGAAATAGTGAAAAAATCTCCCCAGCAAGAGCACCAAAATTATCATGATAATTAACAAGTAAGCTTCATCAAAAATGTACTTTTGTTTCTTGAATTAACTGTTGAAAGTGGTTTTCTATTTGATTTGATTGGGATTAATGTGAAGAATCAGAATCCTAAGACTTGAAAGGGGAGTTGTTATGGTATGCATTTAAGAATTGTATACAATTCAGAGTTTAACTTTCCCTCGAAGTTTCTGCTTCCTGGGAAGATGGTTACAGTGCAGTGCCTAATTTGTGGTTGTCATGGCAATTGCAGGTACCATGACTGCCACGACGCGGCTCCAACATGCTCATGTGTCCTACACAGACAAAAATAGCGGTGTCAAAACTCTAGTCTACACCTCAGAAAGTCATAAGTATAGGCCACATGTGTATAATTAGCAAGTAGATAGCTTTAATTTTTATTTCTCAAGTATTCTTGATTGTTAAATAATAATAAGTCTGTTCCTAAAGTATAATTTTTAAAGTCAGATGCTTAAGTTTAAATAAAATGGAGTTACTGTTTCACAAACATTTCTTTTAGATTTATTGAATTTTTTAAATACTCAGAGAAAGGTTTATTTTTTATGTTCTCAAGAAATGAACATTGAGTTTAGCAATAGTGTGCCACAATTTTTTACACATGATGCTAATTTAGTCCTTTCTTCAGGGTAAAGAGGAAGTACATTTCAATTAATAATTAAATGCATTTGTGTATGATTAGATGAATATTTTAGATGCCATCCCTAATATGAGAAATAAAAAACTGAACGTTCTTTAAAACTGTTCCATGAATACTCAACATCTATCACTTACTTAAATCTGTTTGCATATAGATCTATCGGTGATGTTAAAAACTTCTCAAAGATAAATACCACCTTCTCATAAATGGAATGCTTCCAAAATTGATTTTAAAAAGCTTAGATCGCCTCTTTAAGTGATCTAGGTATTTGTCTATTCTTTCTCATATTAATATCATATTGAATATTCAATTACCTTTTTATCCTAAAACTTCTTTTCTTAGCTATCTGATGTTTTATGCCATGCCATCTACTTTTTGCCTTCATCTAACTTTTCAGAGAACCTCAGGCTACTTTGCTTCTCACTCAACCATTTAATGAAGCTGAACTTTTGAAAGTTACTATTAAATCTAATATTTTCCCAGTCTTCATTTTTAAAATGACTGCCTGTTGTAACAACTTTCTCCTTATTTATTTTTTTAAAAAATTGCAACTTTTCAACTTAAAAAATGTTTTCTTTGCCTCTTTTCATTTTAAATTTTTACATTATGCAACATACTTAAAAAAGATAGAAAATAATATCACAGATATCTTATGAACCCATCACTAGAGCAGATGTTAGCATTTTCCCATATTACTTCAGACCTTACCTTTTTAAAAAGAAAAGAAGAAAACTTTCACTTATATGTGGAATCTAATGAGCAAAATAAACTAACAAGTGGAGACAGACTCACTAATACAGAGAAGAGACTGACAGCTGTCAGAGGGAAGGGGGTTGCAGACAGGGTGAGGAGTGCGAAGGGATTAAGCAAAAAAAAAAAAAAAAAAAAAAAAGACTCACAGACACAGACAACAGTGGGCTGATTGCCAGAGGGAAAGGGGGTGGGAGGGAGGTAGAAGATAAAGGGGGATAAATTGTGACAGGAGACTTGACGTAAGGTGGTGAACACAAAATACACTATGTAGATAATGTACTGTAGAATTATATACCTGAAACCTACATCATTTTATTAACCAATACCCCAATAAATTCTATTAAAAATAAATAAATAAAAATAGAAGAAGAAAACTACATAAATAAATAAAGTCCTAACTGGAACATTTTCTCAACATTTTCTCCCCAGAGGAAGGTGTATATCATTTCCATGTGTGGTTTAGTACATTTACTACATACGTATATTCATAAACAATATATCCTATATCTTAATATTTACACAAATTATATCTGCATGATTTCTTCAAGTTATTTCTACTAATATTATATTCTTTAAAATTATCCATATTTATGCATATAAACCAAGCTTATTTAACTACTGAATTATATTTCATTATATAAATAAACCATGATTTATCCATTTCCTTACTGAGTGACAAGGAGACTTTTTTTTTCTCTTTTTACAAGGAGAAACAGTCCTGCAATTATAATCTTTTTATATGTCTCTAAGTATAAGAATTTTTCCAGGATGGATTCTTAGAAGTAGAATTCCTAACAGAGTACACATATTTTAAATTCTATTGGTTATTGTCAAATTGTTCCCCAAAGTGGATGTACCAATTTACATCCCCACCACTGGTCTATAATATTAACTCTATGTTTACAGTAATGCTTTTTAATTTTCAGATAAGTATATTGTTTCATATATGTTTATATCAGCTTTGTTGGAATATTTCTTTGACTTTTTTCTATCTCCATTGTCTCTGTGTTCTCCTGATGTTCTGATTACACAGGAATTACTTTCTCACTCTATCCTACATATATTTTAAAAGCTCTTTCATATTTTCCATCACTTTCTCCATATATGTTTCACAGGGAACAGTTTTCAGATGAACCTTTAAGTTTACAATTTTTCTCCTTACCTGTATTAGATTCTAATTTCAGTATTTTCATTTCTAGAAATTATATTAAGATTATAAATAAATCTGTTACATTTTTACATGTTGTTATGTAGTCACAGTTTTTATTCCCACTTTTATTTCTTGTTATTCATTACATATGTTCATTTTAAAATTTGTATCTAATATCTTCAGTTTTTTTTCTATTTGGTGCTGTTTTGTATGCCCTCACTCATGTTAGCTTGCTTCTTTGGGAGTTTGGTAATTTAAAATTTTGAACTCATATCTCTTATAACTGTATCACAATGAATTCTTGGCGGGTTGACATGACGATGTATTCCTTTAAAGAAGATTTTGATCTGCTTCTGCTGGAGAACACCACCAGCCCAAGTTGCCTGAAAACAAATGGAATGTTGAATATTTGGGGGACCACATAGGTGGTAAGTATTCAGGCATTAAATTTACATAAGGGATCACTTCCAGTTTTAATTTGCAGAAAAGACTTATTTATCTGTCCTTCTCTCAGAGCTAGGGTCAGGACAGGTAAGTCTCCTCATATACTTCCTTTGTGGGCAGGCTTTGATTGGGATTTTTTTGTGTGCTTATTTGATTGATTTCTACATCACACATAGAGAATGCTCCTTGCATACAGATCCACATGTGTCCTTCCCCCCATCTTAACTGGACCCTAAGGTTTGTTACCTTTCCTCAGGAGCAATTGAGTACATGAAGGTACCAATTGATGGAGTAACAAAACTCTTGGGAGAAAGAGCTTGAGTTCGAGTTTAGACATACTACATGTGTTTGTAAAATAACCAAAGAGAAATGACAAGTTTGGTTGCTTCGGGGTACAGCACAAGCAGAGGTGAACATGAGAATAGTATTTGAAGCCTTGGCTGTTCATGACATGGGTTACAAGGGTGTGTGTTACAAGGGTGTTTCCCTACAGGGAAAGCCAAGAGAAAAGGCCTTGTATGAATATAGTGTGTATATTCCATGCATGTTTTACACTATTTGAATTCATATTTAAGTCAGGGGAATGAATTCATATAAAAAGTATGTGCTTCTGCTTCTGTTAAAAAATCAGAATACTGTCTTCAAAGGGTTCATATTCAAAGCAAGCTAGAGTTGAATGAGTTTATCTGCTTTGAATAAGACATACATTCTCTCACCTAGACTGTCTCTGTCATCTACATACAGTACCTGGCTAGCCTCTTCACACATTTGAGCTTGTGTCTTTGACCAAAGCTAATGATTTCTGCATCGTGTTTTTGTTGAAGAGGCCGTGGACGTGGATGACTATGGAACAGAAAACAAACACACTTACTGGCACGTTGACTGACTTTTGATTGGCTTTCCCAAAACTGGAAAAATGTGGGGTTCTATTCTTGATAGGAACAGTGGCTTAGGGGATGGGGTTCTCGTACATTTACATACAAGGACCCACATCGGGGTATGACTTCAGAGTGTTTGCAATCCTGAATTGGTCCAGAGGGAATAAAGAACACAAGCCCACAAACAGGAAACATGGGCCAAGCCAAGGGACAACAAAAACATAAATCTTTAAAGGTGTCTGCTAATGTCAAGTGAGGAGAGAGTTCCATCCCCAGTAAGTTAGGAATTGCACTGGATCCACTAGTAACACATATCCCTGAAGAATGGTTTCAGCAACTTTGTAGTTCAAAGGTTATGAGCGACTGCAGGGGAAGAAGAATCATCAAACAAAAGTCAAGTTTATGGGAGAGCATTAATGTGAACCAAATATTCAGAAAAGAGTTTGAGGACTAGAGAGATATTGCTGATGATGAACTATGAACTTGAGAGAAGCAAAATGGAAGGATCCCAGGAGGTGGGAACAAGTGAAACATGGGGCAGAAATGGGTTTACATAGACCCTTATAGGAATCAAAATTAGATGATCTGGGAGTCTATAAATTTTTGTGGTATCATAGACAGGGAGAAAGAGCTTAATGAGATTTGTCCTGGTGGATTTAAAGTTATGATTATTAGATGGTAAGCATGTTTGATGGGAGACTAGGGTGTTCTCTGATCTTTACAAGAGAGTTGAGAATGCCTGGGGAACAAAGTGTTCCTTTGAATGGGATCCTATCAAAAGGCAGAAAGAATAGGAAGCATAGTTAAATTTCAGTGCTGGGGTTTGCTCTCAGCCCTGTTAGGAGACCAGTGGTCTTACTTTGCATAAACAAGAGGACAGAGATAATTAGAACTGGCATTATAAAAAACTCATAGAGAGGACAAAAAAGTATTCATTAGTAAAATTAAGAAAATTTTCTTTAAATTAGATAAATTCTGAATCTTTATATGGCAATATAATTCCATATAAGGGAATTATATCCCCTTATGAATTCTCTTATATTCCCATATGAAAAAAAATGGAATTATCTTTAGGAGGACTGGGCTGCTTGTAGTACAGGCTTCCCCCACTAGGTGGGTGTTCTAGGAACCCATCTGTATCAGTGTACCAGATGGCCCTGTTGTGAAAGGCTGTGTGTTCTGCTTTAGTGAATTTTTTAAGACTTTTTCAAGGTGTTTGCCCATTTCATGATGGGTGATTTAGGAGCATATCAGCCCACACTGCACTGAGTGCTCAGCAGTTTTTGGCAAAAAATGTCATGACCCCCATGTGTCATCCTCCCTATTCACCCAACCTCCCCCACAACAGCTTTTTCTTGTTTCCCTGGATAACAAAAGTCCTCAAAGAAAAATGTTTTGCTGATGTGGAAGAGGTGAATCAAAAAATGGCAGATGCAATAAAAGGCATCAAAATTGATGAGTTCAAAAACTGTTTTGAGTAATGGAAAAATGTGTCTCAGTAGGTATGTTGCATCAAATGGAGCGTACTTCGTAGGTGACTGAAGTTGAAACATATAAGAATAAATATACACTTTTTTAATAAATAAACTCCAGGGCGGGGGTTGGGGGCATCATCTATCAGAACAGTTTATACAGCTCAATTGACACCAAGGCATTTCCCGGTTATTTGATTAGCCCTTAGACAATTTTTCAGGCATTCATTCAGATAGCAAAAAATAGTTTCCTATCAGAGGGAAAAATTCAGTCTAGCTTCAACCTTGCCCAAAGAAAATTTAAAGAGAGAAGAAAATTGAGCAATTGTCACAGAATTTACAAGATAAAGAAATTACAAACCAAAGATTAACTCTAGCCACAGTGTTATCTACTATAAAGGCAGAGAAGTCAGGTATTCTTAAACCTCAAAGAACTAGGAACATATATCACTAATGGTCCCTCTTGAAAATGCTATTTATCGATAAATTTTAGCCACACTTAAGAATTGATCCATAAATAAAGAATTGAGGAATTGAGGAAGCTGTATTAAAAGGTTTGCTTCTGAGCTTTGAAACCTATTTAAATAGACTATTTAAAGTATATTATTCTTTCTTTTGGTTTTTGGAACTGCTTTAAGAGAAATGCTGTACATATTATTCAAAATGTTTCTTAGGAAAATCCCTTTATATCAAGAGAACAAAGGACAGAACCACCAGGCTGAAATATTCTTTGATAAAAAGCACCAATTTAAAATAAAAGACAAAAATTTGGGAAACATCATTGGAAAAAAAAAAAAAAACTTCTACATTTACTGTTTGTTTGTTTCTTCCCCCTAAAAGAACACAGAATCAGCAACAGTGAAATTCTGGGAAGACCCTGGAATGAGATAAAACAATCTTATTGAGTACTGAATCACTGTTAAAGAACCGTTACCCAGCAACGAACAACCTCATCATTTTCTCCAAACTTTCACATTGCATTTTTTTTAACAATCTCGTAAAACCAGGACAGACAGAAAAGTCATGGAAAGAGGTGGGAAATGAAGCAGGCCAAGGGAGGGAGAAACAATATTACTTGACTGCAAATTTGAACCAGATACCCAAAGGCTACATACAAGAGGTTAAGTAATTCAGGCCACAAAACACATGAAATATTCTTATACCTCAGTCATCTGAAGAGGAGGCAATAGGAGAAAAACAAATGACATAGAAGCTTTAAAGCCTCAAATAACAAAAGAGAATCACAAACAGTGGGACAGGAAGGAATCTGAGGTTCCAAACCCCTTCATTAGGTAGATAAGCAAACAGACCCTGGAAGTTGGAGGGTCGGTTCTATGGCTCCCTACATACATGTGCTGAATAAAATAGGTGCCTGTTTCTTTCTACCAACCTTACTGTTTCATACTGAATGCAGGTGTTGTTAAATGGTAATATACATCATTAAGTAATTATGAACTAGTCAAATTTGGCTATAATATCCATGACCGTTCCTCTAAAAGATTAAATATTATAATACCTTTCTAATAAAAGGCAGTATTCATTGGTTATACAGTTCTAGGTTATGATTATTACTGAAGCTTTATAAATAACTATTTTTCTGACAACAAACATATTGTCAACTACTTTCACGTGAAACTGATAATTCATCCGTGTAAACACCTGGCAATCAAAATTTGAAGTACACATGATCTCATTCTTTTTTAAAAATATTTTATTTATTTATTTTTAGAGGGAGGGGAGGAAAGGGAGAAAGAGAGGGAGAGAAACATCAATGTGTGGTTGCCTGTCACTCACCCTGCACTGGGGACCTGGCCTGCAACCCATGCATGTGACCTGCTGAGAACCAAACCAGTGACCCTTTGGTTCTTGGGCTGACACTCAATTCACTGAGCTACACCAGCCAGGGCACATGGTCTCATTCTTAAGCATGAATATCTTTCTAGGAATTCAAATATCTTTAACTAAGGGAATATAGAGCCCAGACAATTTCTAGCATTGCCATGCCCACTAAAATATTGCCCTACAAACAAGATCACTGTGTGTACAAAATACCACTGAGTAACAACCTTCATCAGTTAGAGCTGCCATGATGAATTTCCATAACTGGGTGGCTTAAACAAAAGGCATTTATTTCTCTGAAGCCTAGAAATGTAAGACAGGGTGCCAGCATGTTTGGGTTCTTGGTGAGGGTGCCCTTCTCCCTTAAGTGTTCATATGGCTTTTCCTTGGAGTGTGCGTGCAGAGAAAGAGAGAGAGGGAGAGAGAAATGTTGAACCTCCTTTTCATTTAATAAGGACATTAATTCCATACTGGGGGCCCCATCCTCATTATATCACTTAAGCCTAATTACCTCCCAAAGGCCCCACATGTGAACACCATCACCCTGGGTACTAGGGTTCAACATATGACTTTGGGGAAGATAAACATTCAGTCCACAGCAGTAGCCTAGTTATCTTACAATTTATCTTAACAAAGAACCTTAGGACTAAATGAACACAAATGTATGCAGTAGGCCCTTCACATCCATGGGTTCTACACCCTCAGATTCAACCAACAGCCTCAAAAATATTTTTTTGTAAATGTTGCTGATGTAGGTAGGCCTACAATGGTTGCATCTGTACGGAACATATACACACTTTTGTTCTTGTCATTATTCCCTAAACAAGTATAACAACTATTTATATAGCATTTACATCATATTAGGTTTTATAAGTAATCTATATCTGATTTAAATTATGTGGGAGGATGTGCATAGGTTGTACACATCCTATGCACCATTTTATATAAGAAACTTGAGCATCTATGGATTTTGGTGTCTATAGGGGTCTTGGAACCAACATTCCATGGATATCACAGGGTAAATGTACTTTCCATAAACAGTAGAGAAATCACTCTATTTCTAATAGGTTAAAAGCCTTTTCAGTTAGAGAGTGGTTCAGTGAGCAGAGTAAGGAAAAGAATGTTCTAGGTATGGGGTATGGTGTAAGAGAAATATTTAAGTTGAGAGTATAGGATAAAATACCATGACTCTGAGCTTAGAATTGTGCTAAGTACTTTACATAGGTTACATAATTGTTTTAAAACCTATTTTATTAATGCCATTTTACAGTAGAGAAATTTAGGCTTGGAGAATTTGAGACACATACCCAATGTAATCTGACAAGTAGCAAAGCCAGGACTTGAAGCCAGGGTTTCTGGTTCCAGAAATAGGCTCTTAGCCACCTCGCTCTTCAGCCTCCCTCGCAATTTCATGATGAGTAAATTTCCATCTTTGTAGAGTAAACATAGTTTTTGAAAAGACTGGTTTTATACTTGTTTTACCTTAGCATTCAATAACATGTTGGATTTATTTATTCATAGAATTTTAAATAAATAATGAACCCATTTATAAAGCTAATTATTTAATTCACAATGCCTTTCTGAAGATTTAAAAAATGCTATTGATTACTTAATAATCAACTGATTACCAGTTGAAGAAAACATGTTTCCTTTATCTTTCTTTTTAGTAAATATGGTACATTTAAGACATGATATGGAATAGATACCTATGTGTACATATCATTCAATAAAACACTGCAGGGAGGAAATTATTCAATTGATAAATCGAGATCACAGAATTATCTGAACCAGAAACAGGATGTAATATAAATCTCACATTTCTGTGTGTCATGTTGAATTTTAATTTTGAATTGAATTAAAGAAAGCTCAAATGTAAAATAAATTAGAACAGGTGAGTTCTTCAAATTTTTGCAAAAATATTAAATCTATTACATTCAATTTTGCTATATTTTACTCAAGTCCATAAATGACAATCAGGAATACTTGAAAACAAAAAGTATACATCAGATAGTTTGAAAGTTACATTTGAATAATTCCTAATTTCAATTTTCTGGAATAAATGAAATATGAGTATATTTATAACACAATTTTTCAGTGCTTTTAAGAACTCTTTTCAGTTTCTTATCATCTCACATAGTTCCAATTTTTCAAAAATATAGCATTGTACCCATTTTTGTTTCTTCTGCCTATGTTACCTTATGTCATAGTAATTCCCCTGGGGGGGGGGGGGTCCTGGATTGGATTTTCCCAAGGCACTCTCAGATATAAGAAAGTAAAAAATTGATCTTTTTTTTAACTACCTGAAATGATTTTATTGACTTCTGGGAACGCTTCTTCTCTGAATATCTTAGCTCCTTGTTTATTATCTCTCTCTCTAAAATACTACTCCCATTTAATATTTGGTGATATACACACTGTACTTAATTTGACTGAAAACTTTATCTCTTCTTCCTTCATAGCCTCTTTTCCAGGAATCCTTCATGGTCACACCTCTGCCCTGTCTTTACCAATCACTGCAAAGTCTCTACAATCTCAATTTCAAGTGTCTTACTCTCCAGCCACCAATTCCTATCTATCTGGCTTACTCCCTCTAGCATGCTAACTCCAAAGATCCTTCAACTACATTGGTATCTAAAATTTACTGATGCTATGACCTGTCCATTGAACTTCATGGTCAATTATTATTATTTCTTCTTTGAGTGCACCTCAACTCCATTCTCCATCTCTTAAAGATTCGTGCACACTTGACAAACCCCACCTGTACTTAAATTCAATTACCTAGCTTCTCTGCCTAACACCCATGCAACTGAATATTCCTTGGGGGAAAAAAAATGCTGAACACTTGGATTTCAATGACTATAAATCCCAGTGAGTTATGTTCCTAGTTTTATTGAGCTATAATCAACATATACTATTTTATTAGTTTTAGGTGTACAACATGATGATCCAATATAGGTACATGTCACAAAATAATCACCACAATAAATTTAATTAACATCTATTTCCTCACATACTTATATATTTTCTTGTGCTGAGAGCTAATCTCTTAGTTACTTTCAATTATACAATACACTATTGTTAATTATAGGTATCAGGCTGTACATTACATTCCCAGGACTTATTCATCTTAAAACTAAAAGTTGGTACCTCTTAACAACCTTCATTCATTTCAGCCACTTCTCAGCATCTGCCTCTGGCAACCACCAGTCTGTTCTCTGTATCTATGAGTCCTGATTTTTAGACTACACATGTAACAAGATAATTTCGTATTTCTCTTTGTCTGACTTATTTCACTTAGCATGATGTCCTCAAGTTCTCTTCATGTTGTTGCAAATGGAAGAATTTTCTTCTTTTTCATGGTTGAATAATATTCCACAATATATAATATGAAAACTACAATATATAATACATATCACATTTTCTTTTTTTTGGTCAAACACTTAGGCTGTTTCCAGGTCTTGGCCATTGTAAATAATGCTATACTATAATATACAGGAGGGTGCAGATATCCTTTTGAGATAGCGATTTTGTTTCCTCTGGATATATATGAGCTTTTAGTGACACTGGGTACAAAACTTCTCTACTCCATTCCTACTCCCAGATTTTTCTGATGGCTATTTAAATCCTCTTCTTCCTCAAAACTGTCATACCTTCTCTTCCAGTCTCAATCTCATCTCCTGACTTTATTTTCCTGCTAAAATAAAAGCATTCAGAAGAAAATTTCCACATGTTCCACATCTATCACTACCTACATTCCAACCTCAGTACACATACACTCTGCCTTTGCGCCCCTCACCGCTGGACAGAATAACTGTCCAAACTCATCTAAAGCCACTCCTTCCACCTGTGTGCTAGACCCCATCTCCTTTCTCGAAGACATCATTGCAGCCCTCTTTCTCCTGTGTCATGAATCACCTGCCCTTACCCTTCCCCATCCCTTCTTGGATCATTTTATTAACATACAAACATTTTCTTATTTCCCCTGTCCTTTACATTCTGATAAAGTCCTTTGCTCATAAATCTCATTAACAACTTTTTCCCCACAGTCAGATATTTAGATAGCCACATATTTTGGAATAGAGTATCTCCATTTTACTTTTGTGCAGGGTTAAATGAGTTGTTTGAAGCTAATAGGGAACACAAGTTAGCAATAAATGAAGATCTCTATCTCCAAAGGAGGTCTTAATGAGGAGGTATACTTTATAAAATTATGTCCTGGCACTACCTTTCTATCACTCCATCATGAATGTAATGCAACTTAAACAGCTGACTACTGCAAAAGCAAGAAGGAGGAGCAATCGGGCAATCTCCTGGAGAAGTGTTTCCATATGTGTCTAAGGAGCAATGTTAGTAGGGACAGATCCTTTAATCTAAAGAACATCATCAACAAATGATGACGACTCCAGTGGCAAGGCAAACAATCTCCTCAAGATAATGCCATAGGTTCATGCAGGCCAAAGACACACCCCCAACACAAATAAATAAATGAACGAAAGCATGGTAAAGGATTTACTTTGAATCATGGCTCCCTCGGTTAACTTGTGAAGTTTAAGAGCAATCCATTGAACAGATCATTTCCTGGAAAATGATTTATATTTTTTAACAGAGCATTGGTTGGTTTGACACCCAAACTAATTATGAAGTTTTATAAGCTTACTAATGCCAACATAACCTTTTATGGAAAATGTTAAAGAAATCACCACATGTAGTTCAACTGAAATTCTAGATATGTCTGTATTTGTTCTGTAATTCCCAATTATTTTATGCTTGACATTACTTTTCCAAGTCTCTAATGGCAGATTAAGTCTGCTAAATGTGTGTTCAACACTGAAATATGAAAGAACAAGCACATTTAAAGGGCGAGATGCTACATGAATTGTGAAGCAGCGTTCTCAAGACATGGCCTCAAAATGTTCTCTAAAATGCTTGCAGGTTAAACTAAGTAGAGTTGCTACCTCAATACTGTTGCTAAAATAATTAACAAAGATCCAAAAATAATCAACATTTCTAAAATGACTTAGATTATTCCCTAATTAAACTTCACAGATAATTTTTATTTGTATTCTCCATTTCTCTCAGGTTAAAGTCCAAACTCCTACACATACTTTAAAATCACCCAGCTTCTGTTTATCTGTCCCATTCCATATCTTGACATTCTCAGGCCCAATTCTATAAATTTGATGTTCATTAAACTCATTAATGAACATTTTAATGTTCATTAAATTAAGCTCATTTAAATTAAACTAATTTTACTCCCCCAATATGCCATGTTCTCTCTTCTGTCCTAATTCTTACATATTCTCCATCTGAAAAATATTACTCCTTCATTTTACCTAGTTATCTTTCAACCCATATGGGAGGTGCCACCACTTCTCAGAAGCCTCTGCTCCTCCAGATGTATTAGATACCATCCTACATTTATCCCAACATATTGTAATTGCTTATCTGCAAGGTCATATGCTCAGGGGTCTCTACTTAATCATTTTAGTCCTAGTACACAACCCAAAATTGTGTGACACATTTTAAAATATACAAACTATCACAAACACAATCTCATTTGATCATCACACATCTTTGTGAGTTGGCAAAATCAATGTCATTATCACCACCTCAGTTTACAAATCAGGAACATGAGGTTCAGGGAGGTAAAGTTACTAGCCCAAGAAAAGACATACAAAAAAAAAATGGCAACAAGAGTTTCATACTAGATCTTTGTATTATAATCCATATATACATTTCATATAAAACTTCTAAATTAAATATACTGTTCCAATGCAAGCCTTGAAAACATGACTGGTGAATGTGAAAGTAGGCATTGATTCTTGAGAACTTAGTGATCTCAGAAATTAACCAGCATTCAGGGATGTATATTGACACTGGCAATTTGATAAGGTTCAGGCAACTGAAAACTAAAAACATATTAATTCTAGAAAAGCCAATTCAATTGTTTTTCCTGAGTAGATAAAACTTAGTGTCATGTTTATGGATCTTATCTGTGAAGGGATAAAACTTTTTAACACAAGGACTCTCTGTGCTTTTCCTAGGCTATTAAAACCTCTATGACTTTGGACATCCGTTTTTAAAGTGGGAGTACATTGTACTCCCTTAACCTTCTCCACCAAATATGTTGCCTACCAATTTTCACATTTCATTTACCAACCTTGTTCTGTGAAGGGAGAAGTAAAATAAGAGGCAAAGAAACAAAATATTTACAAACATACTTGCTTTAAAAGATACTTGCTTTAAGAATCACAGAACTAAGTAAATTAAAAAAGGTTGAAAACAGCTGACAAAAACCCTCTGCCCAGGTATGGTTTTATGATCTAACATAAGGTGATATTCATTAGCCAACGATAATCAAACCTACAGAGCCTTAGCTCCGTGTACCACGTTTTCTGAATCTGTGTAGAGGATTCCAAGACTTTCCGGCATGAGTTGAGGTTGATAGAGAACCTGGGATGAAGAACGAAGTGGGACTAGTATCCATTTCCTGCTTCCTTCAGCTTTTGTGTCCAACAATATGTGGTATTATTTGATAAATTAGGTATCCACTCCTGAGAAGCTATGTAGGTCTTCCATAAACTGGACTTGGAACATGGAAATTTAATGACTAAGTGAAGTTTTGTTATATAACTGATGCTGCAATAATTTTTATTGCATCATTTTCTTTGTACGTCATAATGTTTTCAGGTGACACAGGTGATATGGTTCCAGTGACCCTCCTTACAGGATCTGGGAGTGATCACAGGAGAGGAAGATCAGCGCAGGGAATGGAAAGCTTCTTGAACCTGTGACTGGGATTTCTGACCCCATAGATACCCCATGCATTAACAGAAGCTTTGGGGTCAGAATCCCAGCTTTATATTGCTCTTAAAATCATAAAATATAAAGAATATTAGGATAAGCAAGATATTAAGAAACCATGTAATCTTTTACTTTCCCTCATTAATAAAAATAAAAGAGTTCTCTGGCTATATGTTTTGGAAGTTATGCATGCCATATCATCCTATAAAGTTCTTAAAACTATTATGGTATGTTAGAGATTCTATAAAATTTTTCAGCCCTGGCTGGTGTGGCTCAGTGGATTGAGCACCAGCCTGAGAACCAAAGGGTCACTGGTTTGATTCCCCATCTAGGGCACATGCCTGGGCTGCTGGCCAGGTCCCCAGTATGGGGCACATGAGAGGCAACTGCACACTGATATTTCTCTCCCTCTCTTTCTCCCTCCCTTCCCCTCTTTCTAAAAAATAGATAAATATTTTTAATAAATTTTCAATAAAGAAAGCTTTCCAACTTTGTGTAACCAAATCTTCTCCCTTTTACTCATTTAACATCATCCTATGAGGACACACTTGGAGAAGTGCTAACCTAGTCTAACCCTTTTCTGATATTTTGCATTACAGAGAACATTGTCATACTACAGTTGCAGTCTTCCAAAATGCAGAAGAGATGTCTGTTTCTCCCACCTCATGGCAGGACATGACAGCCTGTCTTCTGAGGACATTTCAGCTCTGAATAGAGAGAACAAAGAAAGGGTCTCCAGTCTGAAAGGCATATCCTTCGCAGACTCCAAATCCCCATTCAGAATCAGTGTACTAACTGTCGTTGGTGGTGGCAACTATCTTTTGTTTGGTTGTTTTTTGTTTGTTTGTTTGCTTTGTTTTATTTTATTTTATTTTATTTTATTTTGTTTGTTTGGCTTTGTTTTTCCCAGTAAGCTTTCTCATCTCTCTCCTTCTGGGAACAGAAACTGTTCTCCTCCACTGTAGATTCAGTTCTTGGATCATCATGTCCTCTTCCAGGTAGCTGTGATGAATCCAAGGATGAGCACATCACAAAACAGGGCCAATCAGGGTCCGCCTGTGAGATTATTATGTGGACCTTGGGAAAGAGCAACACTCTTACGACAGTTCATTAAACTGGGAGGATGTAATGTCTACGGCTCACTGTGACCTGCTGCCCTGGCAGAGAAAGAGAGCCCATAAAGCCAGACAGAAACAAGCGGTGCGGACAAGGAGAGTCTGCTTTAGCTGGGTCCCTGATTCTCATGCCTGAGAACATGAGTTTCAGAATACGCTGATTCTGTGAAAAACAGAAATATGCTTCCCAGTTTGTGATCCAGAAATTATTTCAATTAAAACTATTTTTAAATAAAACTTATGAGGGGATAAATGGTAATGGAAAAATAAAATAAAATGAACTACTTTTTAAAAAGATAAAAAGGCCTGTCTCTTTTAGTGCATTTGTCCTAGTATGTAGAGACCCAAAGGGAAACAAAACTAGAATAAACCCACGTGATTATTGAAAATAAATAAAATAAATAAATGAACAAGTAAATCTTGTGATTATGAATGCCTGTCTTCAAAAGGATCAGATTTCAGAGATACTATATACAGAATAAATTTAAATTTAAATTACATCTTTGGTAAATAATTTCTATATTATACTTACTTTTTCAATTAAAGAGCTTATTTTTCAAGGTTTAAATGTCAGTAAAGTTTTCTCTTTATTTAACCATTGTATACTGTATTATCTGGACTTGGTAGTCTTAGGTAATTTGTTAAAATTTCTAGATGGAATGGACTCAGAAATAGCAAGGAGTCAATATATGTTTCTCTGTGGAAACTTCAGCATTCTGCATTCTGGTGCATGTTGGTGGGGTGGGGGTATGAGGAACAGAGGGGGTATAAAGAACAGAATTCTTTATTCTGACTTCTTTACAACATCCTTCTTTCAAGCAGTCTGTATAAGACATAGAAGAAAGTGTCCCCTTGCTCTCTGTGTCGTTCCATTTAGCAGAAATCTTCCTCAAAGATGTTATCAACTGAACAAAATGTTTTCTGTCTAGAACTTTAGGTCAGTAAGTCAAGGAACGCTATAAGAAAAATCAAAATGATGCCATGCTGACTTGAACTACAACTTGCTGCGCTCGATAGCATTTAAGAAGGTAAGTGGCAGAATGCCATGACATGAATGCTCATGTCCTGATGGATGTGCCCAGAGACATGTTTAGTTCTTGGGTTCCTTCCCACATGGCACCTCCTGCTGCAATTTATTGACACCAGATGTTCTTTATATCAGTGAGACTTGTAGCAATGTCTATTTAAAGTTAAATGGAGTAATTGAAGCCAGAGCATCGTACTTTGAATGAAGTAAATCAAAGCACATCACAGTCATAAAAATGCAGACTAGGGAAAGCATGAATGAGAGAAATCCATTATAAAAAAAGAAGCCAGACTAATAGAGACCAAAAAGCTCTGATTAAAATTTATCATCTCACACAACACTGATAGAAATCAATTGGTAACTGGTCAGAGCTCTGACGCCAGAATTAGTGGGCATGCCTCACTATATAAATTAGGCAGGAGTCTTTTGTCATAATGACCTCCTTCTCCATGACAGCTCATGGAAAACAATTCTTCACTTGAATCACTGTGGGGATCAGATGCAAAAACTCCAGCTAATGATAAGAGACATGGACTTGAAGTCTAATCATTTTACTAACATAATGCTTTAGACAGAGGTTTTAACAAATCAAGGCTTAACTAATGATTAATGGTAGGAAATGGAGACGTGTTTTAAAGTCTGATTTAAAAGAAACTAAGACAGGAAGGACAGTGTGATTAGAAAGATTCAAAGCAAACCATGAACCATGAGCATTAATAAATGTGGATTTTAATAGGTACAGGTCTGGCAGCCGGCAGCCAGCAGCTGGCAAGAACTTAGACTGATTGAAAAGAAATGAGACCTTTTAGTGTTGCTCCTGCTAAATTGAACCATCAGAGACAATCATAAATACACCAAATTATAATACTAATTTAAAAGCACAGAAATCAAAGCTATTAAGACTAATGTCACAAAGCACAAGCATGGCAGAATAATATTTTGAAAATGTTAACTGATGTTTTTCTTTAAATTTTTTTCCAGGCATTTCTTTTTCTATCTGTTGCTTCACACAGGCAAATATTTGACTCTTCATTCACTAATGCAGCAAAGGGATGTGATAAGACACAAAGCAGACGGAGCCTGTCAGTCCCTGCCTATTAGTGCTCCAAAAGCTTAAATTCCTGTGAAGAAATTGTAAGGATTTAGAATGCAATGTACAGGAAAAGCAAAGGAAAAAGGGGGTGTTTCATGCCCACTCCCAGGCAGACTAGAAAAATAATCCCCTGGTGGAGGGGAGAAGAGAAGAGATGGTAAGAAATTAATTAGAAAGAGAAAGTATAGTTTTTGAGAGAGAGGTCCTGTGTCCTGATTCCACAGCAGAATGCTCACTATGGGCCCAGGGAAAGCAGCAGGCCATCAGCAAGGGACAGCACATCTGTGCAATGGGCCAGGCTGACAGAGTTCTGGGTGGACAGAACTAGACAGACATCTAGAGTGTCCATCACCACATGATAGAATAGGAGCTACAGGACAATGTCCATGCCTTACTCTGTCGATGCCAACATCTGGCTTTGACACGGCAGAGAAATGCCAGCAGAGTAGAGGGAGCCTTGAGGACAGGAACAGGGCTCACCTCACAAGAGATCTGTGTGGCTGAATGACTAAGGATTACATAGGGATAGGTAGGTCTCTGAGGATCGCCACTTAGAATGACTCAAGGGCCAGATGTGCCACGATATCTTAAAACCATAGAAGCCCTGGAACAACCCCCAACTACTCCTGTAGATTCAAGTTTTGATACCAAAATGAGGTTGTGACACAGAGGAACAAATTCTTTATCTACTTAGGGTTGTGGACTCATACTTTTAACTATTATAAAGCTATTTCAAATGCCTTTGAAGAGAAAAATTGTCATATACAAAATGGAGGGAGGTATAGAAAATATTGAAAGGGAAGAAATTGCTATTACATCAATATAAATTGTTTTGGAGCAGCAATTTTCAACTTGTGAAACATGCAATACCTGACTATTCAGCGGCACTGACTTCTTGTCCCTTAGATTGTTAAGCAAAAAAATAACAACAGCCAACACAATAGCCATTTGGAGTGAATGAATCCAAATTATACCTATTTTTTGTCAGATCAGCCCAAAATATTTTGATGTGTAGCAGAATTTTGGTAATTAGTTTATGTGTGCCATGAAATGAAAAAGGTTGAAAATTGCTGTTTTCAAGCATTAAAAGAACAAGTCCAGCAAAGGGTAATGTGTGATTCCTCTAACCTATGAAGTCTGTCATCCAGGTAGGTTGACAGTATCTAACATTCTTTTCTTCTTAATGGTTTTGAACCAACCTAGCTCCTGGGATTAGCCATTCTGATACATGACGCCATCAAAAAACTGTCCACCCCACCATGGCAGCCTGGGAAATTTCAGGCAAATCAATGAAAGGAAGGTTTCTATCTTCAAGGTAAGAGCAGCATCTGTAGCTATGAAGAGGTTGGGGTGTGCTACCAGACAGCAGATGATACAGCAGAGCAGAGGGGAGAAGAAGGTGAGGCATCCAGTTCTTTATACCAGCCTGCTGAGCCACTACAAATCTGAAGCAATATCATAAAATAAAAAAGACAAAATGTCACACCTCCAGAAATTATAAAATGTATTGGAACAAAAGATGTAGGACATTTTAAAGAAATTTCTCTTACAGTTTTCAAGTGGAAAAAAATTATTCATTTTTGACAGAATCATGCAATTTTCATAATATTTAAATGTAGACAAAATTTGAGAGAAAGCAAAAAAAATGGACTAAGAGTAAGAAAAAAGTCAAAGACTATGTGGCAGCCTTTTCTTCAATGAAGAAAAAAGAATGTAACTATACTGGAAGTTATAAAAAACATAGGAAATAACTTTATAAGCTCCAGATAAGAAAGAATTTCTGAAAAAACATGCAACTATCACAAACCATTAGTAAAAGGTAGGTGCATTTATGTTTGTTTAATTTTTAAAAGGATGTGTAAAGTTAAAGGGTAAACGGTAAGCTGTCGGCCAGATGCCACACTTACAGAATACACAGAACACAAAATATTAACTCCCCAAATATGCTAAAGTCATACACATACACAATAAGCTATCATTTTGCACACTCATTAGTTAGTTACAATTAGTTAAGTCTGCTTAATAGAGAGTCTAGATGAGAATATGTGAGAGAAAGGACTTGTATTGGGGAAAGCAACTTGATGTCGCAAGTTGATACGGAAAATATACAAGGCATGTCCAGAAGGTATCCAGCTACATATGAAAGATACAGATATATATTGAAGAAGATACAAGATACAAGAAACATTGTATGGGACCATAATGCCTCAGTCCCCTTCCAAGTAGGAACCTTGTGACGTCACAGGGTTCTCCCAATCACCATTAGCTGTCCCATTGTATTTTCCTGAATTTCACTGATGGTCTGAAACTTCTTCCCTATCAACGGTGATTTTAGTTTTGTGAAAAGCCAGAAGTCACAGGGACACCAAATCTGGGCTGTTGTGTGGCAGAGTCACCTGTTTGGTTTGATGTTTTACCCAAAAACTCTGCACAAGACATGATGCATGGGTTGGCACATTGTCATGATGAACCTGCCAATCACCAGTTGCCCATAGCTGCAGCCTTCTGAATCATTCAAACAGTTTCCATGAACGAATGTTCAAACTTAAAGCAAAATTTGATGCAGAGTCGTTGCTGTACTTGCTCAGTCATTTTTAATGCGATGGCCACACAGTACACATGTTGCTTAATGGCATCTACCACCCCTACTGACCAGTGCAGTGAAATCATCATTGTTCACACCTGCTCATTCCTGTCCACTATCCTTGGCTGACACGTTACATCAATATCACACAAACTGTTCTCATTATATAGCAATGGCTGGAATTTTTCTGGACAGACCCCATATATTTCCTATGAACTAGAAGTGCTGCTTTTCCATTTATATCCCAGGAAAAGCATTTATTGCAGCATTTTTAATAGCAAAATATTGAAAATAATTCAAATGTTATCAACAGGGGAATGGTGTAAGTAAAATGTAGTAAGTAGTATTAAAGTATAAATGAACTAGATTTCTCTATCTTGAAGTTATTAAACCTCAAAATTACTTTTATTGAAAAAAGCAAGTTTCAGAATGATATTACAATACTATACATTATACATATGTACATATATAAAATACTTTGTAGTATTCGGAATGAAAGACAAAGCACATTATCATTAAGATTTGTACTTTGTTAAAGAGATTAAGAAAACATTATATTTATAAGAATTAATTTTGGATATGAACTGTTGACCTTTGTGACTTTACATTTTTTATATTTCTTAAAATAACAAAAAAGGAAAAAGTAGAAAAAGAAATAATATAAATGCACTCTTTTCCATTATAAATAAAACATTTAAGAGATAAAGAACTCACAGGACTCCATACCAGAAAGACAAGCAATCCAATTAAAAAATGAGCAAAGGATTTGAACACACTTCTCCAAAGAGGACAGAGGGCCCATAGACAGATGTAAAAATGCTTAACATCACTAGCCATTAGAGAGATGCAAATTAAAACCACAATGAGATACCACTACACACTGGTCAGCATGGCTATCATTAAAAAATCAACAAACAACAAGTGCTGATGAGGTTGTGGAAAAAATGGAACCCTAGTACACTGTTGGTGCGAATGCAGACTAGTGCAGCCACTGTGGAAAACAGTATGGAATTTCCAAAGAAAACTAAAAATGGAACTGCCTTTTGATCCAGCAATCCCATTGCTAGAACTATACCCTAAGAATCCCTAAACACTAATTCAAAAGAACCTATGCACCCCAATGTTCATAGCAGCACAATTTACAATAGCCAAGTGCTGGAAACAGCCTAAGTGTCCATCAGTAAATGAGTGGACAAAAAACTGTGGTACATTTACACAATGGACTACTACACAACAGAAAGAAAGGAGCTCCTAACATTTCCAATGGCATGGATGGAACTGGAGAGCATTATGCCAAGTGAAATAAGCCAGGCAGTGAGACAAATACCAAA
>PVKU01002401.1:78440-230354 GCA_004027475.1 Anoura caudifer
GGAAAAAAAGGGGAAGGGGCAAGCAAAGGAACGTGAACAGAGGACTCACAGACATGGACGATGAGGAGAGGACTGACTGTGAGGGTGGGGGTGGGGGTGGGAACGGGGAAAGAGGTGGGGCAACTGTAACTGAACAACAATAAAAAATATAAATTAAAAAATAAAAAGATAATTTTGGAATACAAGACCCAAAATTGAACAGAGTTTGTCTGTCACTAAAATTCACATAGTTATTATATCAGATCAATATTTGTGTAATAAAATAAGGCCTCTATAGATATCTCAGACAAATGCCATATGATCTTACCTATAAGTGGAACCTAGTCAAGAAAACAAGTGAGCAAAATATAATCAGAGACATTGTAATAAAGAACAAACTGACAGTTACCACAGAGGAAGGGAGAGGGCATACTGTGGTGGGGGGGGGAAGGGCCATCAAGGAACGTGCAAAGGACACTTGGACAAAGCCAAAGGGGGTAGGTTCGAGGGTGGGAGGTGGGGATGGGTGGGGCAGGGGGATGTGGTAGGGGGAAAATGGAGACAACTGTACTTGAACAATAATTTTAAAAATTAAAAGTATAAATGTCTTAGGAGAGTAAAGATGTTGATGTTTTGCTAATTTCTTGGGGTATTTTATTAATTTACTTTTGTAACTACCTCAAATCCATTCTAGACTGCAAAATAAACAAAATTTTAATTATTCCATTTAAATAAAGAAATCTATCTTGCAAGGTTGTAAGAAAAGGAATTAACCAAAGTAAAAACTGTTTTACCTTTAGGAAAATGTAAACCTCATTTATTATATTTAGTATCAACTGCATAGTAATTATTGTCAATATTGTATAGGTATCTACACTGTGAAAGAATGACATTGAATAAATGGAAACCTTGGTTGGGGAGAGAAGATACTTAAGTAGAGGACAAAAATAATTGTATGATGATTACATCAGTTTCCTAGGATGCCATAAGAAAGTACCACAGAATAGCCTAAAAGAACTCAAGTTTATGGTCTCACAGTTCTGGAGGCTGGAAGTGCAGAATCACGGTGTTGGCGGAGGTGGTTCTCCTGAGGTCTCTGAGGGGGAATCTGACCCATGCTTCTCTTCCCCTAACTTCTGGTGATAGCCCAAGCATTTCTTAGAGTGACCACATCACTGCAATCCCTGTCTCTGTCTGCACATGTCTGAGTCTGGGTCCAAATTTCCTTCATTTTACAAAGATACCAGTCACATTGAATTAAAGCCAACCTAATGACCTCACCTACATTTGATTAAATCTGCAAGAGCCTATTTCCAAATAAGGTCATATGTACAGGTACTGGGACTTCAGACTTCAACATAAAGTTTTTGGGGGAAGATACAATTCAACTCATAATGATGATACAATCCAGAATCCCTGAAAAAGGCAATTAAAGCTGCTAGTGGTGGAGATGACTTGTCAAAATAACTGAGACTTGAGCTAGAAACCTGAAAGAACTTACCAGCAGAGAGCATTCCAAGTCAGATGAATCAATGATAGGGCAAAAAATGACATGGTGACAAAAATCACGTGCATTTAAAATAATCACTTTCCTGCTTAGAATTAGAGTTTTCAGTGCTTAAAAGTATATTAATGATAATATCACCTAGCTCCTCCACTCAGTCTTTTCATCAAACCATTCATTCAATCACATTATCAAACAGTAGGTACCTGCCTAAGTAAGTGCAGGAGCTACAATACTGAGTTCGAACAGGCAAGGCTCCTATCCTCATGGTGTGGAGTTAATAACGTAATCACAGGAACAAATATACAGCCTGTTGACAAATGCTGGGATAGGAAAATGTATACAGCTATCTCATATACTGCAGCTATATATGAGAACATATAAAAGCCCCATTTGCTCTAGTCAAGGCAACAATGTTTCCCTGAGAAAATGACAATTTGATCCACTAGTCAAAAAGGAAAATTCAAGCTACTGCCAGCCTGCATTCTAACGTCTTGGATGAAAAGCAGCTCATTGAAAAAACAAACCTGTCCCTGGCTGGTGTGGCTGAGTTGGTTGGAGCATCTTCCCATAAACCAAAAGGTCATGGGTTCAGAACCCAGTCAGGGCACATGCCTATGTTGTGGGTTCAGTCCCAATCGGAGTGTGTAGGGGAGGCAACTGATCAATGTTTCTCTCTCACATCGATATGTATCTCTGTCAACCCCTCCACTCCTCTTCTCTCTAAAAATCATTAAGCATGTCCTCAGGTGAGAACAAAATAAAAGAAAAAGGATAAAATGAACCTGTCTGCTATTCAGGATAGAGAATTTTGGTGCTATTCAATTTCTTACAATGAAAAGGATAATACAGATAGATATTGCACTTCAGAGGCTTATTCAACATGTAAAATCTAGAAGAAGCTGAAAAGCATCTCCTGAAGTCTTCCTGTCCTTCAAGGCTATAATCCTAGAATTATTGTCCATTCCTCTGAAGTGCTTCCCAGAATACAGTCCTTACTAAACCCACAAAATTGGCTTTATCAGAGTTCCTCACATTCACTACTGAAGATATGTGTCCCCAATCCTTTGTAAAGAATCAGCTAGGGTTGTCATGATAAACTCAGCACACACAACATGTCTTCTTATACATACTTGTCTTAAATAATGTGTAGAGCTTTTTTTAAAAAACAAACAAACAAACATAATTTTAACCAATCTTAATCAAGAAAGTTGCTTGTTTCTGTCCTGGTCTTTCTGAGCCAGATTTTTATACTGGTTTTCAGTAAATGTCTATGTATGCTATTTCACTGTAGCACCTAGTAGCTTAACACTGATACTGACTTGATACAGCATGAAGTTTCTAGTGCCGCACAGAGTACTTAAAAACCTTTAGCTTTACTTGTGTGGGATGTAAACACAATTTTCCATCTCCCACAAGTGCATGTGAAATGTATCATTACACCTTAGGAATTTAAAAAATGGACTGGGAGGAGTGAGCAGAGATGCCAGATCAATATTGGTATTGGTTCTTTACCCTGGTGAGATCTTGCATGATGAAATTTTAAAATATTCTGCTTTCTGAGAATTCTTCATCAGCAGAGAGCAGCTGGGGATGTGGCAGGAACTGAAGCATGCTGTTTTATATCTATCCGGATCATTACTTCTCTATTTCTTCTTTTTTTGCTGGTTCAACACACCTTTTTTAAGGGGTTGGGAATGGAAGATTTTCTCAAAAGCTTTCATGAATTTAGAACATTCCAGCCAATATAATAAAATATGTTAAAATATAAGTCAAAAAAGAAGGGAAAATTTGGCTTTCCAGTGAAGGAAAGGCATAAGTAAGCACCCTGACAGAGAGAAGCGTGGTGAGAACAAGGGGCCAGCGGAGAGTGGGCACGGCAGGAGATGAAGTCGGAAATGCCAGGAGCCAGAACGCGGAGAGTTGCATAAGACATATTCACAAGTGTTGCCTTTATTGTGGGAGCAAGGGAAAGGTTTAAAGATTTTCAAGCAAAATAGTGAAATTATTAAATTTAGACTATAAAAACCACTCTGGCAGCTTATTATAATTTATAGATACTAACACTGGGCTTTTTAAATCCCAGCATTCTGGAAGCATATCTTTATAGATACTAACACTGAGAATCAAATAAATTATTTTGCAAAAGTCAAAGAGCTATTTAGAAGATGAATGGAGCCAAACAGGCCCCACACCTTTTTCTTTGTGAAAAGCAAAACTATAGGGTTACTTAAATACCTAAAACCATGTGGCTTCTTCTTCAGCCTTCTCCATCTAGGTAAAGGTCATCTACCCAGTTGCCTGAGTCCAAATTCTTTACCCATTTCCAGCTTTCTTCCTCACTACCACATCGAATCTATTGGCAAACACTGTCAGCGCTTGTGAACATTTTCTTGAATTCATTCACTTTTTCCCAACCCCCCACTCCCACTCTAGTCCATATGTCACCACTGGTGGCCTGGACCATGACATGGCCTCCTAACTGGTTCCACAATCACCGTTCTTGACCCTTGAAATATCTATTCTCCACACTGGCACCACATTTATGTTTCCTTTAAAGCAGGGTGTCAAACTCATTTTCACTGGGGGCCACATAAGCTTCGCAGTTGCCTTCAAAGGGCCGAATGTAATTTCAGGACTGTACAAGTGTAACTACTATTTAACTAGGGGCAAGGAGCTCGGCATTGCCTTCAGCTAGAAACAAGGTGCTGGGCTGGATAAAACAAGCTGAAGGGCTGGATTTGGCCTGTGGGCCTTGTGTTTGCCACCTGTGCTTTAAAAAGTATAATAGTGAACCATGTCAATCTCTTCCCAGTGCCCCTGAGTGGCTTTTCAAAACAATATGAACTCTTAACCTTTCTCCCTAACCACATTTGTGCATTATCCATTCCTCCAATGTCTTTGAAGGTCTTTCCATCTCAAGGCCTTTTAAAAAAATATTTTTATTGCTTTTTAGAAAGAGAGGAAAGGGGCAGGGGGAGAGAGAGAGAGAGAAAGAGAGAATCTGTTGTTCCACTTAATTATGCATTAATCGGTTGATTCTTGTATGTGCCCTGACTGGCCATGAAATCTGCAACCTTGGTGTATTGTGATGACACTCTTACCAACTGAACTATCTGGCCAGGGCTCAAGGCCTTTTGTACTTGCTGATCCCTTTGTCTGGAACATTCTCCTAGCTCTTTGCAAGATGAGGTCCTTTTCATATTTCCAATCTCAGCTCATGATTCAACATTTGAGGGAAAATATTTTGGACCATTCTATCTGAAGTAGACAGTTAATCTCAACTGAAAAGCATAGATGGATAGATGGATAGATAGATAGATAGATAATAGACACATGAGAGACAGATGATAGATGATAGATAAAAAATATTTCCAAAAATTCTCATCAAAAGAAATTGTTACTTTTGAAAGACCCTCCTTGAAAAAGCATTTTTATTTTATGGATAAGTTTTAAAAAATTAGTTTTAATGAAGAGTTCATCTTTAAGGATATTAATGTAATATTTTTCTAGAAAAATATATTTGAGATTTTAGAAAAGAATGAAGCAAGGACACTGTGAAAAATGTTATAAGTGCAGTTGGTCAGACGATACCTTGACATACTGACTGTAAGGAGGTGATGCTGCAGCGTTCCATGTGATAAAACAGGGTGTAGACCATATCCAGCTACTGAATGGAAAGAGTTTGGGATTGCTAACAACACTTTTACTTAGAATTTCTTAAAAAGCTGGTTTTCTAATTACTCAGTAAAAAAGCCAAATTGTTGATTTCATCTTATTTATTTTCTGTAATGTAGATGAAACTAAGTGGACCATTTCACTTTGAGGGAGTTCTTCTCCCATAGTTACTGTCTATAAAATGACTTAGAAAATAAGGAACCATAAATAGATTCCATATGCCTGTGTAACATGTGTTTAACTTCTGATCATCTAGCTAAAGCATATTGTCTTATTGATTAGAAGAATTATTTCTTCATTTGTATCATTAGCTTTCAGTCAATAATGGTAGATTTTCATAAGTGAACAACAAATATCTACAGCACAGCTACTGTTTCCCAAATCCTGTGTAAAGTAATAGAGATTCAAATAAATAAAACACAGTTTGCTTCCTCCTAGACCCTAATCTCATGGTAGAACCTAGAAATTAGCAGTTAAGAACACAGATTCTGTTCTTAGTAGTCATTGTTCCTAATGAGGTACATGAACCTGGGAAAATTACTAAAAATATTGCAAAATTTGAAATATTGCATGGTTTTCTCATCAGTAAGGTGAGGATAACAACAGCATATATTGCATAGAGTGATTAAATATTTAGTATATTAAGGAGAGTTCAGTTAATCACTATGATAATGTGGAAAGTAAGGGAAATTGTTCTTGAAAGGAGGCAAATTTTGAGCTAGTTGTATTAGGAGGAAAGCAGTTTCATTTATTTATTTATTTATTTATTATTTATTTTTTTATTTTTTTTAGGGAGAGAGCCACTTTTTGAATAGTCTATATATGGTTAATTAATAGTATATGTTTGATCTTCCCCATGATATACATAACTCATATAGGATCCATATGACCTAAAAATACTTGGCTTGCTTTGCAAGAGAACGCAGTAAGATTTCCATAAACTGTTGGCAGAACCTGGCAGAACCTGGAAGAAAAGGAAATGAGAATGATGACCTAAGGAGGATAATGGCATTTGGGGACAGAAGAAAAAAATAGCTCATATTAATTTCCTGTTATAAATTTTGGAAAATAAATCTTTCCCAACTTCAGAACAATAATGCCTAATGATATGCCATGTGGTATCCTTCTGGTAATGAACACCAGCCTATCGATACAGCTCTGAATTAAAGAAGTCAATAATAAGGGCAGATGTTAGTGAACATGAGACAGTTTTCTTTTTACAAAATCTATAGTGATGAAAAATAATCCATGAAAGGAGAAGGGGAAGATGCGAGTATTATACATATGTCAATGATCTAATACTGAACTTACAAATTATTGTGTGTGTGTATATACACTATATTTATTTCTGATGGCCACTTGTATCGTCTTTTTTTGTTTTGTCATGATTGGTTTGGCTAAGACTTGTATATTTTATAGATCTTTTCATCTTTTCAAGGAATCAATTCAGTTTCATTGATTTTTTCTATTTCATTCTGATAACTGTCACAAGTTCACAGTGGTTTCCTGAGTGATGAGCTCCTGACCCAATAAGGTCAATGAAACATGATGAGGATTCTGCCACTGCATTTATGTAGGTTGCAGCTACTTCCACCACCTTGTCACCATCTGCAAAAGTGTGTGTTGTCACAAAGCCAATATACAGAATGAGATAGACCTAAGGGATGGAGAAAATCTGGATCTTGGTACATCCTTTGAGTCCCAATCAAGCAGAATTATAATCTTCTTTTGGATGTTATTGTTACATAAGCTAATAAATTCCCTTTTTCATTAAGGCATTTTGGTTTGGACTATGTGTGTGACTTATATATAATCTAAAGACTCCTAACTGACACAACATTCTTTGCAGCTTTAGAAATGGGACAGCCAAATAATTTTTTAAAAGGAGTATCCACACTAGTAACAGGCAAATAAGGCTTTTGATTAAGATGATGGACTATGTTGAGAGGCAGTCTGCCATCTAAGGTGACAGGCAGATAAGAATCCTGCCTACCTAGTCTCAACATACAGTTGAGACATAAACTCTGGACATAAAGAAATACTTGTTAAATTGTCTTTAAAATTTAATATACATACATAAACTCAAGAGTAACAAATAAAAATGGAAATATCAAGTTATGAAAAGAGACAGAAAACATAGCTGTAACATTGAATTTAAGAGGTCCAAGGACATATATTCTCTCATTATGACTGGGGCTGAAGTTTAATGCTCACATAAGAAATAATAATGGATAACAATTAAGTAATGTGGACTATGTTACGGACACCGTTCTCAGCACTTTCCTACATTCAATTATTTAATCCTCACACAAACCTGTGAGGTCTATAACATTATTGTGCCTCATTTTCAAAGAAACTAGAGAATAAAAAGGTAAATTAATTTACCTGTGATTACAACACTGGTAAGTGGTAGCAAAGGAAATAAGAAAATCTCTGCCTAATACGTGAACAAGAACTAGAAATTCTCTACCTTACTAGTCCAAGAAGACAGCAAGCAGCACTTGCCGTTCATGGAACCGTAATCAGAAACAGGTTCACCAACCCCACCAAGAAATAAGGGCAGAATCCTGAGCCTTCCCTGTGTACTGGTGAGTAGTATAAGGTGTAGAAAACTTGAGCTGAAAGGCAAACACAGAGGCTACACCGCAGTAACTTAAAATGTCATCTTTTAGGAGAGCGCCCACCATTCAAGGTATGCTGGGGCTCTTATTTCATGGAATGCTGAAATAACTTTCATAGAAAATGAGATAAAGGCAAAAATTATAAAGCACACCAAAAAATCTAATCCATAGACCCAAGAAGAGGGAGGATTCATACCTGGGAACTGGAGATAATGGAGCAATCTTAAATTGACTTTGCATAAGCATATTCAAATTGTTCAAATAGATAAAATAGCATTGTCCTTTGTTTTACACCACTTCCAATTTGCCCTGCATCATACTCTACATGACATGCTCAATTAAACTTAGTAACGGTACAAGGTAAAAATGTATTTTTTCCTCTATTTTAGAATGAAGACAATGAGAGCTTAAGTAAGTCATCCAGGGTTATACATTTAGTAGATGAGGAAGCCAGAACTTAATTAATTTTCCAGAGGCAATCACTGCACAGTGTCTTAAGTGGTCTAGAGCCACCCAATTTATTTAATTTATCATTTAATTAATGTTCATCCACTTCATATTGGAACTCTGGGGACAAATTGATAAGAGAATGTAGTTGCCCTTAAGAAGGTTCCAGTTTAGAACAAAAATAGGAAGATGAGATAATAAATTGAAAAGTACCACACAGTATGATTAGTGAATGTTTCTTATTTAAATCTGCAACTTTGGTCATTCAGACTACAGGTTTTTAGAAGGAGGTAGCTGTGTAGAGGGAGAGGGAGGAGGTTATTTGTAGAAGAAGACATAAGTGGCAATGTCTGTTATAAGCCACTGCATGGGGCCAAGAAAGAATAAATTCACTCCTTGTCGGCTCAGAGTGGTAATGATAAAACCAAAACACGTCGTCTGTAAAAAGTGGCCCAATGCAAGATAACCAATTCTCAGAAACCACTCTTGCTTTGAAGTAGAAACTGTATGCACAAAGACATGGTACTGTAGAATTTGTTTGTTTGGTTGGTTTTATCTTCACCTGAGGACACTTCTTTATTGCTTTTTAGAGAAAGACGAAGAGAGAAACATCAATGTGAGAGAGAACCATTGACTGGCTGCATCCTGTACATGCCAGGACCAGGGATCATACATGTGCAGATGGGGGATTGAACCTAAAACCCAAGCACAGGCCCTGGCCAGGAATCAGACCTACAGCCTTACTGTTACAGGATGACACTCCAAAAAACTGAGCCATACCAGTCAGGGTGATACTAAGGATTAAAAAAAAAAAAATCCCATAGAGAGATACATCGATACATCTGAGAGATACCTCAGATTCAATGAAAGAAGTTGTGTGCTATCCTGGTGGCCTTTCTCATTCTGGTACCCATCTTCATAATCTACCAATGTTAGAGGGGGAGAAGCTGGAAAAAATATGGAGGATTTGAAGCCCTGGATGGAGCAGCTTGGAAGCAGGTAAGAATCCAAAGGAGCTCTGGCTTCCTCAGGCTTCACTCTGATAACTGAAGGTACTGTATGTCCAGACACACAGCTTGGGGAGCTCTAGTTCTACAGATCAAGAAAGCTTATAATTCATAGCAGATGATGAAAGTCTGGGGATATTATTCTACCTTCTATTTAAGGGAAATGATTTCTCTACACTTGTTTTCTTCCACAGGAAGTGAGACTAGTGACTGCAATGCTATGGCTCTGTTACTTGGCTCTTTCTGCTCCAGGGAGGTGGGGTGAAGTACGTGATTGATGAATCTGGGTGGGGCAAACTAGCTAACCTTTCTTCCTCATTGGATATACCTTTCACCAGGTCTCAGCTGTTTCTCCACGGTAGGCTTTCTCCATGGCATGGAGAAAGATGCCCCGGTCCAGCTCTCTTATAATTGTATGGATAAATCTGGATAGATGAGCACACTTGCCTAGAGATATAAACCAAGGATTATAATCTCACCTCTGTCTATAATAATAGTGATATTTTGGTATTCCATTTTCTATGTTTTAATATTACTCAAATGAATCAGAACACAAGTGTAAAAGAAAGATGGTACTTACTATACTCTACATCAACAATGTCAGAACAGTTTGCAGTGATAGAAATGTTGTCTAGTCTACTCTGAATACATGCTATGTGGCTAGTACAACTGAAAAACTAAAAATTTTTAACTGTGTTTAGTTTTAATTAATTTAAACTTAAATGCAAACAGCCATATGTGGCCTGTGATGATGATACTAAACACCAAACTTTAGATCCTAATGCTTCTCTTTTATTCTCATGCTTTTTCTTTCCACCTTTGATTTAGAGTGAATGTTGGTAGTGGCTTATGGGGCTGACTAAGGAAATACAGTCATCACCCATTTATCTGTGATTTTATTTCCCATGGTTGTAATTACCCATGGTCAACTACAGTGCAAGAATATCAAGTGGAAAACTCCAGAAATAAACACTTCATAAGTTTTAAGTTGCATGTCATCCTGAGCAGTGTGATGACATCTTGAGCTGTCCGGTTCTGTCACACCCAGGATATGAATCATCCTTTTGACTAGCACATCCACACTGTCCACACTCCTTGCCCATTAGTCATTGAGTAGCTGTCTTGGTTATCAGATTGACTGTCCAGAGTTTGTAGACAATCAGTATTGCAGAGTTTGTGTTCAAGTAACCTTTATTTTACTTAACAATGGCCCCAAAGTACAAGACTAGTGGTGCTTGTAATCTGGATATACCAAATAGAAGCAACAAAGCTCTTTTTTTAAGTGGAAAGGTAGGCACGTATTAGAAAAAAATTGCAGTATACGAGGTGTGTCCAGAAGATATCCAACTATGTAGTATGAAAAATGGAGACCTTTATTGAAGAAGATACAAGGTACAAGAAACATTGTACATAGGACAATGACACCTCAGTCCCCTTCAAAGTAGGCACCTTGGGACCTCACACAGTTCTCCCAGTCACCATCAACTGCCCTATCATATTTTCTTGAATCTCATTGATTGCCTGAAATCTCTTCCCTTTCAAAGCTGATTTTAGTTTTGGGAAAATCCAGAAGTCACAGGGCATCAAATTTGGGCCACAGAGGGGCTGAGTTACCTGGGTGATTTAATGTTTTGCCAAAAAAACTCTACATAAGATGTGATACATGAGTGGGTGCATTGTTGTGATGAAACTGCCAATCACCAGTTGCCCATAGCTACAGCCTTCTGCATCATCTCAATAGCTTCCATGAAGGAACATTCAAGCTTAATGAAAAATCTGACGCAGATTTATTGCTCTGCTCACTCAGTCATTTTGAATGCCACAGCCACACAGTACGATGCTCACTTGATGGCATCTCTCATGCCCCACTGACTAGGACAGTGAAGTTGTCATTGTTCACACATGCACATTCCAGCCCACTATCCTTGGCTACCAGATTACATTGATGTTGCACAAACCATTCTCATTGTATTAATGATGGTTGGACTTTTTCCGGACAAACCTAATATATAGGGTTTGATTCTATCTATTTTGGGCATGCACTGGTGGTCCTGGAACATATCCCCTCATAGATAAGGAGGGGTGGGGGAGAAACCATCGTAATGTTTTTATACACAAATTCTGTCTTGACTTAAAACCCCAGTGAGGGAATCATGAAGGGGTGTGAGGGTTGTGAAAGAAACTGTTAATAAAATGTTTGGGACCTCCAAGGACAGAAGGAATGACAGTATCTTGAAAGCTCCAGAAAGACTTCCCAGAGATGTGTCATTGAAGAAAAACATTTATTAGCTCAAATTTGGACACTAGATAGTAGGGCTCTTGGTATGAATCTCTATGAGAAAAAGAGAGATATTACCTACTTTATACTTTTGCTTAGGGTTTCAATCAGTTTGGTTGCAAGAAGCAAGATGCAAATCAGCTACTCAGTAGAAAAAGATGCTAATGAAATAAAACAGTTATCTCTGTAGATTTTATAAGGACTGTATCTACCTGATATATTATTTTTTCCTAGGTATTAGCAAGACAGTAATACATGGATGAAAACACACATATACTACTCAGCAAGGACATGAAGTTCGAAGGGTTTCACCAGTGGCTAGAACGTGAACTAGTTGAACTAGTGGTTAAGGGACCTGTTCAGTCTCTCAGTCTGTCAAGAGTCGCATGGCTTTTTCTCATCGCAACCTCTCTCTCTGCAACTGCTTCATTGTTTTCCTTCCACAGACCACATTCCTTAACTTAAATATGGTCTAACCCACTCTGCATGATCTCTGATCTCCATGTTCAAGGGATCCAGACTAAACATTTATTGTCTGTGTTCCAATTACACATTCGTCTCATTGACTCAGCTTAAGCCAATTGCACCAAAATGGGCAAGGCAGGCAAATTACTGCTATAAACAGTACCCCTAGGATTAGCTCTGATAATGAGATTAAGCTGAAATGCATGAAAATGTAGCATAAGGGAACTATAAATGTTCCTTACACATTATTCATGTAACCCTCAAAAATCCCTCAAAGTTTACTGGTACTATTTCCTTTGTACAGATGAGAAAATTAAAGTTCAGAGAAGCTAAGGAATATCCAATATATTAAGGGTAGAATAGCAAGTGCTTTTTGCACTAAAGCATTCTGCTTTTACTTCCGATTACAATGTCAATATTCTTAGCAGAAATTTTGTATCAGGTAGAAGTTGTCTTATTCTGACACATGCAATAATGACTTACAGCTTGGATCCCCTTTGAACTGTAAAGTCTTAATAGAGATTTTTTTGTGTGACAATTAAACCTATAGGGTATGTATGTGTGTGGTGGGGGTGATGCTTTTACAAGCATGCTTTTAACATCGGAGACTTAAAAACTTTTTTCTGCTCTTAATGCAGATTTACACTTTATGGTAATAAACCTAGAAAAGTAAAAGTGCTTTTTTGTTAAATTTCACTTTTTTAAAAATAGATTTCTGTTCATGAGTATTTCCTTTTGTATCTTTTAGTACAAAACAGTATTTACTTCCAGTTATAAAATAACTAAGTTTTGGGGACGTAATGTATAGATAGCACAGTGACTAGAATTAACAATATTGTATTATGTATGTGAAAGCTGCTAAGAGAGTAGATCTTAAAAGTTAATCACACGATAAAATTCTAATTATGTGTGGTGCTGGATATTAACAAAACATGGTAATCATTTTACAAAATATACATATATCAAATTATTACATTATATGCCTAAAACTAATATAATATGGCATGTTCATTATATTTTGATGTAATATATCTATATATTAAACATATATTCAAAAAGTATATATATTTATATCTTTCTCATTAGAAATAAAATCTGAATAAAAAAGATAAATAATTTTAAAAAGAGAGAACATTGCAATTTAACCAAATCTCTCTCAATTTGTCCTTGAGAGAAAAAATAAATGGCTAGCCGAGTGCTATGTGCTTTTGATTTTCATTAAATACCTGTGGAGGGTGGAGTGGGTGCTGCCCTTGTGTGTGCAGCCAAGCAAGAGAGGTGGGATGACTTAAGTAGACTTTGAAGGAAAGGAACATTGTTAAGGCGGAAAAACCAATCATCTTAAGGGTTTAAACATACAAAAGTCAACCTCTTTGTGGGGGTTGTAAAGACTCATGTTTACTACCATTTCAGTGTTTGTGTTTCAAAATTTTTTATCTATATTTTTCAAAATGTCTCAAAATGATGACAACAGATAACATTTACTAGACATGTGTCCTAAGCACCATGCTAAGCACCCTTGGATGCACCCTTTCAATCTTTGCAACAATTTTATTAGCTAGTTGTTCTGTATCTGAGGAAACTGAGGCTCAGAGGAACGAAATGACTTGCCCTGGATCACCAGGTAGGAAGTGGCAAAGTGAGGAGTTATATCCAGAGTCTGAATTGACAGCTACTTCTCTTAATTACTGTTTTCCTGTACTGTCTACTTTACCTTTAGGGTTCTGTCAGCACAAAGAATTCACCCTGCATGTGATTCAATATGAAGAAAATGCCCCTGGTTTTTACTCTGCTACAGGGTGTTTCATCTACTTTTGCAAAGTCTCCCAAGATATAGTTATCTCTTTTGTAGCTCAGCTCATGCCTGGCTAAACACTGCCTTCATCCCTGCTCTCTCATCACAGTAATAGTCAATAACATAATTGATTACATGCTTATTTAAATACAAACTATGGTTCCTCCATGAAAGAGATACGTATATAGCCACTAACTTGTGTGTTATAGAACAAACACACAAGTGTGTTTGCTTTCAAGTAACAAAACAAAATATTCTCCATTACCCCTTTCAGAAAAGAAATACACAACAATATTAACATTGGTTACTTTTATCTAGTTGAGTTGCACGTGTTTTGTTTTTGCCTGAAATTTTCTACCAAGGGTTTATATTATTTCTGTGACAAAAAAGATATATAATATTTATTTTAAAAAGACATATTATAAATATATGAAAATCTTCAGTATGAAACCCAGTTCTACTGCTTTCACTAGATCTTTGTCAGGTAGTTGGGATGCCTCCCCAAGCCAAACCTCTGTAGCACCTGGTGCATCTGCTATAAATGCAGCGTGCATACTGGCTTGCTTTAAGGTTACTTTGTATATATGTTGAACACTAAAAATACTAAGAAGGATGGAGAATGCTTTGTATGTGCTGTTCCTATCCCCAGAGCCAAACAGAGTACTGAGATTTCAGCTAGAAATTATAGTTCAAGATTCCCTGCTTCCTGGTTAACCTCATGCTTTACCAATCCCTGTCTATTACCAATTCATGCACATAATTATTAAATATATACATAGATGTTATGTATTTATAAATACATCACATTTCATATTGGAATGAACAAGCCTTATAAAGATAGCTCTGTAGTCCAGGAAAAATATATAATTTCAACAACATGGAGTAAAAAATATAATGATGAGTATCCAAAGAAAAGAAATGCTTAGCACAGTTACTGTGTATGTGGACCCTTCAGCACCCTGGGGACTTTCTCTGATAGCTCCATATTTACCTGGGGAATAGTACAGACTCCACCTTAGATTCATTTTGAAAAAAGTGTTTGTCATATCTAATATCCAAAATGTTTTTTAAAAAATACTAGAGTGTAGAAATACTCCAAAGAATGTAAAATAGAAATTTTCAAATGGGGGGAGCTATACATAGAGGTTAAAATATGGTCCTGAATCATCTCCTAACAGACACCATAGATATTTTCTTGGCGTACATTCAAGCCACTGAATATTGAGTCCTTTAAACATATGACATACTTGGGACCTTACTTTGCTGACAAAATATCTTGCATAAGTACCAGTATTAAAATTATTTTATATATTCTACAATGTGCCAAGTATGTACTCACTGCTGATGAGAATTGGTGAGCAAAACATTCACAGTTCTTGACCTCATGGAGCTTATGATTAAAAGAGAGAAAGGCATGAGTGCAATAATCATATGAAAAAATATACAACTGTCTGTATGCACTACAAAAGGGAAGTACCTGGTTCAATAAGAAAAGATTGGACCTAATTCAGGGCATGGAGAAAGCTTCCTTGAGAGAACTGAAAATTGTGCTAGTACATGGAAAACCAAGAGAAGTTCATCAGACAAAGAGAGGCAAGGAAGGAAATCTGGATGAAAACATTGCGCAGGCAAAGGCTCAGTAGCAAGGAGAAATGAGAGTTTACAAGGGACGGAAAGAGGCCATATTGCTGGAGGAGAGAGACCCAGAGAAAACGGAAGGAGCGACTGCCGAGGAAGCATCCTTGCAGGCCACACAGAAAGTTTAAGTTTACTCTTACTGTAAGAATGGAAGCAGTTGGTGGTTTTCCATCAGGTGCTATAACCGGCTTTTCTTTCTTTTCATTTTTATTTTTTATGAATTATTTTATTGTTGTTTAAGTACAGTTGTCTGCATTTACCCCTCACCCCCATCCCAGCCATTCTCTCCTCCCTCTCCTCGGCTTTTCTTTTCAAAGGAGCATTCCTGCTGCAGAGTGAGAGCAGATTAGGAGAGAAACGATGAGGCACCTAAAATCCGATTAGGAGGCTATTGTCAACCTCCAGGTGAGAAATGACACCTTGACCATGGTAGTGGTGGAACTGGAGCAACATGGATGAATTCTAGAAACATTTAAGAGGTCAAATAACAGAACATTTTGAAATATTCATATATACATGGAGGTGAGGAAGAGGAAGGTACAAGTTTTGATTCTAGAATTTTAACTTGCAAAAGACAACATTGGAATAAAAACAAGATTAAAAAGTTTGAAGGGTCATGAATACAGATTTAAACATACTCAGTTGGAGGTGTTTTGGGAAATATATATATATATATGTATACACACAGATTTTCTGGGATTAACTGAATAAAAGAGCCATTTTATGAGAAGTAATTTATCATTGTAAAATATTGTTCTAAAAAAGTAGCTCTACTTTTTCACATGGGAATTCATTACAATGCTAATCAGATTGTATTTTTCCCCTTCTCTATAACCTTAATTCCTCATGCTATAACTTAGAGTCTCTTAACATGGCACCAGTTTACCTGTATCAACATCCTGTAGCTCCTTGTTAAAATTGCAGATTTTTGCGCTTTAACTGAGAGTTAAAGAATCTCTACAATGGAGCCCAGGAATCTACTTTTAAGCAGGTACCCAACTATCAGGTTAAAGTTTGAAAACTGAAAATTTAAGTCAACTTCTTCTTATCATTTGTCATCACCTATTTAATAAACTTTTATGTACACTTGGAAACTGGTATGAAGTTTCTTCTTTTACAAAACTTGATTTTTTTACAGGCTACCTGTGACCCTGCACATTTATATTAGCATCTGGCAAGAGATTCCTTCTTTATATTATCCATCACCAGTTTGTTCCTAATTCTTTTCTGTTGGTTTGAAGTCTTTTCAAAGTAGAATTTTCTGGAAACTTCATGCAAAAACTTTTCTGCTGATGGAAAACAATACCACCTACATCCATATACCAGTAAGGGGGAGAGATCAGAAAGTATATGCATCCAAAAATCTAGACTGCCTTGTTTGATAGCAAAAGCAAACTTTTTTTCCTCTTCACTGATGAGAAATAAAAATGGCTAAATTAACTAGAATGTACCATAAATTTCTCAGTTTGGTTTACTTGTATAATTAGAATTATAATAGGATTAAATTTCAGAGTTCTCTAACCAAAACATTGATTAAAATTCTCATCAAGCTAGAGAAATATTTAAAATATCATAATTTTAAATGCTATAAAATACTTTATATTAATATCTTATTAAAATCCAATGAATCTTAGTGATTCAAAGTATAACTCAAATTATTTTCTCGAGGCTAATAAGTTCTTTTATTATTTTTGCATTTTAAATTTCTATTTCATAAATGTTCTGGTAATGTGAAATCTAGAACATACCAGAATTGAAAACCAGCAGGATTTGAATTTATATTCTTCTTCTGCCACTAAGAGACAAATCCTTAATTTCCCTTGGGTCTCAATTTCTCTAACTATACAATGGAATAGTAGAATCGGAGTATATTTAAGTTCCCATCTAATTCTAAACTCTAATTTCACTAGGTTTTCGTGGTGTACACATACAAGCACACACACACAGAACTTAAACACGCTAGATTGAAAAGCACTGCCTGTGCATACGATACTTCTCCAAAGACATGAAAGATGGTCCCCATTAAATGTATCCGTGGATGTTAAAATTCTTGCCTCCCATCGATAATAAAGTAGATACTCCTTTTCCTTCTGTTGACTCCAGTGAAGTGTTAAACTAATCTTAAAAAGATCATTTATTCCACAGAAAGGACAACAACTTGCTTTCAAATGCACACTTCCATTGCCTTTATAGTGTGTTTAATTAGGGTGAGGAGTGCATGTTGGAAACCTGTGTATGGTACTGATTACCATTTGGAATGCAGTATCCCGACTGAAGTAGCAGTAACTACAAGTCTGTACAACTTGTATCAATAGCTGCAGCCATGCAGGAGCCACAGCTCCCATGTTATGTCTCTTGTCACTAACATGTGCCATTGTGAACCAGGCTGCAGCGCAGGCCTGTCTGCTTCCTCACAATAGCTCTTGCTCACTGGGGAATATAAAGGCAGACAGCAGCTTTTCTCCTCTTTTCAACAGACACTCAGAGGGTCTGTTACTTATTATGTTTGGAAGAAAGGACACAGGTTTCCACAAGCAACTTAAGCTTGTATCGGTTCTGAGATCAGAGAAAATGAGGTAGGTCCTTGAGACCCTTTGCAAGACAAACTTTCCTATTGTTGCTGATAAAAGTAAGAGTCGCAAACATTTGAAAACTTTGACTAGAGTCACTTACTAACATCTTTATGATCATCTCTTTTGTAGAGAAAAGGAGCCTTGACTGGAGAAGCTAGGAGCCCCCTGGCTAGGAGGGATAGAGGGGGAGATGAAGAAGGAGAGGAGGGAGAGGGAGAAGGCAAGGGTGGGGGGGAGAGAGAGAGAGAAACTTCCTGAATCCCACAAATAGTTACAATCTGAGAGACATCCCTTTACCTCCCACACAAAATGAGTTGACATTTACCAGAATAGACTTTCTCATTTTATCAACTTGCATCAGCCAATTGACTTCCATGAAGCAATCACATTTCTGTTTTGTTTTGTTTTGTTTTTAAGAAAGGGAGAAAATGGCATGAATAAAACGAACCTTGAGCTGGACTCTGGGAGTGCTGGGTTCTAATCCTAGTTCTGATACTGGCTACCTATATGACGTGAGGAATATTGCTTAACATCTCTGCACTCTAGTTTCCTTGCAAGATTTGGACGGTTCCATTAAATTATCTCTGAAGTCTCTAAAGGTAAGAAAATTTAGCTTTAAAATACATTGAGCCTGTTTGTTTCTTTGTTCTAATAGAGTTGTAAATTTCTAACATTTTTAATTAATACAGATTTACTTGGAAAACCTAGGCACCATTCAGTTTACTTACACTTTCCAAGCAAATATCTACGTGTCTAAAGAGAAAAAATGTATTTCAGCAGGGCCACCTAGGAGCAAGAATGAAAAACAGCTGTAGCACAATACACTCAAGGACTGGCCTTGGTAAAAAGTTCTGAATGTGTCTGTTCATGATGAAAACCAAAGGGAAAAATGAAATGTTATATTTCATTTTCATTGGATGGAAACTAATAATACATAGAATAAAATAAAAGCACCAACCCAGAGGCTTTCTTCTTTTTTAACTGGCGCATCTGTGTGGACATTGTGGAGCCATCAAGCCTGAATTCTCTAAATCCATTAGGAAAATGCTCACTGTATTCTGAGTGATAAAGCACCAAATAGAAAAGAGTGACCAGAATGAAGGGGGTAAATTGTGCTCCAAACAGACATAGATGATCTTTTACAGCATGCAGACAAAACCCCACGGCCAATTACACTCCCTAAGTACCAGCCTAGAATCTGTCCTTGTTTAGGCTCTGCTAATGGCATGTTCATTGTATGGAATCAACCCCAGCTTGTATTTATCTCCCAATTTTTTAAACTAAAAGGAACATTTTCCAGCATTATTATAAAATAAGATTCAGATTTACTGTGGAGCCCAGGGGGTTGATAAGCATGGGGCCGTGGCCATCCCTGGAGATGCTGAGATCACAGGGACCTCCTCACTGAATGATGAGCTTCTCCTACAGCACCAGACACCAGCCTATCCTCTCCTGAGAGAGACACATTGGCACCCAGCATTCAATCCCCCCATATACTTCCAAAGCCAAACTCTGACTCTTCTTGCAATGCCCTTATTTTTCCCACACATATTTCCAACATTATTTTTGGAAATGTACAAACACACATCACATATCTACAGTGTAAGTTACCTATCATTGGGGAACCTTCTAGCTGACTTATTCATATGACCCACTGTCCTTCCATTTATTAAATAATTGTCCATTGAGTATTGCTGGGGACCTGGATACCTGAATCATCCCATTCCTTCTTCAGAATTTAACTGGCTTATTAATAGGCACAGCAATCGATGAGGAGTAAAATATGATATTATCTTTATTGAAGGCAAGACAAAGCAGAAAAAATATGGCTTCAACCCAGCAAAGTTAGATATTTTAACCCTTGCCCCTTTAAATAAACTCACTTAACTAGTCACAGGCAGAAATTCAGAATTCTAGTCCTCTAAGCATGGGGAGGAATGTAAATTGTGCTGGACTGTTTATCAATTTATCACAATTACACTTGCAGGAATGACTCCTTCCCAAATTACCAGGAAAAAAAAAAAAACCCAGAATTTAATCCTTCTGTTCTTCTCTAGATTAAACTGTTTTGCGTCTTTTATTGTTTTAAATCACAGTAGCAAGAATTAAAGACTTAATCTGACTAGCATATAAAAGGATATTTAGAAAACAATATTAGCATTGGCACAAGTAGGTGCGAAGAAGATTCACTAGTCACAGGGCTGTTAGGAGGTTCGCAGTTCTAAGAAAAGATCCAGAAAACCGGTGGGAGGGAGAGTGAACAAAGGTATGTTTGAAGCTGAAGCTGTTTCAAGTTTGTGTTACGGCTTTCTGGAAACATGCCAAATGCTCAAGTGTCTTTAAAAAAACCCTGAGTTTCCTGGTAGACAAAAAGTGATTAAGAAAGCCTTCAAGTAGTGCTAGAAGTTGGCACTCACTCACCATTGACAACATAATCCTAATGATACGCCGAGAAGCCACCAAAGTGATACATCAAAACCTTGTGTGGATGTTTGTTAAACCAAAGTACCGGATTTAAAACACTTAGTGTTATCAACCCTATAGTTACGCAGATCTTTTGATTCAAGTAGGTTTTACATTTATTATTTCTCTACATTACCGTAACTATACAATAAGATAGGAGGCCAACGAGGTGAAGACTGCAATATTTCTCAGTATCTCTTTTCTTCTTCTATAGTCATGGGAGCTTCTATTTTCCACTGGACTTGCAGCAGTCTAAAGTAAAGACTGCATTTCTCATATCTCCTTAAGCCAGATATGTCCATGTGACTAAGATCTGAACATTGTAATGTGTACAATTTCTGGGAAGTATTTTTAAAAGATACCATCTAACCCGTCTCCTCCCCTCCCTTCTTCATGCTGGCTGAAAAGTAAATGAAATGCTTGGTACTCAGACAGCCATCTCACCTGTGAAATGATTTTAGGGTCTAAAGCCTCATGAGGCAGAGGCCCCAGGTGGAGAAAGCGCTGGTGCCTGTCATCATGCAGCCATCGTAAAACCTTGGAACCGCTTGTCTCTCTCGACTTTCGCATGGGAGAGAAATAAACTTCTCATCTGAGCCATTTTTATGTCTGTGTTCTGTGAATTATAACCAACTCTAATTCTCACATAGGTAAGCAGAGAGCTTATAGTCTGTACTAAGAGAATAGATAGGTTTCAGAAATGAAAATACGGGATTTGAGCAGGATAATACAATGTATAAAGCATGCATTATGTAACATATGAAGTAGCCACCCTTGATCAATTTCATTAATATTTCTGCAGCAGTATGGTCCAATATTTATACTTACTGGGATAAATAAAACTACAAATAATGTCTCATCAGTTTATGTTTCATTTTTGCCAATCAATCCACACAGGTCTGGTCAAATTTCACCACCAAATGACTATACAAAATCTTTTGATTTTCAGAGATTTAGAGACTTCAATACTGTGGCAAAAGGATCACATACCTGTAGCACAGGTGAAGGGGCTAAGGAACAAGAGATTAAGTAACTTGCTTAATGCTATCTGGTGAGATAAAAGTTTGAGTTAAGGTTTTCTGACTGGTTGAGGGTCCTATTTACTACATGATACATGTTTCTATTTTCAAAATTCCTCATTTGTTTATTTATTCATTCTAAAAAATATCTACCAAACGTAAGCCATGTGTAAATCTTATACTCCAGAAAATATACTCTGAGTATCTTTTTATTGGCTGATTGATTTACTTATTTATTTGCTTGTTTATTTATTTTTATTGTTAAAGTACAGTTGTCTCCACTCTCCTCCCACCACTTTTAAGGCCATGCTTCTCATCAAGGGTAAGAGTAGCTTGCTTTCTTCAAAGCCAGAGTACAAGTACGGAACATATGTTCATACAAAGACATGAGTGTTTATAGAAGTTTTATTTGTAATATCCCAAAAGAACAACTCAAATTTCTGTCATTACAAAGTCTATCATTCTGTTATATGGCATATCCATATAATGGAATAATATTCAGCAATAAAAAAGGAATAGACTATACATGCTATCACATGGATAAATCTCAAAATAATGGTGTAAATGAAAAATGCAGAAAAGAGCAGGTATCCTTTGATTCTACTTATATAAAACTCTAGAAATACTAACTAATCTGCAGTTGACAAAACGCAGATCAGCGGTTGCTTTCGGGGAGTGGTATGGAGAAAGAGTAGGAAGGAGAAATTACAAAGGGACACAAGGAAACTTCAGAATGATGGGTGTGCCCATTACCTTCCCCCTGGTGATGGTTCCGCAGATGGATGCATAAGTCAAACTATCAGGTCGTATACTTTCAATATGTGCAGTTAATTTTTAGCCAGCTATATGTCAATAAATCTGTTTCAAAAATATGAAACATCTTCCTGGAGCATGAAAAATTCAAGAATTTAACTAAATCTTTTTTTTGCTAATATTAAAACAAGAGAGGTACTATAATGTATAAAGTACAATTGACTTACTTCTCAAGATAAAATTTTAGATGTCAAAATTTAATGTTTACAGTGGGGTAGGTCTAGCTAACTCTTTGATACCCCAGAATCTGGTTAGTTTCACTCTTTTCTGAAGTGAGCAGACTTTGGTGGTAAAGTTTGAAGTTCTGCCAAGGGGTTTACAAGGTCACACAACAGATGTAAAAAGTCCCCCAACACCTACAGCATACCACTGACTCTAAGTTTCCTGTGGTTTTTAGTTCAGACATTGCATCTTCTTAAATCATTGGCTGTTTTTCCCTTTTTATTTCTAGGATCACTAGTTATTTATAATCAAAGGAATACAAATAGAGGAATATTCGTTGTGATACCATAATTGTGTTATCCTAAGACATGAGGAGAATGGGCCCTGTCACATAAATACCTGAATTGTATTCCCAGTATTTTTTCCTAAGAAATCACAGATTGAATGAAAGACAAATCTTGAAACACCCAACAACTCTGACACCATGGGAACCACAGTGTCCTCCTGACCCATCTGAATAATCAGAAATGTAGGAATTTATCACAGATATATCTGATTTTATCAGATGTTTCCTATTAAGAATGTGTAATCATTTTGATTAAAACAATGTCATAATTCTATAAAGTCCAAGACTGTATAGAAGCAGAATTTTAAAAATTTAGGTGAAACCTATAATTATAGGAGTGAACACCTCTCTAGAAGATGCTGTATATTAGTACACAAAAGAGAAAAAAACAAGATTACTCAATGCCTCAAGAAAATAATTCTTAAATCCAAAAGGGCCTAGGAAATATCATTCAGAGGGAATTAAAGGCCAAATTAATAGTAGGAGTCTACCTAGTCACTCCAAAACATTTAGGGTTAAGATCCAGATGAGTACTATACCTCCAGTAATGAAAAGCCTTTGCCAATATGATCTTAGAGCCAAACTTGGTAATACAGAGAAATCCTTGAGAAATAATAGAGAAAATGGAGGAGAGGGTTCTAATCTTCTAAAAGTGGGAATAGATAAATTATACAAATTATGGAGTAAAAACAATGTTAGTTAACAGAATTAAAAATCTAGAACTGACTGCTAAATGAATGATCAATGAGCCATTTAAAAAATAAAACAATTTGGTGATAATGTAGCATATGCTCATTAAAAATTTATGTCTAAAATAATCTTCGCTTTATCTCATGGTGAACCATAGGCCATGATGAAATGTATCTTCAATTCACTCCAATAAAACAAATAACAATTTCAACAAATAATACAGTGTCTTGTTACACACGGATAGATGAGCTGAGGATGTATGAGGGCTGTTCCTTCGACCACACCAATCTTAAGTGGGATCTCTAGTTGCTTTCCACAAGTCTATGCTTGGAGAAAAGCACTTAAAAGAAAGACAAGAATAAACTAAAGTGAATCAGAGGAAGATAAACAGGAAGGTTGATGTTCTGGAAACTATAATATTTCAAAGATGAATAGTTGAAATAACTGAGATTTTACCTCCATAGGAAATTATTTAGATGGGGCTCTTAAAAAATGTTTGAATGTATGTTGCATTAACAAGAGAAAGTATTTGGTTTGGGTTCTTCCAAAGGGAAAAACTAGGACCAGTAGTTGAAATTTACAATAAGGCTAATTGTTGTTTTATATAAGAAAGTAAATATCCAACAATAGATTGTCCTACTTCAAAAAGTATCTTATCCCTCACTTGACAATATTTTTCAATCTTCAAAATGAATATGCTTTCAGACAAAGGATTTCTACTTCAAGAAATTCTACCTCAAGCTGAAACACAAATATTTTCAAAGATATATGTATCAATACATTGTTTGAAGCATTGTTTATGAAAACTATTCAAACAAATTATGTCTTAAAATCCACACAAGGCATTGTAGGCAGCAGTTATGCAGAATAAGGGAAATATAAGTGTATATAAGAAGCTATTTACTGTTACATGAAAAAAGATTATAGAACATGATGCCAAGATTGATATAATTTGTGTAAAATTAAATGGATATATGTATATATTTTATATGATCAATTTTATATGCCTACATATGCATAGAAAAATTTCTAGTATGCCTAAGAATCATAGTAATTTCTCTAGACAAACTAGGAAACCTAGAGGAATTACTTTTCACATCTTAAGTACAATATCCATTTTTAAAAACCATAAATGCATATTATTTAAAAATATATAAAATAATTTTGAAGTATTATATTTGTTATAAGTGTTATCTAATTATCCTTTATATTCAATTACTATGTTATCTATATTGTACCTGTTATATATAATTATAGCTTATATAATTATTATCTAAGTATTAATTAATATCAAGCATATAGTATTCCATAGAATCTGTTTTGCCATCAGGACTAGCATCTTTGTTACACAGCTTCCTCAATGTGAACTTTGACAAGAAACTGAGTCAAAATTTCTTCTCTGTGATGTGGAGATAGTTCAAGAATTGCAATGAGGCTTAAGAGAGATGCAATTAAGAAAGGATTCTCTATCTTAATTCTTACAGCAATAATTTAAGAATATATATTAATCTTAAGTAGACAATATACAGAAAGGAGTGTACCCTGGAGACAAGGAGGACTTTTTTTTTTTATTCTTTAAGCTTCTTCTTCAAGACCGAGAATTTGATCATTACATTAAAGCATAATAAATTATTTAAATTTCCTAAAAATTGAACATTACACTTTCTTTTTCATCTTTCTTTAATTTGACTAAGCAATCTGAAACTATAATGTGAATACAAATGACTACATAGAGATATAGTCACACAATTATATGTGATATATATATATTCATTACTAATTTGGGAAATTTTTCATAGGCAATTTTAGCAGGACAAAATTTTCTTTTTATGTATTAACTTTTGAATTTGTTACATGTAAAATAATGGTAGTCCCCAAAATAAATAGCTACCCAAAACCTCAGATTATGACCTAATTTGAAAAAAGGATTTTTGCATTATGATTAGGTAAGTGTCTCAAAATAAGATAATTTTGGATCAGGGTAGGTCCTACATCCAACAGTAAGTGTGCTTGTAAGACACAGAGAGGAGGGACGTGGGGACACAGAGACACAGAAATGAAGGCCACATGAAGACAGAGGTTAAAGTGATGCTACCAGAAACCAGGAATGCCAAGTACCACTAGAAGCTAAAAGAGGCAAGAAATCCTTCTTTCTATAGTCTTCAGAGGGAGGCTGCCCCAGCTGACTCTCTGATTTCAGACTTCTGGCTTCCAGAACTGTGAGAGAATAAATTTCTGTTGCCTTAAGTCACTAAGGCTGTGGTAATTTGTTACAACAGCCCTAGGAACTCCTACAATAAATACATACAATGACCATATAATTTGTTGTCCTAACTAGGTCACTTTTGAGAATAAAAGTGGGCACAGTCATTAATGATATTAGGACAATAGGGATAAATAGTACTCTTTGTGACAAACTGGGACACGTGATCACTTAGCCCATAAAATGTGAGACTGCACTGTAAGGTATATAAAATAGTTTGCAGAGTTCTTCTGCTCTAATAGATCCTCAATAAAAAGTAATGCCTTACAATTTATTTTATACATAACAATAGTGGGGGGCGGAAACTGGGGCCCTGGAAGTATAGACTGTCAGATTGGGTTAAGATGGGCAAAGGAAAACAGGAGAATGGAGGTGGAGAGGAAGAGAAATCAGCAGCCAAAGGAAAGTCTCCGTCACGCCAGTTGTCAGGCAATTGCTAAGGGTCCTTTCTGGTCACCACAGGTGCTCTCAAGAGTCCCTGGCACCTCTCATACACTGCCCATGTAGTGAAGTGACTGTCTTACCCCCCAAATTATCCCTAAGGTTCAAATTCTACCTCAGCTGAATGACTTGGAAAATCTGTCCCAACCCACTATTGAACTGTAAAACGTATTACTGCTATCGATCTGAAAGAAGAAATGTGAAAACACTAATAGATGTGAGACTAGAGTCCTGGAGAAGTTATTTTTATCCAACCATAGAAGGAGAACACCTAAGTCTGAGTGACCTTGGCCTGACCAGTCAAGTTCTCTGTCTCATAAAGAAACTGAGACCCAGCAGCATCACATCTGCTAGGTAAAATATTTAGAATAGGAATAATTACTTAATTTTTACACCAAAGTATTTGAGTGGGTTTTGTCCTTATTTGGGTAATCCATATTGACTGTACCTGAAATCAAGGTAGTCTGTTAAAGACATTTCATCTTTCTTTATTATCAAAATAGTTCATAAATAATATAGAAGCCCTGTCTTCAGGATATCTATTAGTGACCCAGTACAAGGAATCTTTTCCAAGGGATCCACACATATCTGACTGCAGAGAATGAAGAGTCCTCCAAATTTCTGACTTTAGAAGAAATATTAAAGGCATAGTTTTTTAAATAATCAGAAGCTTACTTCATGTTTACCATATGCCAGTTATGTGAAGCACTTTCCATATATTATCTCATTATAGCTCCACTATGCATATGTTATGCTTCCGATTTCCATATGAGGAAACTGAGGCTAAGCGATATTGCATAATTCATCCTGGAGTCCACACTCTTAACTGCTGTGGCATTCCAGGGCATTGTACTAGAAATTCAAATTCCTAGCCTCAAGAATGCCTGGTTCATGAACTTGAAGAACAATAGGCAAGTCACCTCATCCTCTAAGCATTTGCCAGATAAGAATATTGCTGAAATATTTTATGAATCTATGAATCCAAAATGTATAATAACTAGGTGCCAATACTCAAACACTTATATAGTTAATGAATATCTACTTCCCCCTTTTAGAATTTATCTAGTTTTTAGTGTATTTTTCATAAGAGAAATGATTCATATGATCATTACACATGACTCATTTCAAAGGGCAGATAATTAAAGTCTCAAACTACATGTATCAGTCTTAAGACCAATGTAAAAAATAAGAATTGAGATTCACTATTTCAGCTCTTGATTGTTCACAGATTAATTCATTTTCCTGGTTGGAATAGGAGAGATTGTTGAAAACACATGTTTTTCTAATACAGTCAGTCCTTTGTCAAGAAGCCATTGCACGTGTCACTATGCCCAATGGTAAGCCTTTCCAAGATGTTTGCGATCTTCTAGATAGCAACACTTTGACCACTCTGGGAATTAATCCTCCTATTTTATTGTGTATCTCTGCTTTCAGAAAGAACTCAAGGTTAAAAAAAAGAATTGGAGGTTTTTTTTAAAAATACATAAAGATTAAGACTGTTAAAATAGAAATTAAAATTTAAAATGTCCTTAAATACACTGGAAGCAAATATCTGGCTAATCTAAGTATTATGAACATAATATTTAGCTCTGAATATCTAGTCATTGTGATGAAATAAGAAGCATAATATCTGATATAAGAAAATATCACATATAGTTATGAAAGCACTTTGTAATAGTAGTTATTACCGTTGGAATCTAATTCCCAATTTCCTTCCTTCATGTACAGTTCAGTTACGTAGAAATACCATTTAGACATTTTAGCTCATGATGGGAACATATAGTTGTCTACATCTTGATATTTTTTGCCCATGATAAGAAAATAAAAGATCATTTTCTTCATAAGTAGCTACATTTCTCTGAATTATATAAGAAATGAGTAACAAATATTCAGTCCAAGAAGAGTTAATAAGAATGAACTCTTTAGAATGGTAATTGAATCCTCAAGGTCTTGAACTTGCCAAACTGCTGAGATGGTTCCTAAAAATTCTCCATAGAAAAAAATAAGTTGAATCTGGAGGCTGTGAGTGATATTTTGATCAAAGGTAACAGAATATATTAAACAAAAACATTTTCTTCTCAGTTACTAGTTTTTTGATTATGGGTTTTCCGTATTCTAGAACATGGAAAGATTATTACAAAATGTACTAATAATCTCATGTGAAATTCCTGTCTTTATTCACTGTGTCCCGATTTTGAAATTGGAATCTGTAGACATATAATTATATGCATGTTTTATTTTAATGAGGTTAATATACAAATTAAAGTTTACATATTTGAAATAGATCTCATTAAGCAAAAAAAAAAAAAAAAGAAACAAAACTGTATTATGGGTATACCAACAACAAACAGCAATAGTTTAGTTTGATCTTAAATAGAATTTAAAATTTGAACTAAAAATTAAATGTTTTCCTAGATTATTAGATACTGTGGAATAAAGGTCAACTTTGAGAAAGAGGAATAGATTACTGAATTGTAATTATAAGTTTCTGGAGGCCTTAATATCACTCTGTTTCCTCTGGAATGCTATCAGTCTTATCGTCCATCCTCCCTGTTAAAAGTCATTCATCAGCAGGTAATGGGGAACAAGGAGAGGACAGGAGGAGGAGTATCAGATTCAGACTCCAAAAACTCATTTCTATTTAAGAGATTGTAACTAACATACATTGTATTTAAAAGTAGAGACAGTAAATAGTGAAAGACTGCCTAAACTAGTTTATCAAAATAAGTTATATTGACATGCAGTTAAAATTTTTGCTTACTTTTGTTGGTACATTTAAATGCAATTTTAACATTTCCAGCATATTCTCTTTTACCATATTACTAAGCTATTTAGTAATTTCAGACAATTAGTATCTTGGAACCTGATATGGTAATTGGTAAATAATAGTAACAACAATAGCACAAGTAACTACCTCAACAACTAACATTTACTGAAAATACCCCATGTGTTAAGCCCTGTTGTAAGCAATTTGACATATAATAACACATTTAATAGTCATAACTGCACAATGAGGTAGATGTAATTAGTATCCCCATTTTATAAATGGAAACATTGAGACACAAAGAATTTAAGCAACCAAGGTACCCAGGCTAATTACCAGAGTGAACTTGAACACAGCCATGTAACTTCAAAGTCCATGGTTTTAGGTAATCAATATGCAATAAAGTAAGCAAAATACAAATTACTTGGAAGTTCATGTTACTTTCCCCATTTACATCCTAAATATGACCAGCTTCCATAGCCTAAATTAGCAATAATTAATTAATTGACCAATTACCATGAGCTAGGCATTGGCTATGCAATTTACATAAGTATTCTTCCCATTTTACATTGAGAGGAATTGAGATTCAGAAAGTTTATATTATTTCATTAATGCCACACAGTATATACTGTCTCTCAGTGTATAATTATGATGCAACCATTACAGCTTAAGTTGGTTAACTGGTAAGAGGTAACTGATAATTGGCAATGGGTAATTGTAAAGTTAATCATAGTTAGTACATGTTTTATCATATGATTATTGCACTTTTTAATAACTGAAAAGAACAGTTGTTCTTACCCAATACAAATCCTTCCAGAGAATTGTCAACTGACATTAGCCAAACTTCAACAATTAAGTCATGCACAAAGGAAGTACAATGGGGAATAAAAGACCATTTTTTACCTTGCCTAGTTGACAGCTTTAAGTTTAAAAATAAAATAAAAAAATAGTATACAGAAAAAGATCAGAAAAGAGATTGATCAATATTCAGCCTGGCTTGTGGATCTTTGTTAACTTCAGCCAGAGAGGACGCAGGTAAACAGTTGTCAGATCTGTGGCCAACATTGTTAGTTGAGGTTTTGTGATTTAAAATTCTCTCCCTATTACATATTTTCTATATTGCCCACCAGGTGGCGACAGAGAGTCACAACTGCCTGTCCCCCCCCCCCCCCCCCAGGCTTTGGATAGGCACAGAAAGGGAAAAAAAACTAACTACACTATAAATTTACTGATTTTTTAAAAAAATATTTTATTTATTTATTTTTAGAGAGAAGGGAAGGGTACAAGACATAGAGGGAGAGAAATGTGAATGTGGGAGAGAAACATCAATCGGTTGCCTCTGATATGCACCCCGACCAGAGATGGAACCCACAACCCAGGTATGTACCCTGACTAGGAGTCAAACCAAAAGTCTTTTGCTTTGCAGAATGACACCCAACCAACTGAGCCACACTGGTGAGGGCACTACTGAGTTGTTTTGTCATGAAAAACAGGCTGTCTCCAAAGGAAAACACATTCACAGAACATAAAATTTGCTTATATTCTAACCCCAAATTTACCAGCACCAATATAAGCATGCTTACTATTTTCAAACAAGGTAGGGGTGATCTGTGTGATCTTCTATAGGGTGTTTCTCAACCCTGGCTGCACATTCAAGTTACCTGGGAAGCTTTGACAATGCCCAGACCAACTGAGTCAGAATTTCCTAGAAAAAAATTAATAATTAAATTAATTACTTTTTTAAAAAAATATATAGAATGAGGCCCAGACAGCCGCATTTTTAAAAAATCTTCCCAGGTAATTCTCGTGTACAGTCAGGGCTAAGGCTTGCTGTCTGGATTAGATGGTTTTAATGGGATTGCAATTTGTTGGACAGGGGTTATTACTGAGAATAGAATCTGGGCATCAGCTTGGTAGATTTATGGTAATATCTTAAATCAGGCCATAGAAAACTGATTTATGCCAACAAATAAGGTTATCATTTATAAGCTAGAAAGTCAATATATGTATTAATTAACTTTAGGGAAAGAAACTCTTAAGTGGGCCACACTAATTACATCAGCCAAATAAGTCTCCCCAGTGTATATAAAACACTCATTCGTTCACAATTTAGAAGTAACAAAAAAAAATTCTGGGAGTTAGGAAGACCAAGTTAAAACTTAAATTCAGATGATTTGATTCATCTAGAAACAGAACAAAGGACAGAAAATAATCTCCAGAGACAATGGTAGCAACCTAAGCATGAGAGTCCAATGGGTCCTTTGTCAAAACAGTTTTACAGGCTGAAACAGCTCTGTGGGTCAGCCAGGTCCCCTCTTCCCTGTGTAAAGCTAAACAAACACTAGCATTTTTTAAATTCTATTTTCTTTCCTGCTTTATACTCATCATACTGATCTGTAATAGGCTGAAGGAGAAGTAAGAGTTTAATTCATTTCCAAAAAGATAAAATCAATACATGGGTTGACACACAATCATGATGTCATGTGTTAGCCAGGAAAAAAAGTGGATGATTTAGGAAATAGCCAGGCTACTAGGCAGCCTTGGTGATGGCAGCTAAAGGTTCCTAAACAAAAGTTTCAGGATTGTAGCAGAAATAACTACGGCTCGGATACTGAACTTTAAATAAGGATTTACAATCTGAGTTGCAGGAGAAAAAGAAAAAGGTGAAGAAGAGCAAGGTAAGACCCAAGGTGCCAGCTGTCAGTTGATGACAGGCACCGCCTCATCCAAGAGGGAGCTTGGGACACCCAAGCTGATGATGCATCAGGAACATAGGCACTCACCTCTGGAGTCAGGTGAGCTGGGAGTCCACAGCTCTGTGCCCTCCAGCCTGTGTAATTAGAAGGAAATTCCTTTTAACATTTGAGCACCTGTCTCTTCATTCCTAGCTCACAAGGCCAGTGTGAGAATTTAAAGAAAAATCGTCTAGGCAAGTTACAGTGGTTCTCAAAGTGAAGTTCTCGGGAGCAGCAGCAGCCTCCTGGGAAATGCAAACTTTCCAGCTCCGCCCCAGACCTACTGAATTAGTAAAACCTCTGAATGCGGGGCCCAGTAACCGGGGTTTCCACAAACCCTCCAGGGTTTTCCCATGGTCACCCAAGTTTGAAAACAACTGATTTAGAAGATAATAAACTCTAAACGAATGGAAGCCAACAGAACCCCTGCTCTAATAATCAGGGAGAAGGTATGGAATCCTACAGTTAAACAGCTACACTGGGGCACAGGATTCATCCGAGGCAAATCTGCTCATCAGGGAAGCCAACTCAAGACAGGTAAGAGCAAATTTTATCCTAGCAATTGGAGATGAGTTACCAGCACGTAAGTCTGGAGAACATATTTTATTCTTAATCTGATAGATTTGAAGCTGCTGATGCATTCATTCATTACCCAGTCAGCTGTGGTCTGTGAAATAAGGGTCACACATAATAGAAACATAGCCATCAAATTCTGTCTACCCTTCACGGAAAAAAATGGAGCATCATAATTTCCTATGAAATGAGGCCCTCATTGGAAGGCGTCCTAAGTATGTATATTTACTTAGTCATTCGAATTCCATTTATTTCTAGGTTAGGTAGAATCAGATTTTTCTCAAGACTTCGTTTCAATTTATCACCCTTCCACCCCCAAAACATATTTTTCTCAGCAATGTCCCTTTAAAATTTCACATAGTACTCCAAAATACTTAGACTATATTGAAAATATATCCATTCCATCTCTCCCAATCTGCTGGTTGACCGTGTTATATTTTCTCTAGTTGTCCTGCTTCTCTGATTATAAGGTCCCTAAAGCCCAGGATCTGTCAGTCTGTGTTGATCCCACTATCTGTCACAGGACTCTAAGTTAGATTCACATTTTTTTTAATTGCCTAAGAAATCTATATTATACCTGATGACCCATACATATTTTAACCTTATGACAAATAAAAACACATTGTAACCATCAGATCACTATAATTAGCCCAGTTTTAACTGGACCACCTGACACTTTGTATTTTTCTTCCTACTTACAGGCTCTAAAATATTTTCTAAAAGAAGTGCCATATTCCTAAACAGCATCCAAACACACCTAAGGTATAGGTTTAATGTAAGGATCTGTGTCATCCCCCTCACATTAAACCAACAAATGGATGATAAAAATGTCTGAAATTGATACATATTTTGAAATTATAGGATAGTGTACAATTCAGAAATCAGTCTTGTAGAACGATGGACTAAGTAAGCATTTTAAGGACGACATATCACCTCTTTTGAACGTAGATATAAAGTACAACATTTGAAAGTGAATATGTTTATGAGGACTTTCTAGAAAACACATGTGTTTACCAACCTAATTATTAACACATTCCTGTGCTCTTTATTTGGCCTCAGATAGGTCCGCTGAGGGCTAGAACACTGTGTTATATTTAATAGAGTCACGTGTTAAAGTGAAAACAGTTGCAAAGCACTCAAAGGGAAAACCTCTGTAAATTCTCTTAAAACTTTACTAGAAGCACTCAGGCCAAGGAACTTTCAGATCACACCTCAAAAAAAAAAAAGGGATTTTAAGCTTATCAACCCCATTCCCCCAAACCAGGTTGAAAGAGCAAGATGTAGTGAAAAGAACCCAAGCTAACTCAGGCACATGGTCTTTTTATAGGTATATAGGCAATCAAGCAAGGACCAGATTGCTAATAATGGGGATTCCATATGTGTCATTTTTTAAATTATCCAGGGCATTCTTCATTACTGAGGCTGATCAAATATCTTCACTTATCACCTTCTTTTAAAAATAATTTCATACATTTTAGCTCTTAATGTCAAAAACCAAATGCAGCATGCAAACAAACAAACAAACAAAACCTTTCATTATAAAAGATTTTTTTAATTTTTGTGTTTAAAACTGATCTGTATCTTGCTGAATAGTGAATTCATGATTTTTTTGTTCTTTCATATTATGCTACACACATACTTAGGAGCCTTGTTTAAAAAGTTCCTTAATTTATTGAATAGAGGGTGATATTCAAATTTTATTGTATAAAGAACTCATACTACTCAACAGAAAAACAAACACATGAACAAATAACTCAATTATAAAATGGGCAGAGGACCTAAATAGACACCTCTGAAAAGAGGACATACAGATGGTCAATAGTCCTATGAAAAGATGCTAAATGCCTCTAGTTATTAATCTTCATAGAAATGCAAATTAAAATCACAATGAGATATCAATTTGCCCCTCTCAGAATGGCTACCATCAATAAATCCTCAAATAAGTGCTGGTGAGGATGCGGAAAAACATCCTCTTGTACTGTTTGTGGGAATGCAGATTGGTGCAGTCACTGTGGAAAACAGTATGAAGTTACCTCAAAACTCTAAAAATGAAATCGCCTTATAACCCAGTAATTCCACTTCTGGGAATATATCTGAAGAAATCAAAACACTAATTCAAAAGATTATATGCACCCCTATGGTCATTGCGGCATTCTTTATAATAGCCAAGATATGGAAGTAACCAAGTGCCCATCAATAGAAGAGTGGATATAAAAAGTGATGGTACACATATACAATGAAATATTAGTCAGCCACAAAAAATAATGAAATCTTACCATTTGCAACATCATGAATTCACCTAGAGGTTATTATGCTATGTAAAACAAGTCAGTCAAAGACAAATACCGTATGATTTCATTTATATGTAGACTCTAAACAACAAAATAAATACACAAACAAAATTGAAACAGACTTACAGACACAGAGAACAGACTGATGGATACAAGGAAGAGGGTTTGGGGGATGGGTGAAAAAAGAGGATGAGATTAAGAAGTACAAATTTGTAGTTACAAAATAGACATATTACTGTATAGTATAGCATAGGGAATAAGTCAATATTATTATAATAACTATATTGGATGCCAGGTGGAAATGTGGGGAACACTTTGTAAAGTATGTGATTATCTAGCCACTATGCTGTACATCTGAAACTAATTCAAAATAATAGTGAATGTAAAGTGTAATTTAAATATATACATGTATGTACACATACATACACACACACGCACATATACACACACATACGATGTGCCTTAAAATCTTACTTTTTATTTCTATAGCAGCAACACCCCCCAAATTTCTTGATTTAGATGGTTTGTAAATAAATTTTTTACTTTTATATTTTTCAGGATATCTCAAATGTTCTACAATAATCAACAGTAATTTAGAAAATATTTTAAAATATCTAAATTTGTTCTCATTCTTTTTGTTTCTCCAAGTTAACTCTTCCACCAATTCTTTCTTTATTATCAGTCTTACTTTCCAAACTTACTCATCTTCACTACTATTCTTTGAACTCTTCTCATTGAACACACACCTGTCTACAGCACTGAATGTCATTTTGAAATATAATCCAGCATTAGTTGACATCCCTATAACCATTTCACTGTTTTAAACCAAAGAAGTGAAAGAGCCAGCACCGCTGTCAGTTTGAATCTGGTCATCAAGTGAGAATCGCGCCATGTTCAACACGCTGCTTCTCTTCAGAGATGGTGCTCTAAGGAAACTGCATAGTTTTTCTCTGAATTTCATGATCACTTTTCTGCGATAAAACATCCAATGATTTTGATGTGAACATTTAAACTCGAAATGCTGCTTTTAAGAAAACGTAGGCAGCTTGTATCAATGCCAAGAGATTGAGGCTCCTCTTTGGACGGATCAGACACAGCCAAGTTCAACCTCAACAAGACACCAGGGATCTGTGAAAACCCCTAATGTAATGAGTTACCCAGTCATCCTTTTAGAGTTAGCACACATTTTTGTGGAAGTTCATATTAAACTGTGAATTGGAATAACAAACACAGAAGAGCATACACATGAATACAGGCATGCCCAATTTGGATAAGAGCTGAGTTCTGGAAATAGCATTAGTGTTTGGAAAGAACCTATTAATATATTATTACCACATCTAAATGATCAAATTGGACTTTTGGTAGACATGATAATTAAGAGCTGTAGCAAGCTCTTGAGATAATCAGAGGCATATGTGTTCGTTCCTAAGGCTTCTCAGTTCCACAACATTGCTACAAGGGTAAAGAAAAGATCTCCTTTTAAAAGGAACGTTGTTTTTAAGGGAGTTGCATTTGATCTGGGGCATGTTACAGGGAGAGTCTTGCTTACTTGTTCCTCCTGAGCCATCAGTGAATACCACCGAGTGGCCAATGGTGATGAAAGCCTGTCTGGGACCAGGCCTTCCACAGTCTCAAGCTGGGGTTTTCAGAATTTCGCAATAATGCCATCCATTCTCACTTAAGGACAGAAAACTGTCTGGAAAACCCCGCTGTTGAAACTCAGTCCCTTATTTTAGCATCTGTCCAACTGGGCCATCTCAGCTGCTTTTACGGCAAATTAGGGAGAGCATGGATTTGATTGGAAGCTCTTTCTAAATTGTGCGTGGCTCTCAGTGCTGTCAGTTTCCTTCACTCTCGCCAGATAAATTTCTCTTTGGGGTGGCTTTCACCTCGATTTAGGCCTGTTTTGATCCCAGTGGTATTTCTTTTCAGTGTTGCGCAGTGTTTCTCTGGAACTCTCAGCTGCAGCAGTGAGATGATTTCTAGATTTTCTTCATTTACTTTTATTTGCCTCCTATTCCTGTGAAATTGAGTTTACATCACTATTCCACAATGTTGTACTAAGCTTTAGATCCTTAGCATCTTGAGAATAAACTTTTCATGCTTTTAATTTTCTCTTGTACTTATGGAGTGGTCTGTGGTCTAACAGTATGTACATCACCTGGGAGCAGAATCCATGCCCCATCCCGGACCCACAGGAGGAGAATCTGCATTTCAGCAAGACCCGAGGTGGTATATATGCACATTACATTTGGAGAAGCCTCGCTCAGTGATGTCATTGATAATGGCAATATTCTCTTTAATGCCTTTAGTGATGCAGAACTTCCACCTTATTAGGTCGTTTTATCTTTGGGTTGCTTCCATCATAAGAAAGACCTTCCTTATGTTGATTTTGTATCTCCATGAACTCCATCTGTGGATCTGAGTTCCATGTACCTGAGCCAGTGTAAAATTTAATCTTTGTTTACATGATATTCTTTCAAATGTGTTAAGATAAATACTGTGACCTCCCCCTCTTTTCTTAAATTTCAAAATAGGTACATTCACTTAATTACTTCAACAGCTGCTGGTATCACATAATTTCAAGTATCTTCTCTGAAGACATTCCAGCTCAAGTCCGCCTCCCAAAAAAACCTTCCGAAGGTGTGAGACTCTCATGGTCCAGCAATCAGGGACAGGTGACTGGTACAAACTCAAGCTGGGAAGACTAAAGAGTGGGACCTTCTTCCAATATTTTGTTGCCATACTATTTTCATCAAAATCCTAAACACCAATCCACTAGAATCATTTGGCATGACATATATGGGAAACCTCCTAGATGTTTGGTACAAAACCATGTATTTACTTTCCTTAAATGGTTTTCAAATATAGTCAAACCTGGAAATATTCTAATAAATTCACCTAATGTTTTTCATCCTTTACAAAATGTATTTATTAGGCCCTCTGCCTTATATGAAAGTGATGGGATATTTTTCCCCTTGCTCTAATAAAAGTATCACTACCCACTGGGAGTATGATTTGAATTCTCTGAATTTGCATCAAATAAAAGAAAACCTTTATGTGGACCTAAGGAGGAATATGGATATAGAATTAGAAGAGGCAAATTTTAAAAATAGAAGGCTATGTTCTCACAGGGGAAAGTGCAATCACGAACTGTGTGATGACATTTAGCCCTGTGGAAATACTAGGGCTCTCTGGTGTTCCAGCCCTTAGACTTCAGTTCATGGTGGTCCCAAGCGATGTTTTTGTTCTGGCACATTAAACAGAATGAAGACATATGTCTAAATTTAAGACATCCTTTTAGTGCTCTGTGCACGAGAGCCAGCTGAGAAATTTGAACTATTTCAAAGCACAAGAAAAAGAATTGTAGACACATCCTTTGTTTGGGCATATATTTTTAATTATCCTGCCTTTTAATATTCTTCTCCATTTGAGGATAATCAGACAAAATGGATCCTTCTGGGCATTGTCATGCTTAATAAAAGTAAGATTGAACATCTGCAAATATGGCGACAGTGTGGCGCATCCGACATGCCAGTGATTGAGCTGCATTCTGATGTAATTATAATACCACATGGCGTTGTAATAATGTAATTCCCTGTTTATATTAGTTCTACCACTTGGAGTCAACTCTTTTTGCATTAGGTGCTAAGCAATTTCAACCAGGGTAAGCACATAGACTGAAGAAATATAATAAATGCAGGAGTTAGCTAATGGCACAGGCAGGCAGATGAAAGGCTGTAGTCTATCACGGTGGATTCTGCAGGCCAGGGGTCAGCTTCCTGGGTTTAACCCAGCTTTGCCAGTTCTTAGCGGATAAGGAATCTGTTTCCTCAGCCTACATAAAATGGAGCAAAAGTCTTCAACTTCTATGAAATGGAAACTCTAGTAAGGCTGAAATGTAATCTTTCCATTATTACATCTGTAGTTTCTCTTCTTCTTCCACTTCCTTCCCTTTTTCTTCCTTTTCTCTTAACTTCTTTAAGCGAATACTTATTGCATTTTTATTTTCTTTATCAGAAAGCCATTAGGAATGCCCAACATGTAATACGTGCCTCAGAGCTGTCAGGCCTCAATGACAGTTGGAGCCGGGGTGCAAGGGGGCAGCAGTGGGTGGTGTTGGAAAACTGGCTACATTTAGGAGTCCGGGTGATGGGAACTGGCTCCTCGCTGCCAGAGACAGGAGGTACAAATGTGAGAGGGGGAAGCTAGAGCAAAGCCTATGGCATTAGGCTGGAATTGGAGGTAGCAGCAGAAATGCAGCATTTTGTAGACAGTGTACAAAATAAATATAAATACAAATGTGTGTGCTACATGTCCCTACAAAATGTATATGTTGAGATGGTAATGACCAATGTGATGGTATTAGGATGTGGGGACCCTGGGAGGTACTTAGCTCATGAGGGTGGAGCGCTCATGAATGGATTAGTGTCCTTATAAAACTGACCCCCGAGAGCTCCCTGGTCCCTTCCACCATGTGAGGATGCAATGAGAAGTCTGTCACTAGAAAGATGCCCTCATTTGACCATGCTGGAACCCCATCTAGGATATCCAGCCTCCAGAGCTGTGGTAAACAATTTTCTGTTGCTTATAAGCTGTTCAATGTCTCACATTTTGTTACAGCTGCCCAAACAGCACAAGACAGTGAGTATACACACACGCACACACACACACACGCACACACACACATCCATATACACACAGGGAGGGGAAAGGTAGGTTTATACTGGTGTTTAACAGAATTTATTCTTATACTATTATTTATTAATTATTGTATTATTTTCTATGTGAACAATTAAAAGCCTACGTTTGCTGAACCCTGATAAATGCTCACATGCACACATTTCCTAGTTCAGTGCCCTAGAAGATCCTGTAAATCGCAATATCACAATAGCAACGGGCACATCTAGTGTCCAGGTCTTTGTTTCCAAAACTGGATCTCCACTGAAAGGAACCAGGACTCCTCAAAGAATTGGCTGATTCTAAGGCTGGGTTAGAAAAAGAACAGGATGAGCCTAGATCTTACTATAGTAGTGACTTATAACCCATTGAATAAAATAGGAATCCATGAATCCACAAGGGTATAAAATAAACAACCATATACACAAACAAATTAATAAATGAATGAATGAGAAAGCTCTTCCTTTTCATAGAAAGCCAGCTAACAAATGTGGTAGAAAGTATGAGAGCAGAAAATTGCCATTTGGCCACCATCAGAATAACAATTAAAAAAAAAACATATTATTTTGTTTGCTTTTTTCTTTTGTTGATTATGTTCCAGTTAAAGGTGAAATCATATGGTAAAATATAACCAGAGACATTGAAATTAAGAACAATCTAACAATAGCCAGAGGCGAGGGGAGAGAACAGCAGGGAGAAGGGTTTTCAGGAACTACTATAAAGGACACATGGACAAAACCAAGGGGGAGGGTGGAAGCAAGCAAAGGAGGTGGGTTTGGCTGGCGTGGGGTGGGGGGAGTGATGGGTGGAAATGCAGACAACTGTAATTGCACAACAATAAAGTACTTTTTTAAAAAAAACAACATTAATAATGCTATGTTTTATGGTTGAACATGAGGTGAGGAATGGGATTTTTACATGGTCTTTGAGCATCCTCCCACCAAATATCAATTGATTACAAAGGGAGAAAAGCGACTTTACAGTGCAGAGACCTGGCAGACATCATCTTAATCAAGTGAACAAGGTTAGCACCACGAGTAAATCACACACCACTCAAAAGGGTACAGTAAGAACACCTCAGCTGTGGACTCTGCTCACGAGGATACAACACGAACCTGACTTGAAGGATGTACTACACAAGGGCTGCCCTATAATCTTCAAGAACAGCAGGGTTGTGAAAGTAAAGGAAAGACTGCAGAACTGTTGCAGGTTGATAGAGACTAGAGAGACGCAATAAGAGGGTGCCAAGCATCATCCCAGGATTGAATTTTTGCTAGGATATTACTGAGATAAATGGTGAAATTTCAAGGAGGTCTCTGAGAAAAGGGTATGTGAGAGTTCTTTGTTCTCTTTTGTCAGCTTTTCTGTAGGTTTGAAACTAAATCAAAATACCATATTTAATTTTGAAAATGTAGGAAAAATAAACTATGTCAAGTACTTGGCACAGAGAAATGGCACCATAAACTTTTAGTTATCTTCTTTCTGATGTCTGTACCATGATTTTTTTTTGTTATTGTAGGTATTTTCATTTTACTTCACCCTAGCTGAGAATTCCCCTAAACATAACAAAACTAAAAAAAAAAAAAAAAAAAAAATTAACGTCCCACCAACATTTGACCATGGTTACTCAGATATCTTAGGTGTGATTTCATGGGGTAAAGGAACTCAAGTATCTCCAGCAGATACCCTAAAATTTCTCCATATAACCATATTCTTAGTTTTTAAGAACTAAAAAGAAAAAGAAGAAAAACAAAAAAAAATGAGAATAAATGCAAAGGATTATACTAGTTTCTTCCAGTGAAACATAACCTCCCAACTATAAAGTCCCATTTCATACATGTCCTTTTAGACTAGTCCTTATTTTTTGAATTGAAGGTTTTCACACATAAGTCACAACTCTTTTTTCCAATTTGTTACAACATGGCTGCAACGATTCCAGGTACCACAAATGTGCATATCTCTATCCAGCAAGAAGAGAGATATTTTCTAGGTATGAGAGTATTTTAATTAGGAAGAAAATCTTTCCCACAAGGTAAAGGGAGACTTTCCCTCAGGTCCCTTTTGCTGGAAATAGGCCACGAAACTGTTTCTAAACCAATCACTAGCAAACAGAATGAGACCATGATTGTATTAAATTTATAATTAACTCCCAGAGGCTAGAAAGTAGAGTTTATCCTTCCCTGGGTACACTGTAAACACCAACAAATAATCAGGATTATTCCAGGAAGGCGAAGTCAAGGATGAGAGCATGGCTATTGCATTAACAACTCAGTGTCTGACACAGTAGAGAAAACTTCCTATCTCTAGTATATTCTGGCCATTCATGTACCACCAAGTTCATTCAAACAAAAGCTTGTATAAGCTTCTTAACTTCTAATACATAAAGGTCATTAATTCTAAAAATGTACATCTTTGAAATGGAATCCACCTTGAAGGAAGGTGCTGTGTAACTTTTTAATTGGAAATTCTCTTCTTTCTTTGTTCATAAAATAATAGTGTATCTTATATTTGATGAAGTATTAGATTAGGTAATATGTAGTGAACAAATAATAGTTACCCTGGTAATTGTTGGCAAAAATTATGACACTAAATCATTGTAATAGCCCTATGAGTTAAGTGCTATTATTATTCTCATTTTGAAGATAAAAAACTGAGGCTTGTTAAAGCAAATTTACCATATTCCACAATAATTTAAGGGCAGAATTGCAAGTGGAGTCCACTGTTTGATACCAAAGTTTGTACTTTTACCAACCCTACCACTGGCAATCAATAAGTATGTACATTCATTCACCCATTCAATAAATATGTGATGTGTCTACTAGGTGACAAATACTATATATATCACTGAATATGAAGTGGTAACTAGAGCAATCCTGAGAAAAAAGAATGAAGTCAGAGGTATCATACTACCTGAATTTAAATTATACTACAGAGCAACAATAACCAAAACAGCATGGTATTGGCAGAAAAAAATACACAAAGATCAATGGAACAGAATCAAGACCCCAGAAACAAAACCACAAGTATATGGGCAAATAATTTTTGACAAAAGAGCCAAAAGCATGCAGTGGAGAAAAGAAAACGTCTTCAATAAATGATTTTGAGAAAATTGGAAAATCACATGCAAAAGAATAAAACTATAGTTTGTACCCATGTACAAAAATTAATTTTAAATGGATCAAATACCTAAATATAAGACTGAAACAATAAATTACATAGAAGAAAACATAGGTACTAAACTTATAGACCATGGTTGTAGAAAATATTTTATGAATTTGACCCCAAAGGCAAGGGAAGTAACAGCAAAAATAAATGAATAGGACTATATCAAACTAAAAATCTTCTGCCTAGCAAAAGAAACTGCCAACAAAACAAAAAGACAAACAACTGAATGGGAGAAGATATTTGCAAAGGGCTCCAACAAGGGTTAATATCCAAAATACATAAAGAAGTCATACAACTCAACACCAAACAAATAAACCAATTAAAAAATAGGTGGATGATCTGAACAGACACTCCTTCCAAGAAGACACACAAATGGCCAACTGATATATGAAAAGATGCTCAACTTCACTAGCTATTAGGAAATACAAATCAATACTACAATGAGATACCACCTCACACCTGCTAGAATGAGTTACCAACAAGACACATAATAGGTGTTGGAGAGATGTTGGAGAAAAGGAATCCTTATCCACTACTGGTGGAAATGTAAACTGGTACAGCCACTGTGAAAACCAGTATGAAGCTTCCTCAAAAAAATATTAACAGAATTATTATATGACCCAGGAATCCCTCTTATGGATATCTACCCCAAAAAATTAAAAACATTTATTCACAAAGATCTGTACAACCCTATTTCGCTGCAGCATTATCCATGGTGGGCAAGACATGGAAACAACCAATGTGTCCTCTGATAGATGAAATACTACCATTTACTACAACATGGATAGACCTTGAGAATGTCATGCTAAGTGAAATAAGTTGGTCAGACTTATAGACACAGACGTAGTGTGGTGGTTACCACAGGAAAGGAGGTGGGGGTAGTAAAAGGAAAAGGGGGCCAAATATATGCTGATGGAAGATGATTTGACTTTGGGTGGTGGGCACACAGTACAATATACTGATCATATACCATAGAACTGTACACTTGAAACCATATTAACTAATGTTAACCCAATAAATTTAATAAATTTAAAAAGTGGTGAATAACAAGCTATAGGGCTTCCAGTTGAATAAGAAAGACTAATAATAACCACAAATATATTAATAAACTTATCATAGGTCATTGGGACTGTGATAGATTGCTCACAAATATTTGCTACCCTTTCTTGGGGAAGAATTTTACCTCCAGTCTGATTAATGACAGGCTTTGTCATGTGACATTATTTGGCCAGTGAAATATGGGAGAAATTTACATAAATTATTTCCCGGAAGAACTCTGAGTACCAACATGTGTTTTGCTATGTCTCCTTTTCTCCTGCCGCGATGCTCCGACCAATGCCCCAGATAAAAGCTGCTCTGTCAACCTAGGCCCCAAAGTGTTGAAAACATGAAGCAGAGTTGCAGCCACCCTGCAAAGCACCAGAAGTAGGAAAAGGAACTGAACCTTTGAGGTTGCAAGGCACTGAGATTTTTGAGGTCACTAACTACCACAGCACATTGTAGCCTATTCTGAGGGTTCAGTGATTTTACTTTTAATTGAAAAAATAAAAGTGTAATAGTGTTAGAGGCCACATTTTATAGTGCCTAAAAGAGGGCCTCTGCAGCTCAATGGCATAAATTCAAATCCCACCTCCCCCATTTACCAGGAACCAACCTGAGAAAATGTGCCTAATGTTTCCTGTAGGGTAATGCCACAGAGCGTTGTCATGAGAATAAAACACTTTGAAAGTTGCAAACTTTGGAGGACAGGGAATGACACACAGTAAGTGTTACATAAACGTTTGTTAAATAGAATTTCTCTCTTAGGAAATAACAGAAACTTGATTTGGAGGAAGGCAGTCAGGAAAGGGATATCCTGCAAAGTTTTAGATTATATTTGCTTTACCTTCCACTTGATGGCAATTTTCCCAAGGAACAAAATTTCCTGAGAATTGCTGCATATTTTAGCATAAGAAAAAAAAATACAAGGCCATCTCAAAATGTAGGTTCTGGATGCTCAGCTAGTCTACCCAAAAGGATTACTCCCACAAACTGTTCTCTGAGAGTGAAGTTCAGATTAATGCCTGAATTTCACTGACTGTCTGGAACGCTTCAGAACAGCTGAATAAACCAACATGTGTAGTCCTGAACACCCAGGATATTCCATGATCAATTGATCCTTGTATTTAGGGTTTAAAACTGCAATCATCAAAAAGTTGGAGGTTCATTAGCTGTTCTCCTGGCTGACATTAAATGAGGAGAAAGCCCTGTTCCCCTCCCCCTCAGCATTCTCAACCATAATCTGCATGTTGAAACTTGGAATATTTTAGGAGGAGAAAAATCCCTTCATGTTGCAAGTAGAAACAAGGCTTAAAACACAAGTCTTCCTAATAGAAGTAATAAAGTTGGAATTAAGTTTATACTGTTATAAGTCACTGATCATCAGATTTAAATAGCAGAGAAGGATTCACTGACATTGGAACATGAAAAAAGGCAAAAACCATAGAAAGAAGAGGGCAAATGATCCCTCATTTTTGCTTAGGGTGAGGCCTTAATCCTCAGGAGCTCCATCTTTTCAAATCACTTACAAATTATTTCACATAGCACTTTTCTCGATACAGAAATCTAGTTTGATTGGCTCTGTATTACATAAACTCTTTCCCTAAGTGGATTCTACTGGTGGACACATGCTGACCTGTCGCCAGGCTCTCCAGAGGTTCTGTTTCGGTACACCTGGGAATCTGCATCTTACACTGTGAAATTATTAATATAACATGTCACATACAGAGAAGAACAGAAGAATTGACTATACTAAGGAAATATTCTACATGGATACTGTCCCACTCACCTTCACATTCTGAAAAAGTAGAATTTTTTGTTAATATCTTTTACCTTTTAACTACACAATAATGGATTTTTATAGTGGATAACATGGAAAATCACATAGGCGATAAATTATCTCTAGTAAGTCCAGCACTCAAAGGTAACCATATCATTCATGAACATGTTCTGGGCTGTTAAGTTTTATTAAAGTTTTGCTTATGGAATGTATATATTACATTGAGCAAATGTAGCATAATTTATTTGACCATGGGGGACAATTAGGTTGTTTCCTTCTGATTTTTCTATTATTTTCAATAATATCACAAGCATTCTTAGAGTTAAATTTTTAGAATACCCACGAGGATACATTACAACTGATAATGTGAAAAAAATTAAATTTTACAGACTATTGCCAAACTGATATGTAGAGGGAATAAAATCTGAGTGCCTTAAACCAAAGCTTTGTGAAAACAACACAATGTTTTTGGAGAACTGACCTCATCCTGTCATATGAAAACCACGAGGAGTCTTTGAAACCTTGAAACTGAACACTGAGATTATTTACTACTCAAGAGCATCGGGAGGTTTTATGACAGGGTCATGTGATTTTGCTGGAGGGTAATCAGAATAGCAGACCCTGCAAAACAGGTACACAAGACCCAGTCAAGTGCCCAGCACCTGCTCCTCAATATGGCTTTTAGTTTATTACCTGTTCTTCCATTCACAAAAATCCCATAGCATAACAAAATGAATGCTAAAACTACAATGAAAACTAAAAACAGTCCTGGCTGGTGTGGTTCAGTGGATTGAGTGCCGGCTTGCAAACCAAAAGGTCACTGGTTCGATTCCCAGTCAGGGCACACACCTGGGTGGTGGGCCAGATCCCCAGTAGGGGGCACATGAGAGGCAACCCCTTTCTCTCCCTTTTTTTTCCCCTCCCTTCCCCTCTCCCTAAAAATAAATAAAATATCCCCCCCAAAAAAAATAAATAAATAAAACAAGGACATCTTGAAATGTAGGTTCTGATGCTCAGCTAGTTTACCCCAAAGGATTACTCCCATGAACTGGTCTCTTAGAGCTGAAGGTTCAGATCAAAATTTTAGCAACAATGTTTTTAAGGCATGAATGTTGTGAACTCTTTGGTGCTCCAAAAGTAATTTGCATTTATTTGGTTTTCTGGGTCCTATAGTTTTGCTCTCTAACATGTTTCTGTGTGCTGTTAAATTAGTTTTGCTTCTTTGTTTTTATTTGTTTGGGATAGTGAACCAGTAGGCAAAAACATGGACATGTCATTTCCCATTGACATGAATAAATCTTTCTTTAAAATGATCAATTATCATTTCCCCAAATGATCATCATTTCCCAAAACTATATCTATTCATTGTGAAACTCCTGTTTCATTAATGTAACATCTGCCACAATTCTTCATTGTTAATAATTTTGTACAATTGAAAAGTACACCAAAATGGCGGAAAAATCAACAAGAAAGTCACATTTTTTATACTTTTGCCTAATATCCCAAAGTTCAATACTTCTCACAGAAACAGAATTTTAATACTAGTCATCTAATTGGCAAAACAGACATTCCCCCAAATTTTACTGAAACAAAAAGATTTCTTTAGAGTCAGCTATAATTACTAGGGATATTGTCCTGTTTTAGATATAGTGAATTTATTAGTGACTGATCATCAAAGATGGAGAGAAAAGATTCTTAAGCTAAGGCTCTGATTTTAAAATTTTACTTGCTCACAAAAGATAGGATTAGTATTGAGGAGACACTGTCATATGGAGATAAACTTCATACTGTCCACTCTAACTTCTGCCATCCTTTTCACCAATGCCCATTGTCAACCACGTTGGGGACCAGGGAGTGCAGCTGACTCAGACAAAAGCTTTCAATGCCCATAGTATAATGCCTCACAGACAATGAATACAGTAGTTCCCTTTTTGAAATATAACATAAAATATTTTAAACTTATTACTTGTGGATCACTGTTTATTCTGACAACATAGTTATTTTTTAGAGTTGATGAAGTATGTCTTGGTTTGCTTTTATTTTATTATCTTTTTCTTATTTAACCTTTATATTTCTTTCCATTACCATTTAGTCCCTTTATACAACACCCCCCAGCAATCACTACACTGTTGTCCATGCCCATGAGTCCTTTTCCATTTTTACACAATCCCTCCACCCCCTAACCTACCCCTCCAGCTGTCATCCTGCTCTCCATCTATGAGTCTGTCCCCATTTTCCTTCTTAGTTCAGTTTGCTAATTAGATTCCACATATGGCTGAAATCATATGGTATTTGTCTTTCTCTGACTATTTCACTGAGCATAATATTCTCTATGCCCATCCATACTGTCACAAAGGGTAAAATTTTCTTCTTTTTATGGCCGAGTAGTATTCCATTGTGTAAATGTCCCATAGTTGTTTTATCCACTCATCTACTGATGGACACTTGGGCTGCTTCCGTATCTCAGTGACTATAACACTGCGATGAATATAGGGATGCTTATGTTCTTTTGAACTAGTGTTTGTGTTCTTTTGGATATATTTCCAGAAGTAGAATAACTGGTTGAAAGGTGATCCATTTTTAACTTTTGAGGTATCTTCATACTGCTTTCCACAGTGGCTGTACCAGTCTGCACTCCCACCAACAGTGTGAAAGGGTTCCCTTTATCCACATCCTCACCAGCACTTGTTTGCTAATTTATTGATGATAACCATTCTGGCAGGCATTAAATGATATTCCATTGTGGTATTAATTTTCATTTCTTCAATGATTAGTGACATCGAGCATCTTTTCATGTGTGTATTGGCCATCTGTATGTCCTCTTTGGAGAAGTATCTATTAAGGTCCTTTGACCATTTTTTAATTGGATTGTTTAGGGTTTTTTAGTGTTGGGTTTTGTAAGTTCTTTATAAATTTTGGATATTAGCCCCTTATAAGATGTATTGGCAAATATGTTCTCCCATTCTATAGGTTGTCTTTTTTATTTTGTTGACAATTTCCTTTGCTGTGCAATCACTTTCTAGTTTGATGTAGTCCCATTTATTTATTTTTTCTTTTGTTTCCTTTGCCTGACTTCATGTATCCAATAAAATATTGTTATGAGCAATGTCCAAGATTTTGCCACCTATGTTTTCTTCTATGATTTTTAATGGTTTTGGATCTAATATTTAGGTCTTTGATTTATTTTGAGTTTATTCTTGTATGTGGTATGGCAAAGTGGTGTAGTTTCATTTTTCTGCATATATCTTTCCAGTTATCCCAACACCATTTATTGAATAAACTATCTTTAGCCCATTGAATGTTCTTGCAACCTCTGTCAAATATTAATTGACTATAAAGGTGTGAGTTTATTTCTCAACTCTCTATTCTTTTCCATTGATCTATGAATCTGTTTTTATGCCAGTAGCAGGCTGTTTTGATTACAGTGGCTTATATTATAGTGTGATATCAGGTAGTGTGATTCCTCCAAATTCATTCTTCTTTCTCAGGATTGCTGTTGCTATGTGGGGCCATTTGGGTCCCATGTAAATTTTTGAAATATTTGTTCTAGTTCTGTGAAATACATTGTTGGGATCTTGATAGTGATTTTGTTGAATCTATAGATTTCTTTGGGTAATATGGACATTTTAATAATGTTAATTCTTCCTATCTATGAACATGATATGTGCTCCCACTTATCTGTATCTTCTTCAATTTCTTTCTTTGGTGCCTTAAAATTTTCTGAGTATGTCTTTTATATACTTGTTTAGGTTTATTCCCAGGTTTTTATTCTTTTTGTAGCAATTGTGAATGAGATTGTTTTCTTAATTTCCCTTTCTGTTAGTTCATTGTTGGTATATACAAATTCAATTTATTTCTGGATATTAACTTTGCTATGCTGTTGAATTTATTTATCATTTCTAGCAGTTTTTGGGTGGGGCCTTTGGGGATCTCTTGTACAGTGTCAATTAAATAATGAGTTTTACTTCTTCCTTTCCAATTTGGATGCCTTTCATTTCTTCTTCTTGACTGATCACTATGGCTAGGACTTCTAGCACTATGTTGAATAAGAGAGGTAAAAGCAACATCTCTGTCTTGTTCCTGATCTTAAGGGAAATGCTTATAGTTTTTACCCATTGAGAATAATGCTGGTGGTGGTTTTGTAATACATGGCCTCTATTATGCTTAAGTATGTTCCCTCTAATCCCATTTTGCTGAGAGTTTTTATCATAAATGGGTAGTGGATTTTATCAAATGCTTTTTCAGCATCTATTGATATAATTATGTGATTTTTATCCTTCAATTTATTTATGTGGTGAATCACTTTTATTGATTTGCAAATGTACTAATCTTGGATTCTTGGAATAAATCCCCCCTGATCATGGTGTATGATCTTCTTGATGTATTGCTATATTTCGTTTGCTAACATTTTGTTGAGGATTTTAGTGTCTATGTTCATCAAGGATATTGGACTATAATTTTCTTTATTTGTAGTGTCTTTATCTGGTTTTGGAATTAGGATAATGCTGGCCTCATAAAATGAGTTTGGGAGCTTTCCCTCCTCTTGAATTTTGTGGAATCACTTGAGAAATAGAAATGTTAGTTCTCAGAACATTTGGTAAAATTCACCTGTGAAGCTATCTGGTCCAGGGCTTCTGTTTATTGGGAGCGTTTTGATTCCTTCAGTTTCTCTAGGTATAACCTGTCTATTCAGAGTATCTGACTCTTCCTGATTTAGTTTTGGAAGATTGTATGTTTCTAGGAATTTATCCATTTCATCCAGGCCATCCTGGTTTTTGGCATATAGTTGTTCATAATATTTTCTTACAACCCTTTGTATTTATTTGATGTCAGTTGTTATTTCTCCTCTTTCATTTCTGATTTTATTTACTCAAGTCCTCTCTTTTTTTCTTGATGAGTCTGGTTCAAGGTTTGTCAATCTTGTTTATGTTTTCAAAGAACCAGCTGTTGGATTTATTGATTTTTTACATCATTTTTTAGACCCTATTTCATTTATCTCTGCTCTTCTCTTTATCATTTCATTCCTTTTATTCTCTTTGGGCTTTTTTTGTTGTTCTTTTTCAAGTTCACTTAAGTGTCAGATTATTAAAAAGTTAGATTGTTTATTTGAGCTTTTTCTTGTGTTTGAGACAGAGCTATAATGCTATGTATTACCCTTTTAGGATTTCTTTCCCAGTGTCCCAAAGATTTTGGATTGTTGTGTCCTCATTTTCATTTGTTTCAAGGTATCTTTTGATTTCTTCCTTGATCTTGTTGTTGACCCATTCATTGTTTAATACCATGTTATTTAGCTTCCATTTCTTTGTGTGTCTTTCAGTGTTATTCTTATGACTGATTTCTAGTTTCATCGCATTGTGGTCAGAGAAGATGCTTGATATGATTTCAATCTTCCTAAACTTATTGAGACTTGTTTTATGTCCTAACATGTGGTTTATCCTAGAAAATGTTCCATGTGCACTTGAAACAGTGGAGTATGTATGAAACAGGAGCAGTATGTATATTCTGCTCCTTTGGGATGAAATGCTCTGAAGATATCAATTAAATCCATTTGATCTACTGTGTCATTTAAGACTGCTGTCTCCTTGTGGATTTTCTGTCTGGAAGAGCTATCTATTGAAGTCAACTGAGTGTTAAAATCCCCAACTATGACTATATTTCTGTCTATCTCTCCCTTTATGTCCATCAAGATTGGCTTCACGTATTTAGGTGCTACTATGTTGGGTGCTTAAATGTTTACCAGGGTTACATCCTCTTGTTGGATTGTTTCATTTATCATAATATAGTGTCCTCCTTCGTCTCTTACTATAGCCTTTGTTTTGAAGTCTATTTTTTCAGATATAAGTACTGCTACCCCAGCTTTTCTTTTTCTTTTCATTTGCATGAAATAATCTTTTTCCATCCCTTTAATTTTAGTCTGTGTATATCTTTTGATCTGAGCTGCGTTTCTTGGAGGTAGCATATATATGGGTCTTGTTTTCTTATCCATTCAGCTACCCTAATGACATAGTTATTTAATTTGTTTTTAATTTTAAATGAAAACCCTACAGTATCTTCCTCCTTTATTCACCTTTCTTTTTCCTTATCCTTCTTTTCTCAGCCCTACTCCCACTTATATGTTTTAAGGTTAACTGAATTGGGACATTTGCATTTGTTATTAAGGTACATAAACCAAAGATGCCCCATTGCTCAACCATATGAGGAGAATCAGTTTATCTAGCTTATCCAAGTATGGTATTTAACCAGCTCTTGAAGGGATTTTACTTGTTTGGTAGAAACCAAAACTGGTGAATGAATCACAAGGGTCAATCGGGGGCACTGCAGCACCAAAAAGTACAGACACACTCCTTCCTACTTTTTAACTTTCCAAACTGGAAATTTAAAAAAAAAAATCAGTTTTAGGCTACAAATATTGAGTCAGGAAACATTTCCATTTGATCTAAAATTGCATTAAGAGATGAAGCCCAACTAATATTCCCTTTTCCCATAACGTGTCTCACACACATTTCACATTAACCTGAGAAAGATGTGTAAAAACAAACTCTCACCATTCATTTGCACTCAAAATTATCCAACAACTTCAAAGTTGGTTGGGAAAAAAATACAAGCAAAGAGGATATTTTCCAGCCATACAATGGTAAATCAGAAAGGACATTCTGTGGGGTTCTTACGGGACTTATTAACTAAATAGTGTTTATCTTCCCTCCTGGCTAACCTGCTCAGAGCAAGTAATGAGCTCAGAGGAAATAAAGCAAATACTAAGCCCTTTCCAATCCTTCCAACTGCTCCGCCACCCACCAGTTCTTTGAATGTTTTCTTAATTGTGTGTTTGTTTGACTTAAGTACTCCAACTGAACTGAGCAAGAGCTTCCAGAGATGGTTTAGAACAAGCAAAGCAGGTTTCTTTGTTTCCCATGTGCCACTGGAAAGGTTCTTAGAGATATATGTCCATCATCCCATGGCCTCAATTACCCATGTAACATTCAAATTAGAGGAGACTAATAGGTACATACAATATTGTTTTTGACTGATTGCTCTCATGGAGAGAAATAGACTAACTTTGAGAAAGTATCTATATTGTTTACAATTATTAAGGTCATTCATTCAAACACTGTCAAAGTTTATAATTCACTACCTTCCTTGCCTAGATTTACCTAGCATTGGTAAAATAAAATCCTTTATTAAATTAAAGCCATTTTTAATAGTATGGCATATTAAGATTTATGCCAATTTGAAAGCTCTCAAAGGACATTGTAAACCTACCCAAATTATCATTTTCTTTGTGTAGCCATAGTTAGGACACCAAAAAAAAAAAAAAAAAAAAAAAGGCCCACCCATTATCTTATGCAAAGTTCATGATAATTTAACTTTTTCTATACATAGGTCTCCCTAGCTGAGATCTTGCCTCAGAAAAAAGGGAAAAAAAGCTATGTACTTTATAGTAAGTGAGAAAGAATATAATGTTAATAAAGGCTTTCTCAAAGGGGTACAATGATGGATTCTTAAATATATTTTTTTATTTTCCATACTTTTTACATTATTTTATATGATAGAAGTGGTACATGTATAATCATTCTTTTTTTTTTGGTTAGGCAATTTTTCTTTCTACTTTAGTTCAGATGTGAAAGGAGCCAAAATGGAGCCTGTAATAATAATTCTAACAAATATGACAGCTTTTGCACTTTACATGTTTATAGTTATCATATGTTATCATATGTTAAAAGACTGAAAAAGACAGTTTCCTATATTACTGATCCTAACAGTTATGAAACTAGGGCTCAAAAGTTTAAGTGACTTGCTAAAGGTCACACAGTAAATAAATGGCTGAACCTGAACTGGAAAACAAGTTGCCTGACTCTTGGAGTCTTCCCAGTACCCGCTACATCACACCAGGGCTGGAAGAGCTTATCTGTTCGTGCAGTAGCTAATATTAACAGTGAGTGTTCACCCAGTCCACTCTAGATGCCAGGCTCTGCTCTACGTGATTTATGAATATGAACTCATTTAATCCTCACAGCGGCCCTTTGAAGAAAATACCATTATTATCATCCTATTTTACAGAGAAGAAACCTAAGGTTATATAACATGGCCCAAGACCACAAAGCTAGTGGTAAAACTAGGACACAGGCTGACTGACGGCAGAGTCTGTCAGCCACCTTGAGTGGTGTGCCCACCTGCCTTTATCAGTTATGTCAACAGGGGAAGATTGGCCTCCTTCATGCTAGGTGAGCCTCAAAGCAAATTAGAAAGAGTAAAGGGAGTATCATCCTTTTTCTAAGGAATTGCTTTATCTGTATACTTCCTGATCATTAGGGTCTAGTTCGGATAAATTCACTGAGTCTCACTCAATGCTTGGCCCATTTCACGGAGAAAGGGAACCAAGGCCCATAAGAAACATTGATGGCAGAGGTGAGAATATATTACTTAGCAGACCTTTGATGCAAGGATAAGTTTATTGAACTCCACCATTTTTTGTTGGTTAAACTGTGGCCTACAACATTTCAGGGATCAAATACCAAATGCGCCCCTGTGCTGTGGCAGAAATTTCCATTTCAAGGAAGTGAATTCCTGCAGGAGTGAGGCTGTCCAGAAGCGAAGAGCTTGTTATGGGGCTAGCATAAAACACAGACACACACACAGTCTGGAACATGACCCCTTCCTTGTACACATGCATCACATCTGGGCCGCGCCACAATGTGGGCCACTGACAGAGGCTGTGTTCACACATGAAGAACAGGAGAGAGCTACTGTGAGCACAAGAAGAAGAAAGCAGGCAGAAATAGATTTGTTCCCTTTTTAAAAACTGTAGTAATGTATACATAACATGAATTTACCACTTTAATTATACATTAAATTAAAGTGTACAGTTTGGTGGCAGTAAATGCATTCACATTGTTGTGCAACCGCACCATCATCAATCTCCAGAACTTCTTTCAGCTTCCCAAACTGAAACTGAAATTCTATACCCATCAAGTAATAACTGCCCCTTTCTTCTTTCCCTCGGCCTCTGGTAACCACCATTCTAATTCTGACTCCATGAATTGGACTACTCTGGGTACCTCATGTAAATGGAATCATATGGTATATGTCCTTTCATTAATTGGGTTATTTCACTTAGTGGAATGTCATCAAGGGCATTCCATGTTGTAGCATGTGTCAGAATGTCCTTCCTTTATAAGGTTGTGTAATATTCCACACAATAGATATCTCATAATTTCATCATCCATTCTTCTAGCAATGGACACTTGGATTGCTTCTACCTTTTGGCTGTTGTGAATAACACTGTCATTAACGTAGGTGCACAAATATCTGACCGAGCCTCTGCTCTAATGTCTTTTGGGTATCTACCTGAAATGGAATTGCTGAATCATATGGTAATTCTACTTTTTTTGAGGAAATGCCATACTATTTTTCATAGTGACCATACTATTTTATAAGACATAGATTTTAAAGCCAATTAAGTTCAGTTTCTCTACCTTTCTTCCATTTTCTCAAAAAGACCAAGTAACTTGTAGGTGCTGGCAGTTCTTAGCCATGCGATTGCCAACTATACTATTTATCTCCTTAATCCAACCCAGTCTACAGCCTATTTCCCCTTACCTTAGTGAGCCACAATTCCATAGACATTGAAGAGCTTGTAGAATCGTAGGATCTGGACCACAGCCATCCCCTGCCAAAATTGTGCCCTTAAAATTTCATGACAGAATCACCCAGGAGCCATGCTTGAGCCGTTTAGTCTGGAAACAAGTGCAGCCTCAGAGACCTGTCCAAGTTACTACACTCAGACTACGTTGGTTATTATTGTAAAAAACCACCTTTTATTTTTCTGTTTCCTAGCAGAGATTGAATATTATCTACAGAAAGTATAGTGTGCGCCTGTTTTTCAGCATCCTAGAAGCAAAATTGATGAGCACTTTACTAGATCAATCCAATGAGTGAAGGAAAAAGGTAAAGTAGGAGAAATCCTAACAGCCAGTTCCATCCGATTAATGCTGGAGATCAGCGGGGTGATGACTGTTGCATCAAGATCATTCCTACATCCAGCAATAAAGACTCTGTCACAAGAATGACACACAAAGAAAGCAGACATGCAGAATTATCTGAGGAACAGCAAATACGTGAATGAAAACAATGACAACCCACCCTGTATACGCATCTTCTGAAATGCTTTCCTCCCCATTTCATCAATGAAATGTACCAATTAATGGAGGATTCACAATGTGCAGGGTAATACATGATACAAGAATTATAAATCATAGTTCCTCATGGATAAAAACTAGGGGGGTGGAAATGGGAGGGAGGTGGGGAGGGCTGGGGCAGAGGGCTGGGTTGGGAGTAAAAGACAGAAAACTGTACAAGAACAACAATTTAAATAAATAAATAATAATAATAATTTTAAAAAATCACTGTTCCTGCCCCTTAGTTTTACAAGCCTAAATAAGACAGCCATAAAAGGTATACAATTACAAATCAGAGTGGTGCAAAGGCTAAAAAGAGATACATATAATATCCTGTGGGTAGAGAGAGAAGGAAGAAGCATTGAGAGTGGAAAAGGAGCCAGGGAAGATTTCTGGGATAAAGTGATGCTTAAGGTTATTGATGATGGAGTAAAATGTATGAAAAGATTCCCTTGTCCCCACAGGATAAACACTCCCTTCTCCAGGACCAAAGCGAGGAAGAGATCATTTAGAACCCAGAGCACGCCATTTCCCTAGTCAGAATTGGAGAATGCTAGAAGAGTAGACCATTGAATTGACCACTAAGGAAGGGAGAATGAGTTCAAGAGAAGTCATAGAGCTGTGGAGTTTCACATGATGCTAGCAAGTTAAAAGAGGGTCCTCGTGCCAGCTACTCATGCTCCGCTGAGGCCTGGCCTATTCCTAAGCTGTCACACTTCTTGACATCCTTCTCCAGCTGGGCTATTTCCTGGGTTGCTGCAGACTCCTCCCTTCACATCCCTTTCACAGCTGTGGTTTGGCATCTCTGCCGCAAGAACCCCGAAGGCCAAAGTGCCCTCTCGGCTTGTCTCCTGAAGGCAAAGGCCTGCCTATTTCCACTACTGAGTTTACCCACAGAGACAGGCAGAGGAAGCTTTTTTTAGATGGCCAAGCCAACTGGCCTGTATAAATTACACTGGAGCCGTGTGGTAATAATCAAATTTGGTGTCTGGGACACCCAAGGGACACATGCATAGGCTGTAAGTAGCTTAGAACTTTTCTGCTGCATCATAGAAGCTGCTGGCTTAAGAAATGGAAGCATTTGAGAGATGAATGAAAACTCCTCCTCCACAGGATGTTTGGATGTGGCCAGAAGGAGTAGTTAAGTTGAAGCTATACAACTGACAGTAGTTGTTTCTTCAGAGCCAAGAAAGTGACTAGGATTTCCTATACCAAATGGTGATAAAAAAAAGGGTTTGCAGGTTACAGTCTGTGAGCCAAATTTCAACGCCCACAAATAAAGTTTTATTGGAACACAGCCATGCCCATTTACTTACATATTGCCCTTGGCTGGTTTCCAGCTTCAAATGCAGAGCTGAGTTGTTGCAGCAGAGCTGTTCTGGCCCACAAAACCTAAACTACTTACTATCTATCTGGCCCTTCACAAAGAGTTTTTCAACCCTTGGGCTAAAGTAGTGACCATTGTGACCAAGAAGCAAGGGCAAGGTGACATAGTGGTGGGTGTGAACATTTTAAAATGAGGACATTATTTTTTTTTCTGAGCTGCATTTTTAAATGTTCTGCCATTCTTAGTTGTAGATCACATCACACTGAGAAAAAGCTATATTTGGAGCTCAGCTTTGATGCTTAAAATAACATTTAGATTTCCTCTTTTTTCTGATACTTCATCTCCCCCTATATGTCTTTGTTTTCCCTCTCTCTCTCTCTCTCTCTCTCTCTCTCTCTCTCTCTCTCACACACACACACACACACACACACACAGGAAAAAGCCATGGGTAGCCCACTCGTGCTTCTCAGAAGAGTTCAGCAATGTGCTTCTGATCACAGAGGCTCAGTGGTAGTGGAAGAAATACAAGAGCAGTGGATTGCAGACCCCCCACGATGAACCCTGAAAGAGGATTAACTAAAACAATTTTATGGAAATGTATTCAGCATGCACAGATGACAACATACCAGCAAGCCATCTCAGTACAGCACTCTAATTATAAACACCATGCTCAAAGTTTAGGCAAGTTATATAGTATGGAACTTTTTACAGGGTGTGGTTTAAATTGGCCACTTAAAAACTGAAGAGGTCATTTCTGGTTAACTAGTACAATTTGGTAGCTCAAGGAAACACTGTACCTCACTCGTCTTATAGGAGTTAAGACTTTATTTTTACTCTTAGAGTTCTCCCAAGCAGAAGATTCCTTCAATCCAGACAACTGGAATGAGCAATTAAAAAATGAATATTGTGTTAGTCAAGGAATAAAAGGACTAATGTTTTGTCCAAATAAGTTATACAAAGAAGCCTAGTTTCTGAACAAAGCAAACTAAAGTAGAGCTGTGTTGATGAGTTGAAATGTGGCAGCAATACCCACTAAAGTTGTACGTGGAAGAAGGAGGAAGAGGAGGCGAGAATGTTTTCAACATAACCCTTAAAGACATGCTAGTGTGCTGAGGGTAACTACTTATGCTTGGGCACAAACCCACCAACCAATGTAGAGAAAGAGCTGAGGGGAGGGAGTACAAACCATTTAAACAATCATACGATGATGGTCCCCATCCACATATCTGATTCCTCTATTTGGTGAAGGTAATATGGTGCCTTGGGAAAAGCATTAAACTATTAAATGGCAAAACTAACTTTAAAAAATGAAAATATTGCCCTGGCTGGTGTAGCTCAGTGGATTGAGCACAGGCCTGTGAACCAAGGGATCGAGATTCGATTCCCAGTCAGGGCACACGCCTGGGTTGCAGGGCAGTTACTGGCAGGGGACGCACAAGAGGCAACCATACATTGATGTTCTTCTCCCTCTCTCCCTCTCTCCTTCCCTTCCCCTCTAAAGATAAATAAATAAAATGTTAAAAAAATGAAAATATTTTTAAAATTGTACCTGAGTAGATGTGATCAAAGGTAAGATATCATGGAAGCCAGCATAAAGAGAATAGAGTTCGGTGTTGAGTATGCTCTTGTTTGAGCTACACTTCTGGGCAACAGGAAAGACAGGTGAGTTGGCAGGGAGCTGCACAGAACCAAACCCAAAGAAAACTAACACTTGTGAAGGGAACCCAGGGAGCATTTCCAGAAAAGGGTCTAAACATTCCCTAGTTCACTGTGAAAAAAAAAAAAGATTCATTCTGTGTAGATTTGGAGTTAGGAGTAGGAATAAAAATTCTCTTTATTTCCTTTTCTGTGAACATTGCAAGCTCTTTAACTTCCTGATGGTGGAAACTTCATCTCAGTCCATTTCTACACCCTACTCAACTTAGTAGGTTGTACCTAGAACAGAAGATTTACACAGCATCAAAGGATTTGGAGGACAGTAGGTGGTACTCTATCCTGTTTCTAATAGAAAAGTCTATTTATGTCCAGCAGCTCTCTTGTTGAATTTAGTGTCACTCTTATTGGTACTGGGGTTTTCTGCTAGTTCTCTTTTACTCTGAGGCCACAGGTATTTCGCTGAGACTGTCTCTAAGACCCTTCACAATTCCCTACTGCTCTGGGGTGGAAGGGAATCAGACCACTACTTCCATCCCAAGCCTAGATGCAGGGGACTCTGGGGGAGTGCAGCCCTTCTTCCCAAAGGTAACACAGTCACCTCCAGGCTCTTTCCTAGGAAGTAAGACAGTTTTTTCTACTCTCAGATCTCCCATGCCTTTCTGTTGTGCCCTCCACCAGGTACTGAATTATGGCAGAGTACATGGTCACTTTGGAGGGATCTGGCTTCTCTGACCCTCTTCCCCAGCTTAAGTTAATGTTATCTATGGCAGTGTCAGGGGGACAGAGAACATGAGCTTGCACTTACACCTCTATTGTCCTTCGCAGGTTGTGTCTTATGACCATGACTAGGTTTTGAATTCAAAAGTCAGAATCTGATTACTCTGTTTTCCAAATTCTTTTGTAAGTTTCAAATAGACTAGCAGCTGTCTTAATTAGAGAATGACAGGATTACTGTTCAAAAATATTATCCGACTATTAATTTCTGATCTTTGGGCAAACTTGGTGATATCACAATCAAACATCCAAAGTTTTATTTATTTTTTTATATTTTAGAAAATTAGAGGGTTTTTATAAATGTAAGATACAGTTAGTAGGGCTTTCTTAGACCAAAATGTTACTGTGATACCCTTTTATGACTCTAGAGTATGTACAATGCACTTCCTGCTTGCCTCCTGGTAGTCACAATAAAGACTGAGTCAAGAGAAGGGTTTACATGGACCCTATATGTTAGCAAGAACACATTACCTTTTCCTTGAGTCAATTTTATTTTCCTTCAAACTCCCAGGAGCCTTTGAACATCTACATTATACCAATGTTTTTTCAAGTAATTCAACTTAGAAGGTAAGGGAGAAACAAACAGTATTTCCACCCACAACACTTTGTTTTACCTTGATCTGAAAATCAGTGGAGTTGCCATATTTGACAGAACATAATCCAGCCATTCTCCTTTAATTAAAGAATGAACAAATAGAAATATTAAAATGTAATTATTAAAATGGAGTCCCTTTCTTGGTATTGAATGGGTTTCTGTTGGGAGTCAATGCAATAGAAAATTTTGAAGGGCAGATCCTAGTAACAAATTTTGCCCTATTATTAAATATTTCAATGTTCTTTGGACTCAACAAAGCACTATAGTTTGAAGAAGAATGTCTTTATGAAGTTCAGGGATGAAGGTCTGAGCTCTGGCCTTTCATTTAAAGAAAAAAAAGTATGTTCAGTTTTTCAAGGCATGAAATTACCCCCAAGGAATATACATAGAGGGGTGGGCAAAAGTAGGTTTATAGTTGTTAATGTGTAAAAAGACATGCAAGTTATGATACTATGATAGCTTTATTAACTCAATGGAATGCCACAACAGTGCAGTACACTTACTTTTGCCCATCCCCACACAGATAAAAGCCCTACTTTGTAGATGTGTTCTAGCCATGATTCACATTGACCTCAATCTTTTCTCAGATTTTAGTCATCTATGTGACTCAAAAGAAAATCCATCTAGCTCTACAGCTCTTGGAAACTTTCCTTCCCATAGACTGAGAATCTAAAGAGATTTGTTTTCTGAATTATCATTATAAAGTTAATATAATTATCATAAGGTAATACAAGATAATAATATCTTTCATGTACATATCTTTCTCTCCAAACCCTCAGTCCTTAATATGTGTTACTCTATTTCTCTTTACAACATCCTTACAAAGTAGAAAAGGAAGAGTATTGGTGTCTCTATTTCAGGATAATAGCTTGCTTATGTGCAATGTGTTACAGTTTATAAAGCACTTTCACATACACGATCTCATTTGGGTCTGACTCCGACAGTACCCTGGGGTATACGTCAGTCAGTCAGACGTCATTTTCTTCCACTTACATATGGCAAGACTAGAGCTCAGAAAGGTGGGGTATTTGCCTGTGCTCTGCACTTGAGAAATGAAAGAGCTGGCTTTGTTAGGCCTGCCAGTAACTTTGCATTGCAGGGGCACAGGAAGATTAGGTAAATAATTCTATAGCTCATCAGAAGAGACCTCAGTGGTCTTTATATTTTATTTTAGAGTTTTATTTTTCTTATATTACATATTTTCAATGCCATTATCTGTCAAATACACTAGGAAATACCTCCCAGACTGTACATATTAGAAACAGCCTTATTGTTCCAGTCCCCACAGAACTCCTGGGGGGGGGGGGTGTTGCTGGACTTGGGATTATTTTCTCCTTTGGTTTTACATTTTGAAAGCCTTGCTCCAATTCTCAAGGGATGCTGTTAAACACAGAATAAATATTGAATTGTCTCTCTACCCTTATGGTCTTCGTGGTGGCAAATAAATGTTTTTGTGGAGTTTTCTCCCTGAAGACCCACAAGTGGTGGTTAGAAAGTGTCCGCAAATTAAAGCAATGAAAGATCACTAACCACAAGTAATAGATGTTATAAGAAATGTGAAATATATAAAATAGCTTTTATGTACATGTATATTCTGGACTCTAACCAGGTGACTACCATGGAAGTGTTTTCCCAATTATGAAAAGTTTTATATATACAAAGATGGTTTCATAATAACAATCTGTGTAAGATAAATATTATGCATAATTACATGATTTCTTTTCACTTCTAACAGTAGAACAGTGTTAATCTGAGAGAAAACACTTGGAACTTTTTTAATCCTTTAAAGTTTCTGAATAAGTAGTCATTTTAAAAGACTTTTCTCATTTTAATAGCAGAAAAAGTGGAGAACAATAACATTGATTCACCACTGAAAACTGTTTCCAATGATGTAGGAAGCATGAAAGTATAATTTCCAATAATTCACAGTTTGTATTTAGAAGCCATTGAGAGTTTAATGGTTTCCCAAATGTATATCTATCTATATATGTATATGTGTGTGTGCGTGCGTGTGTGTGTGTGTGTGTGTGTGTGTGTGTGTATCCATAACAAGCTTTTGGGGAAAGGTCAAGACCAGTATGGAAGGTTTGTAAGTGCCAGCATGCAATTTTGAAGCCTGGATACCTCAGAATTGCTAGAGAAAGACAGGAACCAAAGATTTGCCTATTCTCCCCAGCAAGAATGTTTCTTCTCTCTTCTCTACCAAATAAAAACCAAAAACACCTTTCACAGCTCAGTTTTTCATTGTTATTGAATTTCTAGGAGAGACACTGGTTGATAAAATTACATAGGTTTTAAGCACACAATTCACCATCCAAAGTCAAGTTTTTCTATCACCATTTAGCTACCCTTTACCTTCTTCTACCCCCTACCCCTTTCTGTCTCACAGTCACCACACTGTTATCTGTGTCTGAGTGCTTTTATTAAAATTTTTGCTTAATTCTTTCACCTTTTTTACCCAGCCCCATAACCTCCCTCCCCTCTGCCAGCTGACAGTCTGTTCTCTGTACAAGGCACATTTCAGAGACTCTTTAGGAACTGCCATCTCCTCCAAAATCTGCTTCTTTGCTCACTTCTGTTGATTCAGTATCTGCATTGTTTTCAAATCCATCTCTTTTTCTGTCTCCACTGACATTTGTCTTTGCTAGGACTATACCATAGCGCCCGAACTCCTACTTGCAGTCAGTCTGTTTCACCACCAAACCCACTTGCAAACATCTACAGCTAATCTTCCTAAAGAGCCACTAAGAATACACTATTTTTCAGTCCAGTTTTTTATTGAATGCTCATTGCCTACCAAACAAAACAATAATTATTTAATCTTATATTTTATAGTCTTCTAGGATCTGGTGTAACTTGCGTCTTCTTCACAAACAATATCTCATGCATGCCATGCTCCAACAGAAGAGAGCAACTCCTAATATATCAGTTCACGCCCTAATCACCAGCCTTTCTCAGTTTCCCCAATTTCCTCCCCTCACATCCAAATATTGCCTAATTTTCAGAGTTGCATATAAATATTAGCTTTTCTATTATCTTTTCTGAACCTCCATTCGATTGTTTCTACCCACGTTCTCTTCTACCCATCACCTTTCACACCAATGTTCTCTTGTATGTGTGTGAGAGGATCACTGTAATCTCAGGCATCAGTCTTCCTGCTCTTTAATTCCTGGCTACCTATGTAACTCTGAGGAAGGACTAATTCTTGGTGTCCCAATGTAATAGGAAGAGAGAAGACTAACCGTACCAATCTCACAAGATTGTTATGAAGATTATAATTTAATACATGTAAGTGTCTCTAGTAAGTGCTCAATGTAAACATAAGCTATTATTACATACACCTTCTGTCTCCTAATACAGTGGGACCTTAGGATGGGACTTTAAGCTGCTAGTCATTGTGTTTCACCAAAGTGAGAGAACATACACCTGTGTTTAACACACCTACGTGGAGTAAACCCTGAAGGCAAAGGCCCATTCTGTGCCTTCCACTGCCTCAGACAGCATTCAAATGCTGCCCAAAACCATTGTTTATTGATCGCGGGAGCCTTCTCTCACCCCCTTATGCTGCAGATGAAAGTAATTAATGGGATTTGAAGTGTTTAATCCAATGTCCCCATAAGAATATTTCTGATTATTGAAGGTGAGAGTGGTCATTTTTACTCATTCTGGTTCTCCAAGGGAGTAGCAACATTGGTCTCAAGGAGACACAGGAGAGGAGCTATGGGTCCAGGGAAATCTCATCCCACAGCTGTGTTTACATTTTTCTTAAAAATACTCTTTGATGATATGAATTTCTAGGTGGGAGAAATTAGGAAATAATAGACTCTTTATATGCCTAACTAGGACACTAACACTGTGAGGGATCTCTTTGTCCATCATCTGACTGTGTGCCTTTAACAGAATAGGATGCTGACTGGGTTGTGCATTGAAATTCGTTAAAAGGACTGGCTACAGAATAAGAAAGTCAACATTCAGAGGCATATGGTATTTATTTAGGGGATTCTTAGACTCTGATGTGTAACATTAATCCAGGCACAGACAGAATGAACAGTACGATTTCTCCAAATGGCACTCATGTCCAAACACCAGCTTTAAAAATATGAAATTACTCATCAACCTGGAATATGTGTATTTTTGCAGGAATATCTATGTTTAGCATCCAAAGTTTCTTAAGAAAGGACATTTATAATGGAAATATTTTGTCAAATCTGTGATTCCAGATATATGCGTGTTAGGCTAGACTTTGATTTTTACTAACATTTTAAAGTTGTTCTTTCACATTAATAATTTCTGTTCCCATATGAAAAAAGTTTCCTTAGTTTGGCCTTCAATCTCTCTCATTAACCACCATAGCAGAAAAAGAGCTGTCATTTCCTGGGTGTGCACTACATCATCAGTATTCTAATGTTCAAAATAAGCCTGCAAGATAAGCACTATTACTATTATTGTTTCAGAAGTGAGGAAATAGAGTCTCAGGGTAGCTCAATGGTCATGTCCTTGTTTAGTAACTGAGCCAAGACTCAAATTCAACATCTGTCTAATTACAAAGGCTCATGACCCAGTACTAGTTCATAAGTTTAGGCTTACAAAGTTTTACAAGTTTTGCTTATAAAGTTTATTGTACTTATAAAGGTTTAAAGTTTTGTTCCCCTCTCTGCTCTTTAGTCCAACTTTTGCTTCCCCTGCCACATACTCAGGACTGTGCCTGCCTCTGGCCTGCTTCTCTATGCAGGAAATATTTGTTAGTGGGGTCCTCAGCAATCCTCTCCTGCAGGCCTGGATGTAAATATGCCCAGTGAGCCCAAACATGTGTTTCCTAATCCCATATCCTCCCTCTTGCCCCCACTTTCTTCAACAATATCATATGCTTAGAATGAGTGGTTTAGGGATGGATATTCAATATTACTCAAAAGAGATGAGAGGAGTCATTTCCTAGGAAGGTTTCATAGACTTTCATAGCTGTCCTGATGGAGAGGTGCCTCTATATCTGTTTCAATATCCCTCTCACGTGTCACATAGCTCGTGAAAAATAGTTGAAAAGTTGCCATGTAATGATGAAAGCAGTCAACTTTGAGGACATGCCACTTGGGTTGTAAAAGCAACAGTTGTACACCCACAGTTCATAGCAGAACTGTTCCCAATAGCCAAGGCGTAGAAGCAACCCAAGTGCCTATTAACAAACCAATGGGTAAACTAAATGTGCTACATATATACAACGGAACATTATACAGCCTTAAAAATGAAGGAGACTGTTACACATGCTACATCGTAGATAAACCTGAAGGATATTATGCTAATGAAATAAGCCAGTTACAAAAAGACAAATACTATCTGATTCACTTACATGAGGTATCTAGAATAGTCAGATTCATAGAAATACAAAATAAAATGGTGGTTGCCAGGGGCTTAAGGAGGTGAAAATGGGAGTTTGTTGTGTAATGGGCACAGAGTGGTTTTACAAGCTGTAACATTTCCAGGGATCAGTTCCTCAATAATGTGAATGTACTTAACACTACAGAACTGTGTGCTTAGAAATTGTTAAGATGGCAAATTTTGTTACATGTATTTTACCATACTTTTTTAAAAAAGTGATTATAAGTGTATGAGAAATATGACTAATAAATTTCTAAGATTTCAGCATATGAGGGAAGACATTTAGCGTATGTAGGACAACAAAAGAGAATGATACCAACTGTTAACTGCCAAGCCCAAAATGATCACCTACTTCATCCTAGTACCAATTCTTAAGTCTCTGGTTTGGCAAACAAGCAAGAAAAATACAAACTTCAACATCTAGGACTTTATACCATTATTTAAAATGAGTTGCTTGGGTAATTTCCATAATTCTTCACATTATTTTAAAAAACTTAAAAATCAATCAGATATATGGCTTTCTCTCATTTAAATAGAGAGAATGGTTTCTTTAAATTCATATTGTCCTCATAATTAAATGTGTTAAGCCATTGGTAATTTGGTGCATTTATTTCACATTTTATTGAAAACATATTTCCATGATACGATTGAGTTTCTTTCCTGCTTTGATATATAAATATTTGCTTCCCTGCTGTGTATATAACAGAGGAATAGAATAGTACATTGATACAAGAATGCAACCGGAAATTCAAGCATGAATTTCAGTCTTACTCTCCCTTTGGATAACCCTGAAAAATAACTTAAAATCTTAATTCTTTAGTTTATTTTTCATCAGTATGAAAGAATTAGTCTAAAGTAGGGTTCAGCAAACTTTTTCTATGAGAACCAAATACATATTTGGTAAATATTTTAGGATTTTAAGCTTTGTGGGACAAGACATAAAATAATCAAGGATAACAAGAGAGAAAAATCTTTACCAATAGTTTTACTGATGAAATTCAAACTATAATAAAAATAATTGAAAATCTATATACAAAATAACACAGTTATACTAATAAGAAAAATGGAATTCCATTTTTGGGGGAGCACTTTGCTTAACTGAAGTTCAAAGTTAGCGTTCCTTATCAAATCAGTTGCAGATGTTCATTTGTAAAAATCATTTTTAGCTCATGAGCCCTACAAAAGCCAGCATCAGGCCAGACTTGCTCCATTGGCTGTAGATGGCCCACTCCTGGTCTAGGACCTAGATACTCTCAAAAGGCTTTTCTCATCATGAACATCATGCTTTAGAAAGTTCCTTCTCAACTTCTTTTGCTGGATTTAACTCCTCTGCTCAATGTTTAAATGTAGGCATGTCTCAGGGTCCTCGCTTCTCTTCTAACTGTATATTTTTTTCTTGCATGGACTTATCTACATCTACGATTTTAAAAACCATCTACAGGGGATGACTTTCAAATTTTTATCTGTATTGTTGATCTCTTTACTACAGGACACATTTATATAACCAACTTCTTCCCTATCATATATATACCCTTTGTATTTAAGGGAGATCTCAAATAAAACACCTCATAAAATTTTCCTCCACCCTAATCTCCTCCTTCTCAGTAATCGACACCTTCATTCTCCCAGTTATTCAACCAAAAACCTAGGCAGCATCCTCTATCATACTCTATCAGAATTTGTTTAAAAAAAGAAATCAGACTTGAAAATCCTCATAACTGTGTTCAATACAGAAATTATCAGAAGTATTCTAGTTATAAAAGTAATTTTAAATATTATCAAATCAACTCCCAACACAAAACTTAAACACATTCAAGTCTCTTCATCTTCACTCCTACGACCTTAGCCTAAGCCACCATCATCTTTTACCTGAGCTACTTACACTTGCTTTCTAATTAGTGTCTCTTTTTCCATTTTCAGCTCCAGCTCCACCCTTCAACCCATTCTCTACAGAGTACAGAAAAGTATCATCTTGAAACATAAGTCATATTTTGCCACTCCCTGCTTAAGGTTTTCCATAGCTTCCCACTTATCAATTTGACATATATTGTTATCTACTTACTATTTTGCTGGCATTATTCACATTGCTGGGAATAATGGCAGTGAACAAGATGGACAAAAATTCCTGCCAAATATAACTTACATACTAACAAGGTTAAATAGATAAAATACAAACCCCAAAAAAGGAGAAAAGGTAACTTGGGTAACATATTAGACAGTGATAAATGCTGAGGCAAAAACAAAACAAAACAAAAAAAAAAACAAAACAGAGGGGTGAATAAAGAGTTTGGGAATAGGAGTTGCAATTTCAAAGTCTCCATTGTGCAGGTGCCTTTTGAGTAAGGACCTCAAGGAGGTGAGGCAGCGGGCAGGGAGAGTATGTGGGGAACAGCATTCTTGGAGGAAGAAAGAACAAGTACAGAGGAATAGCAAGGAAACAGTAAGTAAAGGGGAGAGAAATCATAGGAGCCAGAGAAATGACAGGGACCAGGTTACGGAAGGCCTTGCAGACTCTGAGTGGCGTGTTGAGCAGTGAAGAGACATACTCTGACTTCAGGTCTAAGAGTGACATAGGCTCCTGTGATGGAGATCATCTGAAGGGGAACAAGGGCTGAGTCAAAAACACTAGGGTCACTTGAGGGGCAATATTAAAATTAGGTGAGCCAAGATAAGCTCAGCCTCTTTGGAGTAGGGAAGGGAAGAGTAAAGGATGGCTCAAAGATTTTAGTCTTATCACCCGGAAGGTGAGAGCTGCCTACTTAGACCAGAAAGTATGAGGGCATGTGGGGGCCATGTTAGTCACTTGGTTTTGCATGAGATGCATTTGCCATACATAGTATCAGACATCCAAGCAGAGATATCAATTAAGCACTTAGATATTTAAGTTTGGAGTGACTAATAGAGGTACAAGAAAGAGAGAGATTTAGTGGTCATTCATATTTAAAGCCATGGGAGTGAGTTCCTCAAAGAAGCAAATGTGACTAACGAAGGGAAGAAGTCCAAAGACTGAGTCCAATGTAAACTGGAAAATGACGAGGAGCCAGCAAAGGAGATTGAGAAGGTGCTGCCAGGGAAGGTGGAGGTAAACCAGGAGACTGTGGTATCTGAAAGCCAAGTGAAGAAAGGGTTAGCAGAAGGAAGGAGAAACAAACTACATAAAATGCTGCGTATGGGTTAAGTAAAAATAAGATACATCCTAAGTGGAGTGTCTTCTGTGCCATTCTTCTCACCAGAACTTGGAAGCACCCATACAGATCTCCATTACCTCTCTGACTTCATCTTCTTATTTTTTTCCCTTCGGTAACATGGCCTGCCCTCCGCCTACCTCTCCAATCCCACTCTCTCCAATTCACTACAGTCTGGATATATCACTGGTCTTCCTTCAGCTTTTCCAGCATGACCATTTTTTTGTTCTATTTCTTGTCCCCAGTGCCTAAAATGCTCTTTCTCTTCATTATTACTTATTTCAGTTTCTTTTCATGACCACCCACTACAGTATACCAGTATTACCTATATTATTTCCATCTCCTCACATTTATTCTATTTCGCCACTTTGTTCTATTCACTTTATATAATTTTGACTCTCCAAAGTTATGAATAAATGATTTATCCCCTCACATAGAGCAAGGATCTAGTATATCTTGTCCTCTGCTTTATCTTAGGCTAGAATAAGGACTTATGCCATAAATATTTAATAAATATTTGCTGAATAAACAAATCAACTATGCTTTAATATATTAACAAAATGGTGTATAAAATAGTCTCATAAATAATCCCAAACAGATGCATAGAGGAAAAAAACTGGGATATATATGTTTATTTGATGATGCTATCAAATATTTTTCAAGTGTTTTACAATTTACATGATGCTAAAAATATCAACGGTAGTTACTAATCCATCCAAGACAAAGTTCATCTGTAATATGACCCTGTATCCACCTAAGATTGTACTTAGCTTCCAGTTACTTTTCAAATCTCCAGGCATCTGTAATAATAATGGCATCTTTAAACAGGTGCTAGGATATAGTACACCACCTTAGTGGTTTGTCAAAAAGATGTTGAAATGAATAAATTAATATTGAAATCTTTAATTAGGAGAAGATAAAAAAAATAAAAGAAGAATCAAGTAAAATTTTGTCATCCCTTAATTTCCTACCATCCTACTCAAGAGGTTTTTCTTTTAAGAGGCCAAGTGAACCCTACTGATCACTGAAATCTCTTTTGCTAAATCTGTCTAATGAAATTCAGAGAACAACTAGAAGTGGGGTACGGACAGGCTTGGTGTTTGATAACATGGCACACTCTTTCATCTTCCCTCTGCAGTCTTACGCTCATTGTTTGTTGCTGCTTAAAGCAGTAAACGTTGTTTGTCTTAGTTGCAAAACCAAGACTAGGAAACTTTGAAGTGTTTTCTGTTGCTTAATGTCACCTACTGTTCCTGTCAGCAAACCGAGATAAACCTGATGGACTGAGGTGTCTGGTCTAATTCCTTTATTGACACATAGTTCTGTCTTCAAACACCAGAGTAAATGAATAAGTACTGAGATAGTAATGTGTCAGTAATAGGCTGCCAGATAAATGCCATTGTTTACGTACTGATCCCTTCTTCCTAAGGCCCAAACAGCTCAAAAATCTTACAAATTAGCACCTCACTGAGATCAAAGAATTGTCTTTTCTTTTTGCAATTACCTACTTGGAGAGCTGAACAGGCAAATGAGACTAGTTTAAGCTGTCTCTCTCTAGCCCAAATCTTTCTTTTGAGGAGAACAAATGGTGGAATTATACACTGTTTTCAGGATGGGGTATTCAGGAATAAGAGACTTTCATTTTATTTTGCTCTATTACAGGAAAATCTGTGTTTCATTTTTATGTTACAACCATTCTACCCCCGTTATAGTTCGTCTTTTGAATATCAGCATGAAGAGCTATGTGTATCCTTTAACAACCAGTCTTTAGAGATCAGATTAAACCTCAAATGAAAAGATAAAATGGTTTTAAAATCAGTGACACCATAATACCTGCAGCCTCAAACAGAGGGCATGGCGAAATTAGTATTTTTTTTTGGAAGGTGTAAAAATTTAGACTACAAATGTCATTTCATTCTTGGTATATCTTAAATAGAAAAGTACAACATTAATCCCTCTAAATAAAAATTTTCAATATATCATTTCATGACTTTTACTTGTTCATTAAGTACATTTTCTTGCCCTGAAGCACATTGTAGCTCAATTAGCCAATGTCCAAAATGACATTTTTATATGAAGATATTTAGAGATGATAGAATAGAAATTATTTACAGCACGGCATTGACTTTACAGTACTTAAAGTCATGTTTTCATATTAGTCATTTGACCTAGAGAAGCAAGAAATTAAATGGCCAAACATTATGGTTTAGGACAATATTGGCTTACTTATAAGAAAGATAATTTTCTTGGTGGCAAGCTTTGTTTTTTACGTGAATGAAGAAAATACACTTTCAAATTATTTTGGCACAATGGCCAAGCTTGTCTTATTCCAAGTGTCTTCATATGGAAGAGCAGTTTGTAGAAATGGAAATTGCCTGTATTCTCCCTCTAAAGTAGTTACCAACAATAGTGAAGCTCGGAATCCTTTTTTCAAATGTGTTTTATTTCATTTATTCACATCCATTTTTCCTAAAGATTTTATTTCTTTTTTTAGAGAGGGTTGCCTCCCACGTGTCCCCCAACGGGGACCTGGCTCACATCCCAGGCATGTGCTTTAGACTGGAAATCTGAACTGGCGACCCTTTGATTCACAATCCCGGTGCTCAACCCACTGAGCCACACCAGCCAGGGCGGACATCCATGTTTGTTATAGGAGCATTAAATATGTTCCTTATGCTAAAGAATTCATAAAAATGTTTATAAACTAAGGGTGAATTTTAATGATTTTTCTCATTTTCCTAAAGCCACTTTCTATAGAAAAAAATTCTAGTATCCTTGGGAGCAGTCAAGGTTAGATAGAGTAAGACTCCCTCCCAAAATGCTGTTTTCTGCAAGTTTCAGGAATGCTGATAACTCTATCTAACCTACAAAGACTGGCTATGGGACCACAAGCATTGATACAACTTCAGTGCAAGTCTGATAATTGTCATAAAAAAGGAGACTTCTTCAGTAGTCCTGAAAATATGTTTAAATATTTTATTACATTAATCTTCAATATCCCTGTGGGCTTCTGATGTTAAAGTAGAACATGAGGAAAATGTAGAAAGATAAACCAGTACAGGGTAACCAAATTAAAGTATTCTCTAAGACAGTATATATCCAGTGTGAACACTTTTCAACAGGTCTCAGTCACCCTTTTGTTTAGGTATTTGAGAAAATGTAATGTGTGGTGAAAATTTAGAATTGGCAAAGCAACAACAACTGGCACGTAAACTGCTTCGACTGTTCTGTTTTTCAGTGAAAGGGGGTTGCGTTGTATAGATAAAGGAACATAGTATTTGAGGATGGAACACCCAGCAGGGCTTTTGATTTATGTAACCAATGTAAGTCACTTAAATTAATGGAGCCTCAATTTTCTCATATCTAATGTAATGTAACAATCCAGAGTTGTGAAGTTCTGATTATCAATACAACCAAATACATTCATCAATGTTTGGGTGCTGATAAGTTTGCTTTGTCTTAGAAGGTGGTCTTTTTATCTCAGCAGAGCTTCAACATCTGCTGCTAGCACCTGTATTACACTAAAGAGTCTGAACAATAAAAAAGAAAGCACACTTTATTCACCTATATGAAGAAGAAGGTTATGGAGCCTAGCAGGGAGATTTGCCTTTCACACCGGTACTCATTCCTACTTTCCCTGAAGTGGACATTGTGATACTCTACCAGCAGTTTTCCAGCCTCAGTTCTGGCTTGAAAATTGAAAGAAGGGGTCCAAGGACAACTGAACTGAAAGCGCCAGGGCAGACTGTGAAGTCATAGGTGTTAATTCATACAATTATCTTGCTATTCAGACGTCATGCAGTTACATGCCACTTTTAGATTCGTAATCTTCAGTCTCGACCTTGTAATAATGTCTCTGAAGTTAATGAGCTAGGAAGACAACCTTTCTACTTTCCTTCTTTTTCTTAAGACTACTAGAAAAATGTGGTAAGTTCCTGTGCTTTCATATTATCTGTCTTTTGGTCTCTGTAATAAAAAATACAGGGATGTCATTTCTGGCAACGCACATGACAACGTTCATTTCTATTTTCTAAGTAGTACTGGAAGAGGAAAGGAGGTAGAACACTGACACCATCCTATCGTTGAGCAAGCTGGGACACCCCCACATGAATGCAGTGTTTACACAAGCACCAGAGTGCAGGGCTACCAGCCTGGGTCTGTGATCAAACTCTGCTGAAGCCCTGAAAGTACCTGCTGTGAAAAGCTGGAAAAAGATCTTGGCTACAAAATCTCATGTTGATTTTTGTCACCTTTTAGAGCAAATACCCTTTGAAAATGAATAGTATACTAGTTTGTTTTTAAGAATGTTTTCTTTTGAATTTCCTTTCCCCTCAATATAGTTTCAAATATTAGTTCGTCATCCTTTTCACTGAGTAGAAGAATACAATATGTAGAGTGGTTACACACTCAGGTTCCAAGATGCTATTTCTTTCTGCAAGTTTTATTATTAGTTAATTGCTCTGAGATTAATGTGTACATTTTTATGTATTTTACAGTAAAAATAGTAGGAAAATTTTTTTTTAAGTACTAAGGGATCATTATTAAATAAAATGTATAGCAAGTGTGCTTTGTAAGTTATCTTCTGTAAGAAACACACAGAGTTATTGACCAGAAGAAGAGAGAGTGGGAAGTGCATGTATGAATGCAAAGGATCTAGTTTTTTTTTTCCTAGCAAGGTACTGAAAATGCATTCTTTTTGCCAAGGGGAAGGTAAACACTTCTCTCCAGCCTCCTCTTTACTAATTCACTTCTTGGTCTAAGTTATTTCCCAAACCAAGAGAGACTGTCTCCTGAGTCTCTGTTGACTTATCTGGCTGCCCACAAAGAAGGGTTACTATTCTCTTGGAACCCATATAATTATATTCCTGTGGGCACTTATAAGAAGCCATCAGCTCTGTCCTTGTACACCCCATTTCTAGGCTGGCAGATGGTGAGAAATTAAAGGAAAACATATTTTGACCTACTTCATAACTCATAAATCAAACTTTATCCCTTCAAACAACACCCATTCCATCTTGTTCATAAGTGCCAAACTGAATCAAGTCTAATTTTACTTTCTTGTTTACCTCTTATATAGTTGCAAGTAGTATTCTTCTCATATTGAAATTTTAGCAAATAATATGTCACTTACCACTTGCACTCACATGGAATGCCAGGGAATAAAAATATTAAGAATGTCAGCTCCTCAATGCCCTTGATTTAATAAGCCCTGACCAAAGGTTTAACCACAATGGGCCCTCAGTGCTACTAAATAAATGTTTATTTATATATTTATGTAATACTTCTTTGAAAAGAGAACCTGAGGGAGCTTACAGAAATGCGCGCGCGCACACACACACACACACCAATGAAGGAAACGCAGATTAATTTATGGAAACTAAGACAATGAAAAAGATAGATCGATTGGAAAAGGTGGACTAATGCTAGTGTCCACAATGCTGGTCTCAGGGTACTTCTAGATGTGCTACGTGTGATGCATGTTTGAAACAGATTATCCTAATAATACAGACAAACAGTTCAGAAGCACAATCAGACATGAGACTAACAATCTTGTTGGCCAAAATCAAATCCTTTTGAAAGAGAGTATAATTATTCCTGTTCCTATAATATGTAAGGATTTTTCCCATGGTTCCTCATAAAATAGATATTGAGCTTAGAAACTGTGAGAATCAAGACTTTTGGAGGTGAAATGAATGATAATGTTAAAGGGTGGTGGTGATTGGTATCCTTATTATATTCCATGTGAGCTTGCAGTAATTAATGGGTTTGAGGTGCCAGATGTGTGTGTTTGACTCCAGGAGAGCTGGAGTCCAGTAGTTTGCACAGGAGCTAAATTCACAGGAGTGGAGTTTTCTGCCTAGGGCCCTGGGCCACCTTTATTGCAAATTTGTCAGAGTTAGCCCCTGTGTACCAAACAATCAGGGTCACTACTTATTATGTACAAACCTTCCAGAGCTTTTATCCAATAAGAGTCCCAAATCCCTGAATTTCTGAAGATTTCCATGTTCCCCTATTCTCAATACATAGAGAAGGAGTCAGGGATGGGGATATCTAGGGGAGACTTGTCCCACATTTTAGAGGATGGCACTTTGAAACTTAGAGATACAGAAGGCAGAGTCAAGTACAATCATTTGGCTGTCACCTGTCCTATTTACAATACAGGGGAGGCTTCAGTTTTATAATATAGTTATTGTTAGAATAAGGAACTTACTCTTATTGAATGCTCACTCAGTGAAGTCCACTAAGCAAATACTGATTTTTTCCAAGTGGGAGACAATAAAGTTACGATTATAAAACCAGGTAAAGGACTGGGCACACAGTCCATGTCAGAGATGTGGAGCATACACTTCATTAATTTCATGGAAAACCCCTCTCTGATGATTTCTCTTGTAATTCTCAGAGCAAGCAATGATGTAGGTAACTTTCTCCATTTGGCATATGACAAAATTAAAATCTAGACAAAGATTAACCTACTCAATTATTGGGGTTGCCAGATTTTCTAAATAAAAATACTGCCAGTTAAATTTGAACTTCAGATATATAACAAACAATTTCTAATATGTGTGTCCCATAAAATATTTGGAACATATTTATATTAAAAATTTTCCATTAGGATTTGAAAATCAAATTTAACTTGGTATCCTTTGTTTTGTCTTACATCCCTACCAATGATAAACACAGGTTTGTTGGTTACAAAAATCAAGTGTATTTTATTCCTTTCCTATTATATAATTACCACACGCTTAACACTCATGAAGCACTATTTTCTCCTAAAATAAAAATAATCATCTCATTACAATTTTATTCCTTAAATAACTGAAATCATGTGTGATATTCCATGCCTGAAAACTTACTTGAACAATGAGTTATTGCAGAAAAAATTTAAGTACAAACTGATAATAAACCTTATAATCCTCTTTCATAGATAGTTTTCTTTTGTGCCTTAGTTTGTATACTCTTCTGACTTTTTATATAAATAGGTACATATTGCTTTTTTAAAAAATAGGGTAAGTACTATATATCTTTTTGAATGCAAAATGACTTTAAAGAACCCTTTATTTTCTTTGTGCTGGGTCTAGTCTGTGATGATGGAGATTTGGCAATCAATTATCAGGATTTAGATTGCAAAAATCGTCAAGTAGAATACCAGATACTAATGGTTCCCACTGATACCCACTAATAGGTTCTCATGTCTTCTGAAGTGTGACATTAATTACCTATATGTGATAGCTGAACCTATTGGTAGGCAGAAGATATAATGTATTTCAGATGGCTAGGAAATGATACAGGTATGGTTGACAAAATGCTCCTCTGGATTCAGAATAATTAGCTTGGTGTCATTATTACGAATCACTGTCACGTAGAATAGTACATGCAGAAAAAAAGAAAAAAAGAAGAAGAAAAGTTCCTTGACTGATTATTTGAATTCTTAATGCAGATTAAAGTAAATCAGTGACTCCTTCAGTGGGAATATTTGTCAAATTTCTCTACCAGAATTGTCAACTAATATGTATAAAGTGGATATTAGGTTTTCTTTCAGTGAAGGGGGGAGAACAGAAAAAAAGTATAATTTGCCATGAACGTACAGCTTGTGAGAGGACCATCAACATAAACTTCTTATAGGTAATTGCTTTTCCTCTACAGAACAAATCTATAATGAGCAAAATCAATGGCCTAAATTATTTGTTTACATGCAGAATTTAGGGATGTGTTCACATGAAGCAAAAAGAAGTGTCAAATAAATTATTGACAAAATGTCCTTCAATGTCTGTATTGTCTTATTTGTTCATGAAGACTTAACTTAGATTTCCTGAGAATTTTCACTCAGTGTTTCTGGTCAAAGTAAAATAATCAACATAGATAATCTTTTGCAATTGCCCCCAAAATAATCTACTCTTCACTCCATTCTTGACTTCCATCTTTGGAACCAATACCTTTTATTACCAGGATATCTACAATGAACAGATATTCCACCATTGGTTCCTTCACAGAATATAGGAAAAGAAATCTGGAGCCTTGGAAACTAGGATCTAACAATGTCAACACACAAGTTGACAAATTTACACAATGTCAACTTGTATGACCTGCATATTATATTATTTACCATGGATCTCAGTGTCCTCACCTGTAAACAAAGCCGTGAGATTTTGTGGATTCTTGGAGTTCACTCTCTGGAATCTGAGCTCTATTCTGAATTATTCCCAAGGGGTTTTGTTTTTTGTTTTTGTCTTTTTTTAAGTTCTAGATGCATACTTCAATTTGAAATTTCTTTGAGCATCTTCTGCTGAAAAGTTACTACTGAGTTTATAGATCAGACATTTGTTTGTAAAATAGGCATAATCACTGCAGCAAATTTCTGCTGCTATTTTGAGGATTAAACTGGAAAACATACTTCATATGTGTGTTTTATTATTATAATATTATTTTTGTTAAAATACAATTTTGTTATACATATCTGTTTATCTTTGTATACACACAAACACATCTCTATATATGTAGCTCTTGTGAATGTTTGTGTATGTCTATGTGTTTGTATATATAGATAGGTAGATAATACATATAGATAGACATTGATATAGTAACATGTGCATTGGGAATTATCTGAACTAGTATAAACCAAACTTTCTCTAGTCCAGTGTTTTCCAATCTATCTGTGGTAAAGAAACAGGGTTTTTAAGACTTATTGTTATTATTTCTAATCCTTTGAGGACCAAAGGTTCATGAATAAATTCTTCAGATAGTAGTTGCAAACTCTCTAGCAGTAGTTGATCCACAAACCCGGAGTCATCTGATGTTGGTATTCACCATTTTATTGTTCTAGCTAACATGAGGACACTCATTTATCAATTTTCCAAACAGTTAATAAGTAGAGTACTATGAATCAGACAACATACTAGTCTCTGAGAATAAAATGTAGAGGAAAGAGAGACAATCTCTGTCTTCCTGCAGCTGATAAACTGGCAGGGAGAGCTGATACAGACCTACATGCTCTGGCAGCAATGAGCAGAGGAGAGAAGGAGGATAGCAAGGAGAGTGTGGGGGATTACTTGAAAGTCAGCATTTTTATTGAATCTTTCTTAGCATGAGCCAGCTAACCAGAAATGAGCATAATCCATTTCCCCAGAGGGTCTATTTTATACTCCACAAAAGAGTCACAAGGACATTCCTAACTGATCTCAGATTCTTTTAAATTAAAAAAAAAAAAAAGTTTCACTCATTTATATGAAAAGCAACAGAGTGAGAAAGCTTAGCAGAAAATAAAACAGCCCCTGAGTAGGTCCCCTAGGTCATATAACAGAGTTTTATTGCAGCTGTGTCTTTAAAGAGCTAAAGTGTGGATATGGGCATCTCAGAAATTTCTGCTATTACTGTTCCAGGGTAGAAATGTAAGCACCAACTCACCAGTTTGAAATGGTAATTTAATGATGTGGATTAATTGATGATTTTTGTCTTGAGACTGGCTGAGAGAGTCCTTGGTCAGTTGATAGGTAAGGTTAGAAATTCATTTTTATCCATAAATCTCAGCATTGACTCTTTCTTTTCTTATTTCTGTCCTTTTACAAATTCAACATGGTACACATGAAGTTTTCACAATAAAAGCTAATATGTTCTGTGTTCTTCCTACCTGCCAGTAAGTACTGTGTTAATCATGTCTCAAGCAGATATCTTGACCTGTTCCACTTTGTGAAGGAGGTACTATCCTTATCACATTTTTCAGATAAAGAATTGAGATGTGGAGGAAAAAAGTACCATGCCCAAGGTCACATGCCTACAAGTGGCAAAGCCAAGCTCACAGCCAAGCAGGGTGTCACTTTCCAATGCATTCTACTTCCGGAGAAATCATCCATGGCCCCATGACCATGACTGCAATCTATTTTAAGAGATGGTCCACATTTTCTTAAGGGATAAGGGGCTCTCTTTGGCACAGATTTGGCAACTGAACCCACCAGTCTGATGGTATTAAAGAAACATCAAATAATGACCACAGTGAAAAATAACTAGGAAGAACCAGGTGTCTGCAATGAAAGGGAAGCTGAACAGTGAGAAACTTGAATGCAATCTTCATAAAAGAGCAGCTGGGCCCAGGCCACACTTGAGCTCCTGTGCAGTCACATTAGCTGCACCTAATGTGGTTGCAGCCAGGGCCTTTCCCTTTACAGGAGAAACACTTGGCTGCCATATAACACCAGCTAGGGCTGCTGTTGTTCTCTTTTAGCCAGAGTCACCCTAAGGTTATGTAAGAGGTGGTACTTGCCCTGTGCACCCCTCCCCAATACACACACACATGCTCTCTCTATTAATAAGTCACTACTGGCCTTACCACATGAGGTTGTTATAAATGGGCCCAAGCCCATAATGGTACCACTCATGAAGTGACATGAGAGCATAGCAACTCCAGCCTGATGTTGCTCAAACTGAGTCTTTCTAAAAATGGCACTTCTTCTCTAGTCCCTTATACAGACATCAAATCATTCTCATGAAAACATATGCTGAAATAAACAACAACAACAAAAATAGTGGAGGACCATAAATACCTGTAGGATGGTATTCCCATGCCCTTTGAGGGATCCACCTGCTATTCAATGGCTGCTGGGCTATTATTCTTGGCTCTCCCAGTAAATTAAACACATCTCAGGGCACCTGTTACCCATGTATCTAAAGATGAAACTGCCATCCAACAGCACTTGTAAACTCATCACATAATATTTTCTTAGAAAGAAAAACATGACTAAATATAACAGATTGGTTAGTTTCCAATTTCCAATCTGAGTTCATATAATTTTCAGTGACACAGTATCTCAGAAATGGTTCAGAACCCTTTATCTTTCCTTTACTTGTCTTTTTTTTTAAGTGGAAATAAATTAATCAAATAGTACTCAACTCACTCAGTTTTTTGTGTACCTAAAATAAATTACAAATAATATTACCTTGCTGATCATGAGATTTAAAGCTGTTCTTAAAGGCAGCTGTATATTCATTCATTCATTCATTCATTCATTTAACAATTATCCTTCCTGAGGAGTGACTGCATATAAAAATATTGCCATGTTGCAAAAGGAGAGAAAGAAGAAAGTCATCTAGATTATTTTTCCTACCAACTCTCACCCCTGAAGCTAGTGCAGGTATGTATATAAATAACCATAAATAATGCAAAGCACAGTATGCATTCTACAATAAAAGATGAGGATATTATCAAAATAAAATGAGGGTGGATCAGAAGATCTTTAATTGTCAATGAAAACTAAGCCCCATGATCTTGCCTTATGGTAGCAACATGACTATAAATGTTCCTCATCTCACATATTTTTACCCTGCAATCTAGTAAAGAAGAGGAAGATTCTGTTTCATGTACTACAGCCCAGCAGGATCTCTCATCTCCTGAACCATGAATATCTTCAGTGCCCTATCCCAAACCAATCATTTTGACCAGCAGTTTGTCCATTCTGATTGGTTTAAGCCAATCAGGGCTCAGCCCTTTGGGTAGGGAAGGGATCAAGGCCACCAAAACCATATGACTGAAAATAGAAGTGTGGCTTCCCAAAGAAAATCAGGACTGTGTTATCCAAAGGAGGGAAGAGACATGCTGGACAGGCAATAAAGATGTGCCTCACTGAAGGAAACAATTCTGAGTGTGATTGGTAGATAGGAGAGAGTAAGAAACATGGCTCCCTAGCAGCCCTGCTCATTAGGGATTTTGAATGAAAGATAAAAAGCATCTATGATTGAAGATATAAGGCAGGTGTCTTTAGTCTATAGTCCCTGGTAGAGTGCCACTTACCCACACTGATCACTTCTCTACTAGAAAATGCCACCAGCACTATGAGTTCTAGGAGTTCATCAGCTCCTTCCCAGCTACCAGACCATAACCACAGCTTTCTTGATATTTGGACAATGGTTGAATTAAAAACATAGCAGAAAAAGTTCTCAAGGGACTCCTAGTAAGGCAACCATAGCTCATAATACAACCCTTCTCTAAAATTATGACTGGAGTTAATTATCTCCTCATAAAAATCACTGAGTCTAAGCATACAGAAATATGAATACAGATACAGCAAATGAGAAAGTAATAATTGCTTTAATTTAATACATTATATCTGATCATCTAATATGCAGAAAAAAACTTAAGAGATGAATACTCTTTTTTTGTCCCCATATTAGGGATAACAATGTTGAGGTTTATTTTTTTACTAGTTCATTATATATTGTCTTTTATTGATCACCACTGTTTCTAGGCAAGTAGCAGTCTTCTCTCCTACTGTGATGAGGAGAATTGTGATATAAAAGTATCTCAGACAATAGTCATTAAAGCAATCATTTGTATATTCTCTGGATTATGTTATTTCTCCCTCCACACACACACACTTACACACATATGCCATATTAATCAATCTAAAGATGCTTAGATTCAATGCTGTGAAGATACCATTAAGTGGGGTCAAGAAAAAGATTATGCTGAGTAAATTTGACAGGCTTATCTAGGGTAAAAATGATTGCACTGAATCTATATGATTTTAATTTTTTCTGCAGTGTATGAAACTGGGGGTATTATTTAATCTTGCTAAACATCATTTACTCCTTTATATAATGGGAATAATAGTGGTACCTTCCTTCTGAATGAAGTCACATTTGTCCAGTGCTCAGCACTGTACCTGGCACGCAGTGAGCCCCTAGTATCTTTCTTAGCTATTAATAGGTTCAGCTTTTGCTCTCCTTCACACAGCATTAATCATCCCTATTTCAGAAGAGAAAAAAGTTTTACCAGTTCCCCCTGCCAAAAATTTTCAAAAAAATAAAAGACAACCATAAATAGGTTAATAGACTCATCAGCAAATTATATCTGTACTTGGAAAACAAGCAAAGAAATAGTCTAGGTTAGTCTGTATCCCATAGGACATCTGGCAAGGACTGGAGACGTTATAGTTTGTCACAAATTTGTGTTGATATGTTTGTGGGGGGAGGTGCTGTTGGTATTTAGTGAGTAGAGGTCAGGGATTTGCTAAGTACCCTACTATGCACAGGATGGCTCCCCACAACAATGAACTATCAGGTCCAAGAGTCAGTCATGCCAACATTGAGAAACTGCCTGGACATATGCCACTAGAGTTAAAAACCTAATTTAGTTGGCATGCATCAGAGAGAAAGAGGAGCCAACCATCCCCACCTTCCCATTCTCCAGCACAGCCTCCGACAACCAACTTGATTGTATTTAGTTAAAAACATATTATTATAATAGCCTTTTTTTCCAATATTTTATTTATTTATTTTCAGAGAGATGGGAAGGGAGGGAAAAAGAGAAGGAGAAAAACATCAATGTGTGAGAGAGAGATTGATCAGCTGTCTCTTGCATGCCCCCATCTGGGGACCTGGCCCACAACCCAGGCATGTGCCCTGACCGTGGAATTAAACCAGTGACCTTTTTGGTTTACAGGCCGGTGCTCAATCCACTGAGCTACACCAGCCAGGACTATAATAGCCAATTTTTAATTATTTTTTGTCCACTCCCTTCTTCTGAAGGATATGAAATTGTATTTGAGCCAATTCAGTGGCCTGGTTAAAGACCCAGATCATTTTGGAAGTGCCCCACTTTGACACGGTATTTTCACTTGTCAAATGACAGTTTAACAGCCTTCAGTCGGCTGCAGGGACAGTCTACCATTTCCGCTGTGGGGAGTCCATGTCTGTGAGTGTCATGAGGTCACACAGAGTGAATCCATGGCTTACTGGGACTTTACAAGGCAGAGCAAACCCTTCGAAAATGTTCTTTACACTTCTGCTGGAATCTGTTGTTTCAGATCCAGGATGGGTCTTTGACAGTACAAGACAATAGGATTTTTATAAAGCAACCTTTAAGCACAAACAAAAGGACTCTGGCTCTCAAACTGTTCTAAAAGTGCTTATTGTTTAGTATGGAATGAAAACAAACAAAATCAAACACATCGGACTATTCCAAAATATGAAACTTCTCAGTACAGTTCACATTCACTGGGTTTCTCTTGCTATTTTGATTTTCCTACAAGCCTGACATCCTGTATCTCAGGGGTGTGAAACTGAAACAAATTAATACAATACATTCCAATTGGAAGAACATGCAATTTTGAATTAATCACACAGATGACTGAGTTGTAAAAATGTTCTCTGGCACAATGTCACAAAAATACATTAAAAATACAAAGAGCATTCTTTGAAATGCACATGGTTGTCCTTACCTGCCAAAGAAACCTTCCACAACCTCCAATGGAGACCTAAAACTGAGTATAGCACTAAGTCCTATATATACCAGGTTTTTTCCCATACATACATACGTATGAAAAAGTTTGATTTATAAACCAGAAGAGATTAAAAACAACAGCTAATAATAAAATAAAACAATAACAATTTATTTACTAAAAGTTATGTCAATGTGGTCTCAAAATATCTCATTGTGCAGTACTCACCCTTCTTGTGGTGCTATGAGATGACAAAATGCCTAGTAAGTCCAGAACGTTCACCATCTTACTTAAAGGAAGAACTTTCATCACCTCTTTGACATATCCAAAGTGCCAGCGTCACCACTCCTGTGTGTGGGGGCCGTCATTAAATAAAACGAGGGTAAGGTGAACACAAGCACTGAGACACCATGACGGTCAAGCTGAGACTCAAGATGGCTGCTGCGTGACTAGCAGGCGAGGACACAGCTTGAATACACTGCACAGAGGGATGATTCACGTCCCGGGTGAGAGAGAGGGACACAGAGAGATTTCATCACTCTACTCAGAATGACGCACAATTCAAACTTAAAATTACTTCTGAAATTTTTCATGTAGTATTTTCAGACCGTGGTTGACCACGGGTAGCTGAAACTACAGAAAGTGAAACCAGGGATAAAGGGGGAGTGCTGTCTTGCTACGACAGCTTAGAAATTTATTTATCTTCATATACTTAATTTTCTCATTTCTTTATTTGCTTTTTGTAGAAATTTGGAAAATATCTCTGAAACTCTAAAGTTGCATGTATGGAATGGTGAAGAAATACAGACTTTATAGTTGATGATTTAGTCTGTATCAATGCCTAGGTCTTTTTTCCCCTAATTTGGTTTAGTTTTGAATAGTCTAGGTGTATGCTTGCCTACACTTCTCCACCTGCCAAGTTTTCTCTTAGTTCACAGTAAACAGAAGAGAACTTAGGAAAAATTCACCTCTCTTGAATATGGTTTATTAAACAGAAACTTTTCTTTCTCTTCCTTCAGATTTTCATTGGAAAGTCTTATGTTTTGTACCTTATTCTTAAAACTGTAAAAGTCTCAAAATGTTTTAAATTAAAAGAAAAGTTGTGATTTGGGAAACAGCCAGAATATTTGAAAGCTTTTTTCATCCTTTTTCTCCTTTGTTTGAAATAAATAAATGTGTAACACAAAATGATTCACATAAACATTTAGTTGTACTAAAAATTCCAGAGGTTTTTAAATATAATAGATATTTTAACATAAATTCTGAGCTAAGAGACAACTGCAATAGAAAAACATGACTGAAACATGCACTTCCCCCTATTTCAGGAAAGAATTCCTAAAACAGATTTGTGTTAAAGAATTTCGATGTTGTCCCATTTGTTGATTTTATACTTTATTTCCCTTGCCCTAGGCAATATTTTGGCAAAAAATATGGCTATGTGGGATAGCTGAAATTTTACCGCCTGTGATTTCCTCTAGTGCTTCTATGGTAGCATGACTTAAATTTCAGTCTTTTATCCATTTTGAGTTTATTCTGGTGTATGGTGTAAAATGGTGGTCTAGTCTCTTTTTTTTCCCATGTACCCGTCCAGTTCCCCCAACAACATTTATTGAAGAGGCTGTTCTTACTTCATTGTTTGCTCATGCCTCCTTTGTCAAATATTAATTGTCCATAGAGACATGGGTTTATTTCTGGGCTCTCTATTCTGTTCCATTGATGTGTGTATCTGTTCTTATGCCAGTACCAGACTATTTTGATTATAATGGCCTTGTAATATAGTTTGTTATCAGGTAATGTGATTCCTCCTACTTTGTTCTTCTTTCTCAAGGTTATTTGAGGTCTTTTTTGGTTCCATATAACCTTTGAAATATCTATTCTTGATCTGTAAAATATGCTACTGGTATTTTAATAGAAATTGCATTGATTCTATAGTTGCTTTGGGTAGTATGGACATTTTAATGATGTTAATTCTTCCAACCCATGAACACGGTATATGCTTCCTTTTATTTGTATCTTCCTCAATTTTTTCCTTCACTGTTCTATAGTTTTCTGAGTACAAGTCTTTTACATCTTTGGTCAAATTTATTCCTAGGTACTTTATTTTTCTTGTTTCTATAGTAAATGGACTTTTTTCCTTGTTTCTTTTTTCTGATAGCTCATTGTCAGTATACAAAATGCCATTGATTTCTGAATATTGACTTTGTATCCTGCTATTTTGCCAATGGGACTACATTAAATTAAAAAGCTTGTGCACCCATACAGAAACAGTTGGTGGGAATGCAGACAGGTGCAACCACTGTAGAAAACAGTAAGTTATTTGTTCAAAAAATTAAAAATACAATTGCCTTTTGATACAGCAATTCCATGCTGTGAATATATCCTAAAAACCCTGAAACACTAATTCAAAAGAACCTATACACCCCTACATCCATAGAAGTACTACATACAACAGTCAAGTGCTAGAAACAACCTAAGTGCCCATCAATAAATGAGTAGATTAAAAAACTGTGGTAAATTCACATAATGGAATGGTATGACACAGAAAGAAATAAGGAACTGCTACATTTTGCAACAGCATGGATGGGATGGGAGAATATTATGCTACGTGAAATAAGCCAGTCAGTGAAAGACAAATACTATGTGATCCCACTCATAAAAGGAATCTAATGAACAAAACAAACAGACAAAAATAGAGCCAGAGGCATAGAAACATGGAATAGACTGACAGCAGCAGAGAGGTGTGGAGGCAGATAATGGTGGAAAGAAGGGAAAAGGACAAGTCAAAGAACATGCATAAATGACCCATGGACATGGACAATAGTGTGGGAATTCACTGTAGGAGCAAGGGGTGGGCTGGGTGGAGGAAAGGAGCAGGGAATTGGGACATGTATAGTAGAAGAACAAGTAAAAATTTTAAAAAATAATTCTAAAAATATGATTTCTAAAGAATTTTGGAGGTAAATCAGTACAAAACCATAATAAATCAAAATTGTAATGTTAGCAATCCTTGTAAAGAAGCCATTTATTCTTTAAATAAATGATTTCAAAGCTGATGATAAAGACTTCATCAAGTCATTAATAATACGGAACATCATCTACATAGTAGGTACTGTGTTAAGTCCTAGGCATACAATAGCCAACAAGACTGATATATTCTTCCTCACAAGGAGCCTTCAGTTTCACATGAGCAAAAATTCACTCACTTAACCTTCCTCACTCTGATAAGCTCCTGATTAGATATAAAGAAGATGCGAGGCTCTACATTTAAGAATCTTTGTTTTTATTTGAAGGTGAAAGTCTGATATTTCTTCTACATCTTTAGGTTTGCACATGTATTGCCTGTGGGCCTGGTGTCAAGCTTATATATGGGAGACATTGGCATGTAATTGATTTTTAAAGTTTTCTAAAAACGTGGCCCAGACTTTGAGTTCCTACTCTGTCAGTCACCTTAACATGTGTTTGCACCTGCCTATGTGTATGTCTGTGTGTGTGTGTTTGCCTGGACCCTTTATGCCTTTGCAGTGTCCCCTAAAACCAGATTAGTATGACTCATTTACAAATGAGGACATTGAGACTGAGAAAATACCTCCCTTCTGGCCAAATAACTGACTGCTTGAGCTGAAAGCATTATTCAAACTCCTGTGGAAACATAACATCAGAGATCAGATCGGGCAGGTTATGCAAATTTTAAAGACTCAGAGAAAGAGAAGTAATTTGATTTAATTGTTTCACAGCCTGAAACAAAAATAAAAGCTCATCATGGTTCTGTTACTGGGATGAGTATATTCCGTCAAGCTGAGTTGCTAGAAACAATAAGAAGAAACTATCCTCGTGAAAAAGTTCATTCAAGTTTAAGATTTTTTACCCCAAACTGTAATGAACAATAGGTCATGGGAATGCTGAGGACTGCATCATTTCGGTCAGGAAGCTTTAGGGCTGCTAAAGCTATGCAGCTAGGTAGAGCAATTGAACATTTTTAGTGGGTAACTAAAAAAGTCAGAAAGGTAGAAGAAGGGAGATGGACTTTTTTTTAGTTCAAATGTATTTCCTGCCCTTAAGGAAGGTAATTCATGAGCAGAGAAGGAATTTTCTCCCGCACCCCAACTGTCAAGTACATGATGGTTTGAATCATGTACTTGACATGATTCATAGTACATGACTTTGAGAGTGTACGTAGGGGTGCACTTAGAGGAAAGACACAGGCATTGGTTCTTTAGGCTGGGCGGACATAACCCAACCCCAGTGGCCTTGCATTTATGAGGCCTGTTTCTTACCAAACTGACTGAACTTCATCCATGACTATGAAGGGGGAACCTCCCCCCCAAAATAGAATTTGTTTATAAAAACGTATGTATGTATTCTTACATGTTTAAACTTCAGTCACCTTCAAAGTACTTTCCATTTGATGTGATATCTATCAAGACATATTTTTCTACTGCTCAAAACACTTTTGAACTTGTCCATTTTATACCTTTTAGTGCTTCTCCCATTTTTTGTTTGTTTGTTTCACCTCTTCTACCTAGGCAAAACATTTACCTTCGAGGACTTTTTTCAACAGGAACCAAAGAAAAATGTTGCTCTGAGTGAAATCAAATGACTAGGAAGTGTGGGACATGGGGGTCATGCCATTTTTGGTCGGAACTGCTCAACACTCAGCACAGTGTGGGCAGGTACACTCATAAATCATCCATCATAAAATGGAAAAATGCACTGAAAGAGTCTTCAAAAAAAATCACTGAAGCCAAACACAGCCTCTCACAGCAACACTGGCTGGTACACTGATACAGACGGGTTCCTAGAACACTCAGTAGTGCAGGAAGCCTGTACTGCAAGGGGCCTGCCCTCCAGAAGATAATTCTGCAGACTTTTTGGGTTTGCCCCTCATACAAGACATGGCCAAACAGAGGGAAGAGTAGTATGAAGTCTAGAGGCAGGCAGTGATCAGTAGTCCACAGGCCAGACATTGAATAGCATTTTGTCTCTGTAATGATGTCACATCCTACAAAACTGCAATGGAGCCCAAAGAGAAAATACAAATAGGCCGTCAGGCTGGCTTAGCTCTTGCTATGAGCTCAGTGGTTTCAAGATCACATTGGAACTGATAAACACTGTGGGATGAGCCAGGAAGGCTCCAGGTACAGCCATAAAAATTACAAACACCTGCATCTGTAGGCAATTTTGGGACACTGCTTCATGGAAGCCATTGGCTCCCATAAAAATGTTTATCACCAATTATGCAATAATAATAATAATAGAAATAATATTATACAACATGTTTTCCGGTCACTACTGGGAGCTTTGTGTGCATTTTCTATTTTGATGCATATGATAACCTTGTGAGGTATGTACTAAAAGAAACTTGAGGTAATAGTATACCCAAGGGCACCATTTTTTAGCAGTGGTGCTAGGATTTGAACTGGGTCCATCTGGCTCTAAAGTGCACCTAGGTAGCTACTAACTCCGTGGTTCTTAAACTTGAGCATATATAAAAAAATTTGGAGGACTTCTTAAAGCATATCACTGTCCCCACCCCACCCCCACACCTTCATCAGAATGTCTGATGCAGAAGGACTGTGATGGGGCCCAAGAATCAGCATTTCTTACAAACACCTGGGTGTTGCTGATGTGCAGGTGGAGAGCCACACTCTAAAAAAAGCCACTGCACTGAGGTAACCTTGTGCCACAGGAGCTACGTTATGTCCAGCCTCTTCACTAATGATTCTACAGCAAGGACTAAATGCCTTTATCAATCAGATTAGCAACTAAAGGTAGCACCCAATGCCTTATAGCAGAGCTTCTCAAATTTTAATGTACCCTCAGATCACCTGGGGATCTTGTGAAAATGCAGATTCTGCTCTCATGGTAGGTCCAAGATGGCACTTCTGATCCTGCCATCTCCAAGATCTTTTCAGGAATTGCCCAGGCTGTGGGCACCAGGCTGCAGGTACCAAGTTTTTACATCAGGGGTCCCCAGCCTCTGGGCCACGGACCAGTATCTATCTGTGGCCCGTTAGGAACCAGGCCTCACAGCAGGAGGTGAGCAGTGGGCCAGTTAGCAAAGCTTCATCTGTATATACAGCTACTCCCCATCACTCGTATTACAGCCTGAGCTCAGCCTTCTGTCAGATCAGCTGCAGCATTAGATTATCCTAAGAGTGCGAAGATCCCTACTATCCTAAGATCCCTACTATCCTAAGATCCCTACTATGAACTGTGCATGCAAGGGATCTAGGTTGTGCACTCCTTTGAGAATCTAATGCCTGATGATCTGAGGAGGACCTGAGGCAGCGATGCTAGTTCTGGAGAGCAGCTGCAAATACAGATTATCATTAGCAGAGAGGCTTGACTACACAGAGACCTTAATAAATCAAGTGCTTGCAGACTCATATCAAAACCCTATCAGTGAGTGGCAAGTGACAAGCTGCATCTGGTAGAAGGCTTTCTAGTGGCAAGTGAGTTTACATACTTCAGTTGTACAGCTGCATCTTGTGGCAGGCTTTAAGTCAGAACCCGACACTTATTTTAGTCTGCACGTGGCCCACATATTATTTTATTTACCACTTCTGTCCGCGCCTCTTTCCCACACTGCACACTTGTCTCAGTCACAGTTTTGGTAAGCCCACAAAATCAGTAAAAAACAAACATTGCTGGAGAGCTTCTTTGAGAAGGGGAAAAGACCCAATGATGAGACTGCAGAAGACTCTAAGACCACCAACAAAAAGAAAGCTGCATTTAAAAGAAAATACCAAGAGTCCTATTTAAATTACATGTTCATTGCAACAGGTGACTCACATTCTCCAAGCCCATTTTGTATAATATGTGGCAACTGGCTATCCAACGAAGCCATGAATGCTTCAAATCTGTTTCTCCACATGGAGACCAAGCACCTGGCTTTAAAAGACAAGCCTCTGGAGTTTTTTAAAAGAAAAAAAAAATGTGAACATGAAGAACAGAAGCAATTACTGAAGGCCACCACTGGATCAAATGTGTCTGCACTGAGAGCATCATTCCTAGTGGCTAACCACATTGCTAAAGCTAAGAAGCCCTTTACCATCGGTGAAGAGTCGATCCTGCCTGCTGCTAAAGACATTTCTCGTGAACTTTTTGGAGGCTGCACTTCAAAAGGTAGCACGTGTTCCTCTTTCGGCCAGCACCATAACTAGACAAACTGATGAAATAGCAGAGGATACTGAGGCACAATGGTTAGAGAGGATTAATGAGTCACCATGGAACACAATCCAGATTGACGAGTCTACTGATGTTGACAACAAGGCAACAAGCTTTGTTTTTGTGCGATATATTTTCAGGAGGATGTGCATGAGGATATGCAATGTGTACTTTTGTTGCCAACCAACACCACAGCTGCAGAACTATTCAAGTCTTTGAATGACCACATATCAGGAAATCTGAATTGGTCATTTCTGTGTCAGCACACGCATGGACAAAGCAGCTGCCATGACTGGATGGCTTTCTGGTTTCACTACTTGGGTCAAAGAGGTCGCTTCTGAATGTGAGCCTACGCACTGTGTCATCCATAGGGAAATGCTGGCTAGCTAAAAAATGTCACCTGAACTTAACAGCATTTTGCAGGATGTGATTAAAATAATGAATCACATTAAAGTACATGCCCTTAACTCACGTCTATTCGCACAGCTCTGTGAGGAGATGGACCCAGAGCACACACGTCTTCTCTTACACACGGAAGTGAGGTGGCTTTCTAAAGGTGGCTCAATGGCCAGAGTTTTTGAGTTACGAGAGCCACTCCAGAGGTTTCTTTTAGAAAAACAGTCACCACTGGCAGCACATTTCAGTGACACAGAATATGTCGCAAAACTTGCTTACTGGTATGACATATTTGACCTGCTCAATGAACTCAGTCTGTCACTTCAGGGGAGAACAACAACTGTGTTCAAGTTGACAGATAAAAGTGGCTGCATTCAAAGCCAAACTGGCATTATGGGGGCAATGAGTGAACACTGGGATTTTTGACATGTTTCTAACATTAGCAGAGATTTTGAAAGAGACTGAGCCAGGGCCTTTCTTCTCCCAGCTGGTGCGTGATCACTGTCTCAGCTTTCAAGGGTTTGAGCATGACTCCCCAACCACAAAAGACCCCCGAACTGGGAAGGAATGGATCCGCGGCCCATTTGTGAACAAGCCAGGTGAATCGACTTTGTCCTTGCTAGAAGATGATCAACTGCTTGAGACTGCAGATCACAGTGGTCTTAAAAGTATGTTTGAGGCCAGTTCAAATCTCCATACATTCTGTATTAAAGTCAAGGCAGAATATCCCGAGATTGCCACAAAAACACTGAGAAGCCTGCTTCCATTTCCAACATCCTATCTTTGTGAAGCAGGGTTTTCTGCAGGGACAGCAACCAAAACGAGACTATGGAGTAGATGGGACATACTCAACACACTTTGGGTGTCACTGTCTCCCATCACCCCCGGATGGGACTGTCTAATCACAGGAAAACCAGCTCAGGGCTGCCACTGATTCTGCATCATGGTGAGTTGTATAATTATTTCATTATGTATTACAATGTAATAATAATAGAAATAAAGTGCACAATAAATGTAATGTGCTTGAATCATCCTGAAATCAACCCCCCACCAGTCTGTGGAAAATTTTTCTTCCATGAAACCAGTCCTTGGTACCAAAAAGTGCTTTACATTACTGCTGCCTTACATCACCGGTATTCAGAATAGCCCCAGACCAGCAACACTGGTATTATGTGGGCAGTTGTTAGAAATGCAAATTACCTGGCTCCATCCTGGACCTAAAGGTGGGGGGACCAGCAATCTTTGCTGTTACAAGCCTCCCAAGTAATTCTGAGGCTGGCTAACATTTGAAATCATCACCTTACTTATACCATTGCTTCTCAAACTTGGCTACACATTAGATTCATCTGGGAAGTTCTCTAAAGTGTGGATGCCTGGGTCCCATTACAGAGATTCTGGTACATATATTTGGCCTCAGGTATTTCTTGATCATCAACATTTTAAAGTTTCTGGTGATTTTAATATACAGCAGTATAAGAACAACTGCTTACAGTGTAGTATAAAACTTCAGATTATGACCTGTGGGCCAAAAGCATTGGAACATGGGGAACTTGTCAGAAAAAAGAAATCTCAACCACACTTCAAATCTACTGAATCAGAATCTTCCTTTTCACAAGATATGCCAAGTTAGTTTTATGTGTGTTAAAATTTGAGAGGCATCAGTCTAGAGACAAACACTAGAGCAGAATTTTTTGAAATGATGAAAATGTTCTGTATCTGTATTGTCCAATATGGTAGCCACTAGCCATGTGTGGCTGTTGAGAATCTGAATGTTTAGTTCAACAAAGGAACTGACTTTTTAGTTTTAATAAAATTGAAATAGCCACATATGGCAAGTGGTTGCCTTGCTGGAAAATGTAGAGATTACTTTAGGGGAAGAACAATTATTTCAAAGCATATTAAAGTTTGCCAATGATAGATACCTTCCAGCCTCATTTGTGTAGTAAAATGCCAGAATTTGAATGTTAGGTAGAAAAATTTTGTGTATGCCATTTTCTTTTCTGGATACTTAGTACCTTTATTTGGTACACAGATATTCCATAATCCCTGACACATTACTAATTCTATTCTCCATTCTCTTCCCAATTTATCTATCCATGTCTTATCTGAACAAAATTATTGAACCTTTACTAATGGGAAAGGATAAAGTCCAGGATTTACAGCAGAAAAGAACAAATTAGTGGAAGTAAGTTGGAGCAACTCAGAAGAGAGGCCAGTTCTAGAAAACCAGTGGAGAGGGGGATATTTGGGAGTAAATATGACTTTAGAAGATGCCTCACTTCATACCTACTTTTAGATCAAACTAGGGTAATTGTATAATATATAGATTAGGAGCCCAGAATCACTGGGAACAAGTTGCCCCTAAGTCCCACCATTTCAGGGGCCTTTCTGTAGTCAAAGAAGAACTGATGGCATAACAAGGCTTCTCTTCCTTCATCATATAGTAATAGAATATTCTCAACTTGTGTCAGATTGTTTAATAAAATATAATCAGTAACGGACACTTAGATAGTGCTCAATAAATACTGTTGAAATTTGCTGATCACTAACATATTTTTAAACTTCAAAATTATCACTTTGCCATAATTCTTTTAAAGCTATGGCCAGTAATTTGGTGACTCATACCAAGTAGCCAGAAAAGAGCTTTAAGAACTAGTACAGAGACACTTCTGCCAGTCTCTGCCAGTCTCTAAAGACTGGCCATTTTTCTGTATTTGTGGTCACATTAAAGTAGAGAAACAGAAAGCATTATAATAGGAAAGCTAATTTCATTTCCATGGGCATGTTCTCCTTAACACTCCCAGGAAGGCAGTGCTCTCTGATCTAAAGAGCTCATTATTTCCTGTGGGAAATAATGTTTTCTACACTGTGGCTTAAGTCAAAAATAAGTAGCTTAACTATAGAGCGTGTGCAGTCTTTCACAGGGAGGCCAGCAACACATGGGAGGTGAGCTCAAAGGCAGCGTGATCCAATGAATGAGAGAGTCAGTTTTGGGCTTGGAGCAGAGAGCAGCATTGAATTAAGAAAAAAGCCTCTGTGGTAGAAGAAAAAGTCCACAAATTGGAACCAGAAAATACATAGGCGGGAAGACAGAGAATCTGTAAAATTGTTAAGTACACTGAGAGATTGTTCTAGATTAGAGAATTAATTTAGCACTTACCAATTAACTGACGTTGCATGGGTTACTTAATCTCTAAAGGTCAGATTCTTTATATGTCAAGTGGGGATAATGATGTTACCTCCTCCCTAGGACTGTTGTGAGGATTAAAGGAGATTGTCCTATAACATATTTAGCACATACTCAATAAAGCATTGTTATTATTTTGCAAGAGACAGGAAGCAGTGTGAATGGCACAGAAGATACATACATTGCAGGAACTCATTCATGTGAAGAGTAATAAAATGAAAGTCTAAGAAAATGCAGCAAGTACAGGAAAGTTTTTTTTTTTTTTAATCTTCCCATTGAATAAACTGTCCCGAGAATTTTAGGACATGAAGATCCAAAGGACAGAAGAATAATACTTAAAAGTGCCATGAGTGGTTTGGGGACTTTTTGGAATTCTTGAAGCCATGTAGAAAAATTTGACTGCATTTGTGTATTAGCATTTGACAGTTATAGCTTAGATCAGATTTTCAAATTCAATTATTTTAAAATATGAGAAACCGTTGTTGTACAGGTTTTCTCCGCTATCCAAAAGTAAAGCATTCTTATGAAACGTTTTGTAAGGCAAAATGGCGTAAAGTGAAAAAGCAATTACCTTATGGCACATCTTTTTAATGAATGCACGAACGCTGAATGCTATTTTCACTTTTCGCCTTTTGTTGTTGTTGTTGTTAAAGCAAAAATTCTTTTTAGATTTCCTTTGGTTAGCAAAAAAAAGGTACTAATGTAGATCTTTTGTGAAAGCCAATTGCCATAAAGCGGGCTTTGGCAGAAAAGTGAGGGATACCTGTACATCCCTGGTGTTTGGCAACTTGCCCTTTTTCATGTAAAATAGTTTATCCTCAGGTTTTCATTTGCATTTCATTGGCTAAACTGTTTTAAAATGTTTATTGAACAAGTATATTACTCTTTACATGAATTCTGTGTTTACATGCATATTAGTTATCTATTGACACATAACAAAATACTCCAAAATAAAAGCAGTTTGAAATTAAAAATAAAACAAAAACACCATTGTAAAGTGTTGTAACCTACCTCAGAGTCCTCCCAAGATGAACTCATCCTTCCAGCAAGATGAACTGGCACCAAACCTGGCATGAACCCCACAGTGTGTCCTCTTGACCTTTCTGCTTCCGGGTAGGCCAGGCCAATCAAAAGTCCCACTGGGAGCCATGGGTTGAATATTCATGTCTGCTCTATCGTATTCATGCATAAACACAGGGGCTACAACTGCAGTGACTCTGCACCCAGATCATTATCAGCTGGTGGCTAATCAGGGCATTTTCAGCTGCAAGTGACTAAAAGTCCATTATAACTGAGTTAAACCTAAAGAAGAATTGGTTCACATCACTGAAACTCTGTTACGCTAACTTTAAATGTCCATGTGTTTAAAAGATGACCATGGACATTCTGAGACTGTCTCTCCCTCTGATCCCAATTGTGCCTTTTTCTGCTTCTTTCTTAGACAGGTTCCAGCAGTTTCAGCCTTATCTACTCACAGCTCCAAGTCCAGTAGCATGAAAGAATGCCTCCTTTCTCCAGAAAGAAATGCCTTTTTCACCACAGAAAAACATTTCCCACTAGAGTGTAAGCTCCATGAGGGCAGAGACTTTGTTTTCATCATTGTATCACCAGGACCTATGGTGCCTGTTATAAAGTAGTTGTTCAGTGTCAGTTAAATAAATGACTGAGGTCAGACTGAGCTAAATTAAGTCACCTGTCATCCCTGAACCAATCACAGAGGCGAGGGGGATGGAGAATACCGAGTAGGTCATAGGACCTACCTTAAATTTCACCAAAAGCATTGTTTGCTTTTCATCAAAACCTCTGTCTGCTGTGCATAATTGTAGTTAATACCATATTTTAGAGATGCATTTTATTACCTGTAAGACTGAGAGAGGGGCCGGCATGTTCATCTAACGACTTTCACTATTACCAGAAAAAGAAGATGTGGTGTTGGGAGGCTAGAGAGGAACAGACGTCAGTCTGCATAAGCTTTCCATTGCTCGCAGTCATACCAGAAGCTCAGATCTAGTCCGTGGAATTATTTTCTGAATGACAAAAAAATGCAAATGCTTTTAAGATAAAATAAGGGAAAATTAAGGGATGGAAAATGAAGCCTTTATTCCAAGGCAATTGCACAGGGGATTTAGTTAGATAAAATGTAATTACCTGAGTAGGAATTTGGCAGAATGCCTGAATCTCGGAGCTCTGACCATGAGGACGCTGATTATTGACTGATTCAGGGAAAGCAGGTTCACCTGGAGGATTAGTAGTGCCCTTTGCACCATGCTCTTCCATTTATCAGAACTGAAGTAGCTAGAAGTTGACAACCACCACAATGGTCCTTGTAAGGAGTATGATATAATTTTCTCCATAATTACAAATCTGAATCATCTAAAGTTTCTAAGGCTGTTATTAATGGTCCTGTTCTTTATGATCATTAGAGAAGTTAGATTATATTCTAACTCTCTTAAAATTGGTTTGGTCACTCTGCTCCAAAAGTAAAACAAATTAATCAAGTGCTTTTTCATCAACACCTCTGTGTTCCGTGAATGGCTTCATTCAGTGCCATATTTTAGAGATGCATTTTATTGCACATGTAATTTTCATATGTAATTTATATATGTATATATGTGTCAGCTATGTGTTTATACATATATTTATACAACATAAGAAATAAGTAAAAATTTTATAATATAATATTTGTATTTATCATATTTTAACATTACATGTCTTCTATTGCTTTAAGTAGGTTGTAAACAATTTGAAGTCTAAGACTAATCAATAAACTGTTCCTCCATAGCACTTTAATATTGCATGAAGAATATGTCAGATACCTACTACATAAATTCCAAATTAAACAGAAGAAATGAGAATTCTTATATTTTTACTACTAAAAACTTTTTTTAAATATGTGGTTTGAAGTCAAATAAACTGTATTCCTTATATAATTTGTTTTCCCATTTTTAATTTATCAAAGGTATTTATACCTGGCAAAACCTTTCTTAAAAAACCGTATCCCACTCCTTTTCCTATACTCAAACTGTTCAGGAGAGGGGGAGAGGGGAAGATTTAATCTTTGCCTAGTTGTATAAATAACTTTTCAGGTTTTTGAAATATTTGGGGAAGTATCTCTTGATCACCATTGAGAAACCTAAGGTTGGAAATTGCTGATAGAATAGGGCTTCTCTTATGAAAGAAAGGCAAATTCCCTGAATCAATATATGAGTAATAGCTAGTCTAGTGCTCATTAGTTAAACGTGTGTTAGGGAGATTATCCACTGACAGGAAATTCAAGAAGCATTCACCTGTTAAAGGTATTTATTGAGTCCTTACTCTGTACCATACTCTGGTCTGGGCCCTGAAGAACCAGAAGTGAACCAAGCACAAACATTCCCTGTCTTCGTGGAGCCTACAATCGAGTGATGGAGACAGGAAAGAAACATAACCAATCAATACAAATACATGTTAAATGGTGATAAGTAGTGATAAAAGCAGGCTGTGTCATCTCAAACAAATTGTCCAGAGGAAAGCAACACTGAAATTATAACATTTTGTTAAAGACTAAAAAAATGTGAGGAAATGAAATATGAAGAAGAGGGGAAAGTGCAAAGGCCCTGAGGTAGAAGTATTTCACAAACACTTGGGGAATAAGAAAGAGGCCAACACTATTCACTGGACTCCTCGGGTTTCAAGCTGAAGTTTAAGGTGATTTATTAAAATTCCACTGTGTAATTTCTCTTTTTTTCCCATCACTTGTCACTGATGAAGTCTATCTAAATCTGAAGCAGTGGCAAAACCTGTAAAAATTGTGTTAGAGCCTCTGAATTAGGTAGATCACAATTTAGAGAACTATCTTAAAGCCTCAACTGCAGCATGAAGCAAAAGATGAAATCGGAGCTTAATCATTCTGGGAATCGAGTTGTATAATATGATTGTATTGACGTTTGTGAATTATAATTACAAGGCGTCATGATTTCCAATTATTCACAGCAACTATAAAATTATTTACTCTAGTCAAAAGTCATAGATAATTTTACAACATAGAACTGTTTTTAATGACATTGGTAAATTTATACCTATAAGCATGTTGATTTTAGAATTGTAATAGCAAAAAAATAATTTTTAGGAAATAGAAATCACCAGAAAAAGACATGAGCTCCAAAAGGGCATGTTAAGAATATGTTAAGGGCATGTGTATATACATAGGCCAGATAGAACAGAGAGACGGATTTTATATGTACATATATTTGTTTACATACTACATGTTTTTACCTGCTGGTGAAATAAGGAAAACAGTCCTCTCCCTATATGAACATGATTTTGTTACCAAGTAGTTTCCCTTACTTTTAGGGTTTTGCTAAGTACACAGGGATGGAGATATAGGCAGCACATACAGAATTCTATTTAAACTAGAGAATACAGTTACTTATTTTAGTAGAAACAAAGGCAAGGCAGATTTATCCAGTTGATACCACTGAAAGTCCATAATTGAAATAATTTGATTCTGAAGAGATAGAATGTAGAAGCGATAAATTATGGTGTATAATGGGATGAAAAAAATAAAGATAAATTTTTGGAAGTATGGAAACCTGAGGGCTCACAGCCTAACAAAACAGGCCCTGGAGTCTGAAATTCTGGTGATAGGGCTCAGATATTATTGGCCCTTAATGGAGGGCAGAAATAAAAGGGATGTTTTGAAGGAAAAAGTCTGAGAACTAGGAAGTTTTCCAGGTATTTCAGCTAATATCACCATTTTATCAAAACTGCCCTGGTCTAATGCCATGGTGCATGTATATAGTCATTTTAAAAATTATTCCAAGTCTCTATTCACGAAAATCTCACTAATTTTACTATCTCATTGTCAATGACTATTGTGAAATGGCTCCACCCTCTAACAAAGAACCTCTTATTGCAACTGTGTTATTCATTCAGGGAATGGGCAAGACCCTTACAGACATGCCCTTTGGGTTTGGAAAGAGAAGAAACCAATAGATAAAGAGACACAATGAACAGACAATACCATTTTATCGTCAGACAAAGCCCAAAGGGAATTTAAATATTTAAACAAATATGCAGGCATTCCCCACTTGCAGGAGCCAAGTATTTTTTAGCAGAAGGGAATTTCCATATTGTTTCAACTTTGATACAATGGTTTGTTCTCTTTTAATTATAATCTCTAATGAGCAAATGTGTTTCATCTTTTTATTTATTTATTTATTTGTATTATCCATGCCTGAATAATAGTCTCCCATAAACACATTTTTTAAAAAATATTTTAAAATTTTAATTTAATTTCTGTATTTTTGAATTTAGATAAAACTTTATAAAGCAAAACAAGGCAAAACACCAAATTTCAAATTTGAAATGTCTCTACTTCCACATGTATCAGTGTCATTCAAAACATCTGATTAAGTTAATATTACTTTTGAATATCCTCAGAAAGAAAGCAAAGAAACAAAGAGGGAAACTGTAGATATTACTTTGTTAACATCAGCATTACTGCAAAAAATTTCTGCTTTACTGGAGAACTCTGCCTTTTCCATGGGGAGCTATTTCACAACTCTGTTAGTTGTAGAAAATGATGGCAATGCACAAATAATTCTTACTGGAAGACATGCAAATAAAATCTGTCCAGTGGAGGTTTATCTGCTAAAGCCCTTTTGCTTAGAATTAGTTATTTAATGTAGATAAGAGTGATGTATTTCAGTTTCCCCAAATGGAATCCTCAATACCCCACATCTCCTCACTCATACATAAATGCAAAATACCTGAGACAGTCATCATTAATCTAAGGTTATCCTAAGAGATCACTTGAAAGTTATTTTTAAAAACTATTTGCCTATTAACCTGAAAATCCAAGAATATCTAGCTTTCAAATTGGAGCCACAAGACCTTACCAAAGGAAAAAAAATGCAATGATTGAATGCTAACAGGTACACTCAATGCTCATTAAAGATGAAGGCCATTCTTGGAAGTACTCTCCTTAGACTTGTTTGAACATTGAATTTCATTGGGTGTGCTAAATATTACAACATGAAGGGGAATCCAATGGTCTGTGGAATATATAACAGAAAACAGGCTACACAGTAACTCACTAAAAACTTTTTATTCCATCCTTTGATGGATGGAATCAAAATGTATAGAACATTATAGAATTTGATTTGCAAGATAAAATTATATGAAAGCATGAGAGAAAAACATTTACTGCAAATAGTCAAAACATGGAATTCTTAGGGACTAAAGCTGATTATGAATCAGACCTGTCTTTCTACTTACTAATAATTTCATTTATTGTGATAAGTTTTGCCATCCAATTTTTGCTATTACTGTATAGATTGCTATGGAAGAGTCACACTTAAATAAATTGTTACACATTTGTTCATGGATTTCTTACAAGTAGTATGGCACACACTACTTGTGCTCAATGAGTGCTCAGCAGCTACCTTTTTGTATGCTGTGGTTTAAGAGCGTAAAGCAGAAGTTGCAAACCAATGCCCGAAAAGACCAGGTAATGAAGCAGATTAGTAAAGCAAACTGGGAACAAAGCTCTCCAGGGTACTGGTGGTTGAGCAATCAATTGGAGACTCTAAAACATGATACATGTGGTGCATCAGATCTACAGGTAATCAGCAGTCACTGATGGCAGTTGGGTGCTGTCACACAAGAATGTGGGACCACTGTTGCTGGATCTCATTTTGAAAAAGTTTGCCTTCTATGTTTTTTGTAAAATTTCCAAATTTTGGTAACTGATTTAAGAAACAATTTTCAGCATGTGTGGGCCAATCAGAACAAGTCTGCTTTCCAAATCTGCTTATGGGATACCTATGCAAGACCTCTGGTTAGGAAACCAGAGATAATCCAAGAAAAGCACAGAAGTAGATGGTACAGTGAAGATATAGAAAATTATGTAACTTGGAAACCCAGGGACAGTTTGACATGAACTTTTATGAAACATGGCATAAAATTTTCAGGCCACAGAATCCTCTTTTATCTTGGCCCTCACTGTTTCCAGGAACTAGTAGAAGGTCTGGAGTTGATATTCATCTTTATTTCTATCTATGTCTATATCTGTTTCTGTGTCTGTATCTATATCAATACTGATGTACACATCATTAGTTAGTTAATTAATTAATAGTTTAGACCAAATGATTTCTAAGTTTTCCCCTACAACTTGTAATCCTTAAATCCACTTGATTAATATGAAATGATTTCTATGAGAAAACATGGGGAAAATTGTGATTTATTGGATATAAAGAAGGGAAGTCAAAGGTGACTTGGATCCTTAAGTACTTTTGAAGGACTAATACAAGAAATAGTGAGAAATGAATATACAGGGAATGGGAATTAAACAGCAATTAGATATTTGGTTAGTAAAGTGGAAGATTTACTGCTTCATAAGAGTAAATCTGTTAAGGAGGTTATAAAAGTTGATGATCTTTAAAATAATATTATCCAATGCCTTTTGTGGTATTTAGCCAGTCACCCAAACAAGATGGCCTTATTATTCTTTGAAAATCTACATTTATTTTCAAACACTATTTTCTAAATTGTATAAATCAAATTATAAAAATTAAAAAGTTATAGAGCTGTGGTGCTTTCAGCGGCTGCTGTGGCACCAAGGGAAGAACCATAAGGGCACAGAGATTGCAGAGAGGGACTGGGGAGAAGAAGTGACTGGCAGGTTAGGGAGATGGGTGACTGGCAGGGCAGGTAAATGGGTAAACAACCACATGGAGAGTCATCTTTCTCACCCTCAGAAAAATGATTTATAAGTATGAAAGGGGAAAGACTAGGAAGGACCCTGAAGTTCTGCATTTAAATTGGAGGTAGCCACATGAATTTATGACTTTTACTTTTAATATAGAAATAAATATGTATGTGTATATATACATATATATAATGATATGTGTACATTTTTGTTTGGCTCTATCCCCGGAGAAGATTAAAAGCCGGAACAACTCAGTAGTAGTGAGCACACCTTTTGCCCAGACCTTGGAGAAATGTCTGATCACAAAACTTGAGTAGGGAAAAATAAAGATGAGCCTGGAGTATCTTGGGCCAAAAATTATTTAAATGCTCAAAGAATATGTCAAAATGACTCGGGAATCAGCTTGCAGGGATTTCCATTGACTAGACAGGGGTTATTTAAACATCAAAATAAATAATGATGCTAATAGATTATAACTGAATCAAAGAAGAAGCCAGGAGTCCATATTCATAAAATCAATGAATAAATGAAAAGCATAAATGAGGGGGAAGAGGAAGCCCCGTATTAAATCCATTCCATAAAATGAAAGACCTGTACTCTTTAAAACAGTCATGGTCATGCAGACAAAAAAAAGATAAAAGAAACTGTTCCAGATCAAAGGACACTAAAGAGATATGACAAGTAGGTGCAATGTGAGTTCCTGGACTGCATCATGAGTCACAGTGAAAAGAAACATTGTTGGGACAGTTCGCAAAATTTGAATTAGGTCTGTAATTTGGACAATGGAGTTATATCAGTGTTGATTTCTTTTTTCTTATTAAATTTTTTTATTGTTGTTCAAATACAGTTGTCTCCGTTTCCCCACCCCCCCCCACTTCAGCCATCCCCACTTCCTACCCTTCATCTTACCACTCTTTTTGGTTTTGTCCATGTGTCCTTTATAGATGCTCCTGAAAACTCTTTCCCCTTTCCCCCCCATTATACAGCCATACCATGTTGAATGTGCCTAATCTTGTCAGTGCTGATTTCTTAATTGGGATGGTTATATTGTGCTATGTTGGAGAATGTCCTTGATTTGGTGAAATACACAATAAAGTTTTTATATGTGATGGATGGGGTATCATATCTGCAATTTTTTTCAAAATTCTTGTAACTTGTGGATATGTTGAAAACAATAAATGAAAATTATAGAACTAGAAGTTACTTCTAATATTTGTGGTGAGCTGATAATAGAGGTAAGGGGTTGGCATACAGGAAAAAAATAACACATTGCTATAAGTTTAAATCTTTTCAAAGAAAAGAAGACAAAATTTTACTAATTTCACTTTCCATTTATAGTTATAATTATATTTTACATCATTTATTCCAATAGAAAAATTTTGACTACTCATTTCCCAAAACAGCTTAATTAAATGTAAGGCAGAAATGCCAAGATTGGGTTGACTTCAATGTTTTTGAAAATTTCCCTCAGCAAATTAATTTCCCATAGATATAGAAGGCTTAGTCTGGACCACCTAAATGCTACTCACAAAAACAGAACTGTAGGCACAAATGTTCCTAAAGTAAATGATAAACACATGAATTTACCAAAGAATATTTTCATAATGCTGTAACTTTAAACTTCCTCATGTGTTGAGAAAATATCTTTTCAAATAACTCTGGAACTGCTTAACATGAAAAATGAATGTGTTTTTGTGTGGCGTTTATGGAATTCTGGCCACCAAAGAGACATTTACAACAATTGTAAATTTGCTTCTGAATTGATCCCCTATGACCCTAGTGTATTTATTTTTATCCCTTGCTAATTTTTTTCTCTCATAAATAATCCTGTCTTCTTTATAGAACTTAACTCTTATTGCATGTTTTTCCACTAAATGCATGGCTAACTTTAAATTCATGTTAAAAGGCAATGGGAAGTCACAAGTAATTCTTTGAACCTATATATATTTTTTACCTATCTGTTTATGCTCACTTTTGTCAGATTTTCTCCATATCTGGTAGTTATTTAATTCAATTTAACTAAATATCATGGACTAATAGGTTAAGATCATACTAGAGGTGGCAATTGTCATAATTTGTTTTAAGCCAATTTAAACTATTTCCGGGAATAAATAACATGTCACAAAACAATGTCATGCTCACTCTTTTAGATGTCAGTTCATGATATTCCTACTGGCAAGAACATCCTGGGAATTTCTCATGTAAGACCACATTATGAATAATGAAACATGCAGTCGAGGCATTGGCAGGAAATTAAATATTCTACTTCTGTGAATACTTAAATTAACTAAAACATTTCCCCATTTAGGAGAATTTTAAACAATTCAAATTCTATTCAGTGTCATTTATTTATGTATTTCCTTATATAAATCAGGATCATCACTGATTTACGTCCCCATCTGTTGGTAGACGCCAGGTTTGGAGAGTTGCATCTTCTATCCCACCTTTCTTGGCTCTAGAGATGGGAGGACGGATTGTCAGGCACCATGCATTATACCATGCTGTTGGCTCACAGGTGGGCTTCAGTCCACTTGGGCCCATGAGCCTGCAGTAGGTATGGGCTTGGGAGTTGTAAGATGAAAACCTTCCTAAATCTTTATGGATATGGTTAATGATGTCCCCAAAGTTAGTTACCAGGACTTAGAAGCCATAGTTCAGCAACAAGAGAAGCCACATTCAGCATGAAGCACCTCTCACAAAACTAGAAGATTGAACAAATGAAGGATAACCAGCCTGTGATGACATCACTCAGTGGCTGAATCAAGTTTTCTCTTTCTCTGTACTTGTCTCTTTTTCCCTTTCTCTTCCAGCTTGTGCCAGGCAGTATATCATGTAAATTTTTATCATTAAAGCCCTTTTACTTTTAAGAAAAGTGGCCCAAATCACAAACTGAAACAATAAAAAGTTATGTTCAAATAAAATGTATGTATAGAGTAGCACATGATATTTTTAAACTGTGGGATATGAAATGAAATATTCTTATACCTTAACCATGCCTGATAAAGGGCATTTTAATAAATCAACATTAAAGACAAGGAGTATAAATCTGATGCTAGGTAAGAAATAAATAAATGCAAACCCATAGAAAACTAAATGGTAAACATAACCTTAACTTCCTAACAGTCTAAGAGCAAATTTCCAGTAAATCATTGGAGGAATCCTCCATCAGCTTTCTGCAAGGAGAAGAGGTGGTCTCCCAAACCCAAACCTGTATGTCCCTGGGCGAGAAGATATCAGACCAGCAAGAAGGGACCACGGGTACTTCTGGGGACATAACTGGGCCATTATGAGCAAATATTGACTTGAATATTCAAAAGGTACCCAATTATTTCTTAAAAAAGGTGTCACCCTTCTTACAAATACCAGGTATGCCTGTTTACTGCTGGTCCCAATGGCTTAAGGCTTACTTACAGCTTTCCTTTTTCAGTAGAATTACTTTGGTTTAAAATACAATAAAACAATTAAATGTCATTTTAAGGCAGAGAAAACAAACAGAACCCCAAAACAGGAGTCCAGCTCTGAGCCTCAGTTAAAATCGACTTTGCTTCCTAACCTTATGAATGGGGAGTGGGGTGGGGCATCAGGAGGCACACAACTATTACCCAGAAGTCACACAATCATGCATATCCTGTATTCTCTCTCCTTCCTTCTGGTTTTGCAGAAAGAAGAAAGCAACTAGGAAAATGATTGAAATGCCACTTTTAAAATATAAGAGAAACAGAATTGGAACAAGTCACAGAAAATGCCTAGACTGAGACTTGAGGCAGGAAAAGAAACCTGGGCCCTGGCTGGTGTGGCTCAGTGAATTGGGTGAGGGCCTGTAAACCAAAGGGTTGCTGGTTCGATTCCCAGACACATGCCTAGTTTGCAGGCCAGGTCCCCAGTAGGGGGTGCACTAGAGGCAACCGCAAATTGATGTTTCTCTCCCTCTCTTTTTCCCTCATTTACCCTCTCTCTAAGAATAAATAAATAAAATATTTTAAAAAAGGAAAAAGAAAACTGGGTCTCTGTGGTTTCCAAGAATCACAACAAAAGTACAGGGTACAATTGGCATCAGTGAGGGCATCCAGTCACTTGCATACTGAAATTGTAAAAGTGGCAAGAAACATCTGTCAGGATTTCAGGGTAGTAACAGAGTTAAGTATTAATTCAACATAGTTACGTGTGTCAAATGGACCATGGGAGAAAGACCAAAAGAATATTATTAAAATCAATCCTGCAGATTTGGAGTAAAGAAGGGGGTAGTATAATAACTGTGTTTCTAAATTATCAGGATCTTTCCATCAAAATGAATTTTATATGATAAATGATATTTTATACTTGTTACACAGTCCTTTGCTTTAAAAAAAATAATTATCATTTTTCATCCAATGATTGAGAACCATCTATTGATCCAGCACTGATCGGACACCTCAGACCAGGGGAAGGGGTCAGAGGAATAAGTGAATGTGCTGTGTGCATGTGTGTGTGTGCATGGAGGAGAAGCTGTTAGATGGCTTTAGAGGTCATGCAGCATGGCTTGATATTATAGATATAATTCAAGAATCACTTCCATACCCTATCTGGCTCATGGATATTATGGATTTACTTCAGCATCTCCAGACACAGAAAATTCTCTGCTTTAGAAACCATCCTACTTCATTTTCAGAAAATATAATGACAAAATACGTTTCCTTCTTATGAAGTCAAGTTTCACTCTGTAATATTCACCATTAGTGTCCCAGAGCTAAACTAAATTATTAAAGATGTGCACACACACACACAAGCATAATACCTAGAACAAAATAGCTACATGATTTTTCCTTAAATCTCTTCCCTAATGTGAAACTAAAAACTTGTATTATCCTTCTAGTTATATCCCAGATATGGTCCAGTTGAATCCTCACACTATTCTTCTTAGGAATGGCAATATTATCCCAAGGCGTGGATACCTGGCACAGAAAAAAGTACAGTTCTCTCCGACCATTTCTTTCTACTTTTCCTAATGTAATTGAGGATACATTAAGATGGAATTGAATTGACACCAAGGAAGCATGTCTGCTGGGATAAACTATAAACCAAAGGATAAGTGAGAAATAAAGACATGATCAGGTATGAAAATTGAGTGTAAGCTACCATTGGGAGCCATGTATACCAACTGCGTCACATCTGCAGAACAATCTGAGTTGTCTGGCTTCCCTAGGCAAGAAAAGCTATCTTCTTTCAGGTACATTATTGTTCTGGCACTGTTAACTTTAACCTATAACAAGGTGAATTAATATTGAAGGGGTGGGAGAGAATTTGGCTTGTTTTAGAATTTCATTCCTAAAACACTCGTGAATTTTTTTAGGATTTCTTTCTGTCCAGGCCCACCTGTGAAAAGAAAGGGCCAACATAAAATTTCTATGGGTCCCAAAAGGGGAGATTATAAAGAGAGATTTAATAAAGAGATCTGATGGAGAAGAAAGACTGGTGATGAGCAATGAAAAAGTAACAAGACATGACCTGTGGAAAAAAGGGAGAATTTCTTCAAAGGCAGTGGGGATAAAGGTCTGTGAGTTCCTTGGATAGTGGGGACATCCACATCCTTCCTGACAGCTGTACTTAGAAACGATCATCATATCCCAGTGTGGTCTGTTTGGTGCCAACAGCTCAGGGCAATTTTATCCATTAAACTCTTTGAACACCATGTTTCCTAAGGAGATGGCAAAACCTCAGAAGGCATGACAGTGCCATGCCCTGAGGGCATCCAGATCTGAAGTTCTAGGACTTCCAGCCAGAGGGAAAAAAAAAAACCGAAAAAACTCCTATGACCCAATTCCATCCCAAACAAGCAGAATTACTGCCTTCAAAGGATCAGCTAGCTTGGACAATGAGCATTTACTCACTTACCATGTGGGCAAAGACAGAGACTTCTCCTTGAGGTCCTGGATTATATAAGAATGCCAGGCTTTCATATAATCTTGGAGGATGGGGTGGTGAGGGATCACCAATAAGGGTAGTGGTTTAATTTCCTGCCTTTCTGGTGGTAGAGATCTTGGAACAAATTAAACTTTATTCAGTAAAATAAAGAATATGATATTCCATGCACCCCTATAGTATATAAAATTCCAACTATACATCTTCTCAGAGGCAGGAAGGAAGAAACTGGTATTTTAGTAAGTCAACTTACTCACTCAAACTTAGTAAAACTAGGACTCAGCCCCTGATTTCTAATCCAGTACTTTCCACCCTCTTTGTATTTGTTCTTAATTTTGACATTAGACATTCTAAATAATTTCTAATGAATTAATATTTTAATGATTCATATTCACTCAATTAAATATATAATTAACAAAATTATATAAAAACAAAGAATACAGATATATTCATAAAGACACTAAATAGATATAATTTCTGAAACAATATTATGCACAAGAATTTTTACTAGGTCCTCTTACAAGGTATGGCTTAGAACAAAAAGATAAATGAGATGTCTTTTAATCCTTAAAATGTACTTAAAATATGGTGTGTCTATGGGCAATTAATAAATAAAGAGGCAGAGACAATAATTCAGGGAAACTATATGTATTTTTTAAACTTAGTTTTGAGATAGATATGCTAAGTTAAACCAAGTGTATCTGTATGATAAAGACACACATATCTCTAAAACTTTTGGAATGAATAACTCTTTGCAAAATATCCAACAGAACTAATGCAGATAAATAACTACTTGTCATAATTCTTATATCCATCATGTAAAATAATTGAGGGCCTCTCTTTAATTCCCCCAAAGCAGAAGAATAACCTTCTAAAATAAAATAATTATAAAAAATAGTATGAGAGTTAAATTACTTACATTTTGAGGTAACCCATAATAATTTGACATGATGAACTTAAATAAAATGTATCTTTAATATTGGCATCCAAATCAATGTTAATAAAGCAGCAAACAAAAAAACAATTAGCATTATAATTAAAACCATATTATTTCAGTTATTGCCAACAATAATCATTGATCTGAGACACCCACTTTCATTAGTTATGAGTACCTATTGGTGATTCTACTGTATTTGAATTTCCAAAACTATGTTTGAATACTTAGTATATTTTGATGAAATTTCTCATGTTTTTACATTACATGTTGGGTTCAAACAAACCTTCAACAAGCTGTTATTTGGTTCTTATTAAACACAAAGTGTTACTGTAAAGTGAATCATAAGTCCATTTAAACATAGTGTAATGATTTTTACGAAGAAAATGAAAACTTCTCCAGATAAAAGATAAGAAGGTTGATGACAAAGTAGTAAGGTGTTAGCCATTTCCCTTATGTTCCTTAAACTCTCTCTCTAGGATGCTGAGATCACCTCATCTCAACCAGCCAAACTAGTAATGAACCAATGCAGATTATCTTTGCAACAGAAGTTAGAGGGTTGGAAAAGGTGAACAGTTTTCTTGCAATCTGGTGGCTGCTCTGAGGAGCTAGAAGTTTGGTGGCAACTGGTGTCATTTGCTGGCAGTTGCCAACCAACTGTGCATTGCCTTGTGGAGGAAAACAGTTCAGGGGAGTGGGAGAAGGGAGGGGTTTATATATAAAGCAAACTCTTATAACTCCAGAAGATCAAAGCCTGAACCAAACAGGCGAGAATTGTTCACTTAGAGGGTCATCTAAGGAAGAGCTATCAAGGGGAGTTACAAAGCTTGCTAATTCCATTTGAGATCTAACACTAACCCAGAAAATAATATAGAAACCAAGCGGCCTATTTCCAAGCAGTTTAAGATAATGTGTTACATTTGTCTTCCTTCTGTGGCAAGTACCAACTATGTGGCCACCTTGCTTGAAGAGATAGGCCTCTTGACATTCTGGTTTATCAGAGAGGATGTGTTTCTAAAGTAGAATAGAGGTAATAATAATTCAGAAAAAAAGTCAGAAAATCATGACTCTGAATATACCATCAAGACTCAGAGCCATTACAAAGAACATTCCATTAAAAAAATGGTAAAAAATAAGAGAAATAGAAACCCTGTTTTTCCTGCAGCACCTTTATAAGCGTGCACAGAAGAAAAAACAATAACTGGACCCACTGGAGTGTCACTGATGTAGACAGCTCCCACATAAAGTATAAATCTGATGTTAACAGAAGGACCAGATCTTACATATAACATGTTTCAAGAATATTTGTTGAATGAATAAGTGGGGCAGGTTAGTAAGGAGGAACCACTCCTGAATTCTAGAAAATCTAATGTGATCTGGGAAAAAATAAATATGCAGAGAGTTATTGACACTGTCAAACACTCAGGGGACCAATGGGCCATCATCGAAGTGTGCTGCTTTTCTGAAGCAAGTACACAGGAAGTGACAGCCCACAGGGGCCACCATCCTCTCCTTCTGATTTGACTGAGAATCAACAATACGACCAGATGAGATTGGGGAGGATATCTAAAGAATATTTAAAAGTATCCAGCTACTAATAAGCATGAAAAACTAACATAAAAATTTCAAAATGTTAATTTAAAAACTAAAATATAAGAAAAAATTGACAATAAAGTGTCAAAATATTGGAAGTCAGTCTCATTGTGTACTAAAGAGAAAACAGGGACACTAAGAGTTATGTTGAGACCTACTAAATCATCTAAAATAAAATTAAATTAAAACATAGGATAATTGAAATGAAGAATTTAAAGAAGGAAAGGGAAAAAAGAGCCGCAGACGAGCCATATGCGTCCATAGGGAATTTCTAGGGACAGTCAGACTTCCTGGATTAATACTTTCCAGCTGAGGCAGCTGGTGTTTATACTTCCAGGGTGGGGAACAAAAGGGGAAAAATACATGTGGTATCCGTATGCTTTTCACCTTTATATTTGAGCATAGAGTCTCACATCTCATCCACCATATCTCTGGTGACTTCATCTTTCTGTGGGAACCACTGCACAGGGCCCAGGAGTATTCCTAAGTCCAGTGCTTGTACAGCTGAACAGCAGGATGGCAAGCCCACCACCACCATTGCCATGATTGTTACAGCGTGTAATCAGAAGACATCTCTGGTCCCCTAGATCCCTAAGAAAATCAATCCACAGCATGTAGAAATTCATGATCGGGGAAGGTGAAGCATACTGGAGGTTACTGGCTAAAAAGAGGACCGTAGCAGTAACACTGACTACTGACCAAACGAGGAAACTTTGATACTATACTTGCTATAGTACACTAGAATTGACATGCAGGAGAGAGGTCCAGCAATAAAGGACTCAGACTCAAGTAATTAAACCGAAACCAGTGTATCTGACAGGTTCTTAGTGTGTTGTCACTTTATTCATGAAGAAAGCGCAAGAAGTAATAAGGAAAGATAACACTGCTATACAAGTGGGAGTTGGTTTAAGGCTGAATGAGAGAGAGTGACCGTGATAACGTGACAGAAGTGGGAAGCATGAACGTAGACAGTTGACTTCAAAAACTTTGGAGAAAAAATAAGCATGATTTTGTATCTTGAAATTCTAAAATGAAAGACCACTCAAACAGAATTTAGAAATTTTATGATACAAAGCTAAATTATCTGCAAGAGGAAGAAATCAGGGAGATATCAAAGAAAAATGGAATCTTAAAAAATGTTCAGAAAGAAAAAAGAATAATTTTACAAAATGCTCATGAATTTACTGAGTCATGAAAGTCCTAGGGTAATGGCATGATTTCCCTGGAACCTGAAATTAAAAATAAAATTAAGACAAAAGCAGAGTAATGAACGAGATGAGCTGTTTTCAGGGAGAACTCGCTCTGTATCTGACTAGAGTGCCCGTCAGAAAGGTGGGTCTGGAATGTGATTATAAGCAATAAATGCTTAAACCTACCCAACTATATGCACTCTAGAGAATGGAATGTGTTCATAAAAGTGATGGTTGGTTAGCACAGAGCCTGAAATTCATGGCCTTAGAAACCAAGTGCTTTTTAACGCATCCTTATCACTACCCTGCTCAGATGCCTTGCTCTGATCTGAGCATTCTACCTCCTTCGTTAGTTCCTTTCTAAGCTCCTTATTGTTTGTGTTCATAGACATTGCTGACTTTTTCCTGAAATGGGTTTTATGATCTAGCAAATGTAGAAGTCTCATTGCACTCAACAGACCAGGATGAAAGCCTTTACTTTTTTAATTACCAATTATGTAGTCTGATGGCTAGTTACTTAACCTTAAGTTAAGGTTGTTATGAGCAAATAAAAGGGTATATGTGAAAATATTTTGAAAACTATAAAGCATTATCCTGATGTCAAGCATTTTTACTTTAATTTTTATGACTTTCTGAGTTGGATATCTTTTCTTTTTCATGGATTTTTATGCTTTTACACATGAAGAAACTAAGAAACATGTTCCTGTGACGTGACCAAGCCCTACACATCGTACTGAATATTGGAATTTTGCACACCTGGGTCAAGCTGAGTGTGGTTGTATGGCTGCTGTGACAATGTGCTTTTGTGCCCAGTTCTAAAAGGAACCTACCTGCAGTGCAGGTTGGCCTTCTCCAAAAATGCCTCTCCACTAGAAGTTGGCAGAAGCTGATGAAATGGCTCTATGTCATTAAAGGCACACCAAGCATAAGCTTGCCTAATTAATAATTTTCAGAATTGTTTTCCTTTTCCTCTTTGCAGGTGTTGAATAGAGTGGTTCTGATTAAGCCATACCACATCGTGAGAAGCGTCGCTTCACAAGGGTGCTACATTCTGTATTTTCTCCCACTTTGATCCCTGCTCATTGGCCCCTTTGATCTCTGAACAGGATGTGCAAGGTTCACTAATCAATGCTTTCCCTCATTTTTGTTTCTTTGTCTGTTAACTGTTTACATTTAAATCATTGACTAGAATAAGTGAATATGTATGACCTGTGTCTTTTTCCATTTGGGGTTTACGTCTTCAAAAGACAAAAGGAAATGAAAGGCCTTCTAATTTTCAACCAAGTTTTCATTAAAAGCAGAGTGAAGCAAGATTGCAGAGGTGGTGCACACTTCTTTCTCTTTGGAACTTTGGATCACTTTGTAGGGAGTATTAGCTGGTAGAATAGAAAATCAGGCCCGTTTTTAACCCAGCCCAAATCCATGCAAACTAGAAACCAAGTCCCTCTAATTTCAGGTGCTTTGGGAGCGAGATGTACCAGCAGCAGGCTTAGTGATGAAGCTGTGCCATGTGTTGCCCTTTCTAAACACTGAAAGGTTCCCTCTCAAGAGACTCATGATGTGCTCGGATGGGTAAGAAGCCCATCAGTGACAGGAGAACCCAGGAGACAAAACAAACAAACAAACAAACAACTACATAGTGTCAAATGAGAAGCACAGATAAGTGCCGTAGAATTTAAAAAAGCGGGTAAGCCCTGAAAGCTGGGTAACCAGGTGAGACTTCTCAGGGGAAATAGGTTTTGTTGGGTCAAATTCATTCCCAAGACTGGAATGACTGTGCAGAGTTCTAGAGATGGGAATGCACAAGGTGCAGGTCTTAGGCCAGAGGAACTTAGGAGTTTCCCCAAAGACAGCCAGACAGATACTCCTAAAAACTGCATAATCCACATGGTTAGGCAGGACTAGTTTAAGATCTTAACTTTTACTTTTAACTAGTTAGGACAAAAATAAGAAAATTATTTTAACCACTGGGAACTTCAACTTTTTTATTTTTAAGAATAGACCAACCACTGTCAAAATTCTATGTATTAAGTAAAAGAACACATGTCCTTACAGTCTGCTTGTCTCCCTCTTTTCTTTCCTTGTGTTTGTGATCTTGCTGATTTCAGTAATAATTGTCCAGATAATTGTCAAAGGAATATTTCCAACATATGCAGATATATTTTATACCACTCCTCCTCTTTATAACCATGTGAAAAATCGATTCTTGTTTGAAGGTGATCCATCTGTTGCTATTCCTCAATCCACCCACGCACCAATTTTTATTAGAAAAGAAAAACTAAGGACAGATGTTAGCATTATTTAATTACTCTATGAAATATTCTATTTTTCATTTATCTTCCATCAATAGCCCATCAAATCTGACACGGCTGGTAGCTGATTATTGAACCCTTTCCCCTTTGGTGCAACATACCCACATCCAAGGTAGTCCTTAAACCTTGACCAGAAGAAAACAAAAGAAAAAAAAGTCAACTTTTATAGTTGCATGTGAATAACTGTAGTAAAACTACTTAAATTTTTAAACTTGTTCATAGAATCACAAAATCATAAGTTGTTGGATATTTTGAATGTAAGATCTAAGTGATATTAGACTTTATAATGTTCAATTACATGAATTTTCAGATGAGGAAATTGAGTCTCAGAATAGTTACATGATTTGCCCAGAACATTTTAGCTAATTAAATCCCAGACTTTCTATTCTTCTGTGTGTGTGTGTGCACGTATGTGTGTGTGTGTGTGTGTGTGTGTGTGTGTGTGTGTGTGTGTGTTCTGGATCAAGTTTTCCTCATTTATTAAACAAAGGAGATATCTCTGAGGGTTTATCCAGCTTTAAATTCTATGATCTCCTTCTTTGTGAATCTTGGAAAAATCAAAGCCTAAAAAGCAGATGACAGCATTCTAATTCCAGTTTATGAAGGACCACACTAGACTGTTCCCCTGTGGTTCAGATGTTAAGTGCTAAATGGCAGAGCCAGTTAATGCCCTAGTTGTTTGCCTTTGGAGGTAAAAATACATCTGTAGGTCTCAGCCAAGTTCCTGTGGATATTTGTCCACATCCCTAAAATACCACACACATTTGGCAAGAAGGACAGATTATGTCCAAGCAAAGCCCAGATCTTGAATAGCAGGAGTATTTCGAGTAAAGAACAACATACAATAGCAAAGCTCTCATTCTTGGATATGTCATTTTTCTTCCTAAATTTCTATAATATTCACTTCCTTTTTACTTTTTCTGGCTCTCCCTACCTTTCATTCCAAATTACAAAGTTGACTTTCATCTTAGAATTTATATGAGATAGGATAATAGTCACTATTAAACAAGTCATTGTTTTTTCTTCTTTCTCCTTAGGTATATTTTCCAAATTGTGTCTAAAATGACAATATGTGTATCAGATGTGCCCTTTCATTCCATCCCTCCTCCCGTTATTTCTTTCCCTCTCTCTTTCTCCCTACCAGCTCTCTGGATGAGCATGTAGAGAGTGAGCATGCATGTGCTTGTGTATGTGTGTGCCTGTAGATATCTGTTAGGGTTTATAGACTTGTCTAGATACTTACTTTTGCTTAGCACATGCAAAATTCCTGAGATGCAGTTGTAAAGAAGGAAAAATGTGGGCCTGGCACCACGTGTCATTCTGTATTATCTATTTTTCCTTTCTGCCTGAAAAGCCATGGATTTGATATGACTCCTTGGCTGGCCTTGCTTCAACTCTCCAAAAACTTTGTTCAACTGATAATTTGTTACTTAATTCACACTTTGTGCTGAACTGGTCTTTTTCAGAAATGCTTTTATGCTTCACGTTCATGATTCTTCAAGTGTATTCCACAAAACATTCACTCTAAAAAAATGGTTTTTGAGGGAGGGGAGACTTGGGCCATCAAATGAGTCTGAAATCAACTGAACCCAGTCTGAGTCCTGGTGCCAAACAAAGCAAACAAACAGAAATGGCTGTCAAAGAGCCCTAGCCACAGTCGGGGAAGCTGGGTGCACTGGATGTCAGAACATGTGAGGGGTTATTGTTATGCTTTTCAGGGTGATCATTGCAACACGGCTGTGCAGGAAAATCACCTGATTCTATTTTTTATTGTTGTTCAAGTGCAGTTGTCTTTTCCCTCCCTATACTCGTATTCTTAATTAATATGTGCCATGTTTAAAGGTGAAATATTTCAAGTGTTATGATGCCTAAACCCTCATTTCAAAGGATTGTAACATAATAAATAAATTTATGCTTTATATCTAAAACTAGAGTATTTTCATAAGCAAAATATTGTTCTGGAAAAATGCTTATTATATATTTAAATACTATTATATACTTACATAAAATATGCATATTTATATATCATCACTAAATATATGTTTGCATATCATATATTAATATAAATACATGTTTATAAGATGTATTTATTACATATAAATCAATATATGTTGTACATATAGCACATATATTTGTGCATAACATATACATTTATATGTTAGGTGTGTTTATAGTATATACATATATTATATATCTGTATATAGTATAATACTTATATTATATATGTGTGTATGTCATATATAATTATTGCGCAAACATAATACCTAAGTGTATACTTTCTTAACTGGACCATATATTGCTTATATAAATCATCAGTAAATATATAATACAAACACACACAAAACATGGCTGTGAAGATTAAGTAGACATTGTTATTATCTGAAATACATTTACTTATTTTTTGCTAAACCATTTGAAAGTAAGTTGCGTGCTAGATTCTGACCAGCTCTGGGCACATAGCATTTTTAGGTACTAGGAACCAGTGTGGTAATAGAAGAGAATCTCTTCATGCGTAATTGAGTTCACTTTCCAGGAAAGAAAATGCTGTTACCCATTACAGTTTTTGATGCAGGAAAGAAAGACCAATTTGTGCGGTAGGGGGGAGGGGGCATGTTGCTATAGTAGACCAATTTGGGGCCTTCTAGACTTCCACAGGAAGTACCTCGCTCCTTACCGCACCCCTTAAACTACTGCTTACAGGGAACGCACTACTAATTGCAGAGTGGTAAGGGTTGGGATGTATGATGAAAAGGTTTGTTTTTGGAAAGAAACTTCCTTATTTCACTTAGGTTCTTGTGAAAGATATTTCTGATGCGGGCAAATGAGCCAGACAAAGGCTCCAAACATCTAGAACGTAAAGCAGAAGCAAGTGTTAAATGGTCATCCAAAACAGATAAACACCAATAAAAAGTAACCCTGCAATGTGACTATGATAAATAAGATCCTGTAATTTTATTTTACCTATTTTTTTCCCCCTGTAGGAGCAAGAGATTGATACCATACTGCTTTGGGAAAAGTGAGGGCTCTGAGGTAGTTCCTTTTTGAAGATTTAGGCAAATTATATGACTTTAGTTAACTACCTTTTTTCCTCATTTACCAGATGAAGATAGCAATATCAATTTAGCTGAGAGTGTCTCTGTGAATTAAAAATTACTTATGAAAGTAATTATAAACTACTTTGTAAATACAAAGTGCTATATAAATGTTTAATAATAGTCCTTTGAACCACACGGCACCCCCTAATGGGAGCTTATAAAAGAGTTCCTGTTTAGCTTGGATTAATTCTTCTTAAAAATCTTACCCTTAAATGAAGCAAGATAATATGACTGGGAAAACATCAACACAGCCATAGAATATTCTCATAAATCAGGAAACATGAAATCCAGGGACTGTGCTCCATCTTTCTTTGAAATACATTTTTTCTAAAGTAGAACTGAAATTAATTTCAAAAAGGGCCCTGAAGTCTGAGGAGGAGCAAGATCACTGGATGCCTCAGCACAGGATCCCCTTGATATTTCTTAGAACCAGAGAAAGGAGGGTGAATTAAAGGGGTGGGACACATCACCCTACTTATTGGCATAGAGAAAGGGGCCTAAACACTAACGTAGACATGCATATAAATTCTCTATTTGTGGAGTAGATATCAAGAATTACAGTAGTTCCCTTTGTCATTTATATGATTTAATCCTTACATCTGCCTTTTAGGGGACACATTATGTTTACCAAGTTGTAGATGAGAAAACTGAGGCTCTGAGTGGCCAAGTAATTTACTCAAGTTTATGTGACTGCTACACAGCAGGTCTAGGACTAGGATATATTATCTCTGCATGAAATTTGTTAGAATGAGAACATAAATTAAAAACTAAACCATGGAGTGTGCATTCTAAAGACTCTTCCTTTGGGCATTGTTCACAATGAAACATTTACAGTCTTACCCTTCCAATACATCTCTGTGGGTGCATAATAAATTTTTCTTGTTGGATATGATATTGTAACTAAGCATTTGCCAACTTAGAAATCCCATCATGTTAGTTATCTAAATATTTGCATTTCTTTCAAAATGATTAAATATTAATTGAGCTTTACATTGATCATGTATTATTTTGCATTACACAGTAATTGCATTGTATGAGAAATTAAAAGAATGGAGAAAAGATACAGTATTTGCTCCCTAGAAATATCTACAACCCCAAAGTTGGGTTGGACAAGCTACAGAATGTTGGGCTGTGGGTCTAAAAGACGGTATCAGTTAACTATTTAAATAAACATATCTTACATAAGATCTACATCACACACCATTCAAAAATGCTCTCATTTGCTTGCAGAGATTGAATTATAGTAGTCCCTCTTTATCCACAAGGAATATGTCCCAATATACCCAGTGAATACCTGAGACTTCAGATAGTACCAAATCCTATCTATACTATGTTTTTATTTTCCTATACATACATACCAATGATAAAGCTTAATTTATAAATTTAGGCCCAGTAAAAGATAAATGACAATAACTAATAATAAAATAGAACTATTGTAACAATATATTGTAATAAAAATGTTGGGAATGGGGTCTCTCTCTTTCTCTGATGACCCTTATCTGATAACCCAGAACAGTTACTAACTGATGGGTAGGAGGCAAATACACTGGACAGAGAAGATCACATTCCAGACAGTATGGAACAAAACACTCTGAGATTTCATCACTTTACTAAGAATGGTGCACAATTTAAACTGTAAATTATTCATTTCTGAAATTTTCTGTTCAATATTTTCATGCTGCAGTTGACTTCAGGTAACCGGAACCTCACAGGGTGAAACCACAGATAAGGGGGGACTATTGTAATGTACATAAATGGCGGAAAAACATCATTTCTTTATATCTACTTTTTCTCTCTTTTCCACTCATAAGATAACTCATCAAAATGAAAAGAGGAAAGAGGGAATTGAAATTTGAAATGCAAACAATGTATAAAGCTCCATAAAGTCTTTAATTTTATGGACTAGCTGAATCACAGCCAAGACGTTGAAATATTTTTGAGTTAAACTGAAATGAGAGAAGAGCAGAAGACTGGTGATGGGCGGATTTCACATTTTTAAAAAATGGTGCATTTATGAAATTGCAAAATAACATATTCACATAATTCTCAAAAACTTTTAACACAGCAAATTAAAGTCATGGCTTATAAGAGTTCACTAGAAGCAAGCACGGATTTGTTAAAAATCATACGATGCAAGGTAGTGGTTTTTTCTCAGTAGTACTGGTTATTACCATTAGATCAGTAAATCAAGGAAGTGCTGTTAATACAATGAATCTGGATTTCAACAATACAAAGGCCACAGTCTGACATTGTGTTCTAAAATGACTGAGGAGCCAGAGTGTATGATTTCAGGGCCCCATATTCGCAATCTCTGGGCAAGAGCACAGGTGTAACAGGCATATAAGAACTAGTGCACCACATGCGGGAGGCTACACTGCCCTCTGCCTCCCAAGGAAAGGTGCCTGTCCCTCAAGGCAATTCACTGCCATCTGCCTGAGAAGACAACTGTAGAAGTCCATGGCAGCCATGACATGAAGGGTGCCTCCTAGAACCATGCAAAGCTCATGGTACATAATCATAAGCAGTAGTCATTGTGTGAGCCTTCAGTCCAAAAACCCTAGAGACTGAAAGCCAGATACTGTCTATTTATCTCAGTCCTTCAAGCTATTTACTAAAGGAAATGATTCATTGGTTTCTTTACCTAACTCAGTGTCAGAAACTTTTCACTTCCTATCCTCTTTATATTTGTACATTTATTTATAAATAGGAATGTACTACTTACTCATATATCACATACTGTATGCAACATTAAAGTAAAATTATAAATGATGGAAAAAGAAATATAAACAATTCCAGTATTTTCTCCTGACACTCTACTTAGAGGACTACTGATTTAGACCCCCTAGACTTCGAATGGCGGGATGAGGGTAGTCCTCATTCCTTGTCAGGAAAAGGAACTTTTCTTTCCATGAGCCGTCTGGGTGTGTGTGTATATTCCCATACACGCACATGTACTCACCAAATGAGAATGCATGGTTGGGGTGAGCATTCAAAAGCTGTGACACATGATCTTCTTAGAATAGCTTATTTGCTAACGTTCAGGTACTTCTCAAAAGAAGAGTCATATTGGTAAACTACGGAGCTGAATATTTCAGTATTCATGCTTAATTTTTCTGAGATGGCCTAGTCTCTAAAAGTCATGTGATTGTCTCTAGATGAAGTAAACTGCATACCCCAGGAACTGAGTTAGTTACATCAAGGAGAAAAGAATCCATCGTACTTCATTTGCCCACCATAGAAAACCAACTTTAATTTCTTCCATAATCTGTACTTTCTACTTATTCACAAACGTTCTTACTACAATTGTTACACACTAAACATTCCCAATACCATAGTCTATAATGTTGCAAACAAAAGGATTATGACCTCTTTCAGCAGGTTTCCTGCTAGACTGAAGCAGGAAGGGGAGATGGATTATATGGAGAAAAAGCCTTGTTTGAAAACATTAATCTTCGGTAATTAGTAACTGAGGAAGGAAATGCAACCAATACATGAAAGTTAAATTAGCTTCTGCAAAAACAATCAATTTTGAAAGTTGATTGAGTCCTACAATTTATCTGTTAACATAAAATAGCCAGAAAAGTAAAAATAAAATTTCTAACAATTATTCCATCAACCTCAAATGAAACATCCTTAATCAGAAGAATCTGAGGAGCTCCTTAGACAATAAATTTATATGCCGTGTGTATGAGTGTTTATTTTTTCAGTGAAAAGAGTTAATAAAATTAATGTCTTCAGGTGCCAGAAAAGCAAAGGTATCTGAACCCAGGTTATTGCTTATTTTAAATGTTTTGAATAAACTTCCCTCATTTTTAATGTGGTTTCTTTTCGAAATATATCTCCATAGATCACAAATGACCCATATTTATTCTCTCATCTTTTATTTGTGTGTTTTGTAACTGTGTATTCTGTGTTTGGGGGAAGACATCCAATTGAACCTGGTAAAAAATGAGAAGTGTAGGTGTAGGTGTGTAATTAACAAGAGGCTCATTAAAAATACTCTTTTCAAAATGTGAAAATATAGGTGCTGAAAAGGGAAAACCACTGGCAACTAAATTTGCAATTTAAAAAAAGGCAAATTCAATATGTGTCAGATTTAACAAAGCCACTACTAGGGGACCAATTTCAGAGATAAAAGATAAAAGGCCAGCAATCCACTTTGCCCCCAGCAGTTCGATGAAAGTTGTGTGATTCCCATTGCTTCATCGGGTAACTACAAAGTAGTTTTCTCCCCGAGAATTCAGTTATTTTGTGGATTCTAAACTATCTGACTGTGGAATGAGAAAGGCCTATTTGAGTTTGATAAAGGAGATCTAAAACGCCTATGTTCCTTCTAACACACAGCCACTGACAAGCTGCAACTACCAGTAACACCTGAACTCACACATTCATAGACCAAGCATTTGGTAGAGTGCTTGGCAATTTGCATTACTAATATGATTTTGCCACTTTTCCTGCCTGCCCAATCTTTGCCAAATTTTCTTTTTTCACTACTTGTTCCAATTTACTCTGATGATCAGAGTGCTTCAGTTTTTATATTGTCCTGGTATGTTTAAAGTTCTGAGTCACATTAAGTTAGGCAAAACTTAATGACACTTCTAATGGTTTTTCTGGCAACCAAGAATTATCCTTGCAGATCACTTTAATTGTTCAATTGTCAAAGTTAGACGTGTCAATGAGTTGCTTAGTTAACTTTTATCTTGTCGGGAAGTCCCTGAAATCCTTACTAAGGTATTCATTAAAATTGTGGGCCAGAGTTCACTCTTGTTCCTTTTGACAAAATGAGCTCCATGTTCAAACAACAGATGTGATGTTGAAAGTTTGCATCGTTGGAGACAGTCTAGGAGACAGGTGGAAAAGTTGTAAACAGGCCTGTGAATTGCTTTGGTGGACACAGATTTACTTTGAAGATTTCACTGAATCGTTTTAACTTGTAAGCTACTCATGGCACAAGAAAGCAAATTTACCATGCAAACCTTAACCAGATACTAGCTACAATGGAGGGACCTCAACAGATTTAGATGTGCTGTTCAGATAACTCTCTTGAAAGTTTAGATAATTGCCTAAAGCTTATTTCAAGCTATGGAAAGACTTGACCCTCTTCCTCACCCTCTCTCATCTTTTCTTCTTTCTTTCATAATCCTCTCCACACCACTCTGATCTTTTTGTCATTCTCCAGATCACCCTCCTTTAAGTCTCCGTTTTATCCTGAATTTCCACCAAAAGACCTTCCTGTGCCTGCAAACTCCTTGTTAGAATGCAATGGGTTTCCTTATTATGCATCTCTAATACATCCAGTGTTTTCTAGAGTCAGATTTTTGGAAAATTTATTAGTAGGTCTCTAGAAAAAAAAAATAGCTTTTTAGAGAAAGATTCTAATGAAGAGATGTGAGTAAGAGTGCCTACCTTCTAAATGTTGCTATGAAAAGAAAAATATAGTGGCTGGTCAATGGAACATTCACAACTACCTGTAAATCTAAGACATTTGCCCTGCACTGTTCAAAATGTCAAATGAGTATCTGTGAGTAATGTGTAGAATTCACATTTAAATAATTCACATTCAAATACAATATTCCTCACATTTAACTTTCTGAAATATCTTATAACTGTTTTTTTTTTTTTGAAGGGGTTTGTCAAAGTCTTTTATCTTTATGTTAAAAAAGAGGCACCAAGCCCTTGAAAAACAGCAGATAAGTGTCTAATCCTTCTGATAAAAGGAAACATTTTAATCAAACTCAGTAACTCACTCTCGATAAAGGTGGTTAAACTGTCCTCCTGAAGAATTAGCGAAGTTCCCAGGGTTTGGATGCAGATAGTGCACTCTGACACTGCAAACTGCTCACCTTTAAACGTGTAAGGGCATTTAGATGTGATATTCATTCACTCATTCATTCAAAAAATACTAATGTAGTACCAATTAAATGCAAATCAAACCTTCTCTCCAAAGAACTTTAAACTCAATAAGGGCAATAAAGAATTTTCAGAAACAAGTATAATACAAAGTAGAAAGTGCCACACACCCGAAGAGAGGGATAGAATGAGAGCCACGGGCATACGAAGAACAAAAGGTCACATCTAGCAAGGAAGACTTCTCGGATGAGCTTTATTGAAGCTGGATTTCAAGAAAGGGTAAAATTTAAATATCTAGGAATATCTAGGGAGAATAATACTCTAAAATCAGTAACCAGCTTGTACTGGTGAGTGCAACACAGGCTAAAAATCAAGTAACTTAGCTTGTTATACAGAGTGCTAAAGGTAAAGTAGTGAAAGATTATACTGCATTACAATGAGTTGTGATGGATCCCTGGAGGCGTAGGTCAGAGAGCATTAGTGTCAGGCTTCAGAGTTTAAACTGACTCAGTAGGTGGCTTGGAACCATCAAAAGCTTGTGAAAGTACAGTAATTTTCAATCAATTTTCAACAAATGGGGAAAAATAGTTTTTTTAATAAACAGTTGGATTTCAACATGCAAAAAAATAAGATAAATTAAACCTTTACCTCATACCATACACAAAAATTAGACCCAAATGGCTCATACACCTGTACATAAGGGTTAAAACTATGTCGTCTCTATAAGAAGCGAGGAAATTGTCATAATCCTAATTTAAGCAAAGAATTCTTTGAACACAAAATGTATAATACCTAGATGAAAGTATGGGTAAGTTGGACATAAACCTAAAAATTTATTATTTAAAGTCAAAAACTCTGGTACGAAAACGTATAGACAAGGCATATTGGAAGGAGATATTTACAAACAATTAATCCAATAAATGACTTGTATCTTTAATAAGTAATGTGCTCTTCCAACTTAATAATAAGCCAAATGCTTCATTTAAAAGGGGAGGGATTTGAATAAACATTTTACTAAGGGAGATGCACAAACGGCTATCACAAAGAAAGATGCTCAACCTCATTAGTCATTAGAGTAAAGGGAATTATGAAATGTTCAAGGGACTGACTTATTTAAGAAAAAGGAGAACAAAACTGAACAATAAAATGGTAATATATACATATCTATCAACAATTGCATCTAAAAAACAAACTAAGCAAACAAGAAGAACAGAGACAGAATCATGGATACCAAGAGTGTTTTGATGGTCACCAGAAGGGAGAGAGGCATGAGTGAAGAGGTGAAGGGATTAAGAAGTACAAATAGATAGTTACAGCATAGCCATGGGGATGTAAAATACAGTATAGAAAATGGAGTAGCCAAAGAACTTATACACATGACCCATGGACATGAACAGTGGGGTGGGGATTGTCTGAGGGAGTGATGGGTACTGGATGGAGGGGGACAAAAGGGGAAAAATTGGGACAACTGTAATAACATAATCAATAAAATATAATTAAAAAAACACAATGAGACGGAACATCACACTGTTTAGAATAGCTACAATTAAGACTGTAACAAGCATTGGTACAAGTGTAGAGAAACTGGAACTCTGACACTCCACTGTAGGAAATGAAAAACTGTACAACTGTTCTGGAAAACCGTCTGGCAGTTCTTCATGTGGTTAGGTATCAGGTTAACATGTCATCCAGCAATTCTACTTTCAAGTATATAGCCAAGAGAAATGAAAACATATGCCTACATAAAAACTTGTAAGTATATTTTTACATCAGCATTGTTCACAATAATCTCAAACTGGAAACAACCAAACATATATCAATTTTTGGATAAACAAAATGTATATATCCATACAATGGGGTATGATTAACTATCAATAAATTCTAGTGCATAACTAAATATTAAAAATATTATGCTTTTTAAATATTAAAAAGCTACAGTGAAATGACCACATATTGCATGATTCCATTTACACAAAATGTTCCAAAAAGGCAAATCTATAGAGACAGAATTATGTTTTTCAGGGGCTGCAAGGAAGGAGTGAGAATTACATATGAACATGTATAGGAGTCTTTCAGGGATGCTAGGAAGAAGTTGAACCCAAGGAGGAACACACCAAAAGACATCATAATTAAGTTACCCAAGATTAAAGATAAGGAGAGAATCTTAAAAGAAACAAGAGGAAAGAAGAGTGTTACCTATAAAGGAGTGCCCATAAGACTATCAGCTGATTTCTCAAAAGAAAACTTATAAGCAAGAAGGGGCTGGAAAGAAGTATTCGAAATCATGAAAGGCAAGGGCCTACATCCAAGATTTCTCTGCTCAGTAAAGCTATCATTTAGAATGGAAGGGCAGATAAATTGCTTTCAAGGTAAAGTAAAGGAGTTCATTATCACCAAACCCTAAGGGACTTATCTAAGAAGAAAATCAAAACTATGAACAGTAAAATGCAACAAACTCATAACTATCAACAACTGAACCTAAAAAACAAGCAAACAAACAAAAAACAGCCAACTAAGCAAACAACTAGAACAGGAACAGAATCACAGAAGTGGAGATCTCATGGAGGGTTATCAGGGTAGAGGGGGAGGGGAGAGAATGAGGGAAAAAGTACAGGGACTATGAAACATAATTGGTAGGTATAAAATAGACAGGGGGAAGGTTAAGAATAGTATAAGAATGGAACTTATATGTATGACCCATGGGCACGAACTAAGTTGGGAGAGAATGCTGGAGGGAGGGGGCATGCAGGGTGGAGGAAGATTAAGGGGAAGAAAAAAAAGGGCCAACTGTAATAGCATAATCAATAAAATACACTTTAAAAAAACTGCATGTTCATAGAACTGTTTGTGAGGAAGTTTTGTCAGTTAACTGAAAAGTCATAGTGTCTTCTCAGAGGGGCAGGTCAGAATCCAGCCTGCTCTGCTTCCCTGGTCACTTCTATAGACTTAATATGCTTTAGTTTTCCTAAAGCCTGCTTTCCTTCCTTCCTTCCTTCCTTCCTTCCTTCCTTCCTTCCTTCCTTCCTTCCTGCCTGCCTGCCTGCCTGCCTGCCTGCCTGCCTTCCTTCCTTCCTTCCTGCACTATCCTATAGGCCAGGTTCTGAAGTCACATATACATGTGCTAGACTCTTGGATCTATCACTTTGGGAAAATTTATTTAATCTCAGAGCCTCTGTTTTTCTCCTTGATAAATAGGTGATAACATTTATCCTGCTGAATTATAGTAAAGACTATAGGTGATTGAAATGTTGGGCTCATAACAATGTTTAATAAATATCAGCTGTTATTAGAGTTTCCTTTTGAACTAAAGAATAAAACCATGCCTTGAAGTACATTCTTTAATATTAAGGTCATATGATTTGTTGAAACAACTCAAAAACCAAATTCCTGACAAGATCAGGAATCATGCTGGAGCTATTTCTTCCTTTCCTGTCTGTATTTGTCTACACTTTGAGTCTTTTTTTTTTTTTTTTTGGCAGGAAAAAAAGTCCTGGTTGAAGTGACAATGTCAGCACTGAGTTCACTTCATTAGGTCTTCCACCCTGAGAGGAAGAAATATGGCTTTGGGGTACATACCACCTTGAGGAAGCATGCTTACATTGCTTTGCAAAACTTTCATGATTTCAATGTTTCAGTTTAATAAATGCATATGGTAGAGCTCCAATCATTGTGGAGTAAAGAAAACCCATGAACTTTGACTCTCACAGGCCTTGATTTGACTCCTGACTCTGCTGACTCTCATACGGATTATATGTATCAAGACACAGGTGCCTCTTCTCTCTATTTCCTTATCTGTAAGATGGAAATGACAATGCCTACTTTTCAGGGGTGTTGACTGTATTGAATACATGAGATAATTTTTTAAAGCTCTGAACACAGGGCCTGAGACTTACCCAAGAATAATCAAGGACTATCATTTCTTCCTTCTTCCTTGTTATTCTCTCTCTCCTTAGGTAATAGTAAAAAAAAGGAAAAGGGGTATATGATAGTTAACATTTCCTGAATTTTCCAAAACAATTTCAATTGTATTTTAAATTATTCTCATAAGGGAATATTCATATTTGTCATATCTTATGGCACTACCTTTGATTTTTGAATCTGCATTCTTATAATCTGAAGTAATATAATTTATTTCATTTATTAAAACAATTCCTACTTTCCTCCACTTTTATGTCTGTCAGATTACAAAAGGAACCCATGCTTGATGTAATTAGAGAAATAATAGCATGCAGAGATGCATCAACACAACACTAACCTTTGACACACTCCCTCCTTCCAACAATGGCCCCTTGGAGTAGCCACTGGTGTGCATTCCTCTCTCTTTTCATTTATACATAAACCCACAAACATGTCTTAGGAGGAAGTTTCATTTGCTTATTTTTCTAGAAAGAGAATAGTTAAAATACGTTATTTTACATCTTGGTTTTGGAAGCATAATATATTATAAAATTCTTTACCATCCTTGTTTAACATATATCTTAAGATGAAGATCAATAAACATAATTTTCTCTCTCTGCTTCCTTTTCAGTGTTGCCCTTTGCTTTCATTTTTATGCTTATATTTTTATGTAAATTATTATTAGATATTCTTCTTAAGAATAAAGTTTTGGTCAATTTGCTTTTAGGGAACAGGATGGGGGCAAGGTACAGGAAAAAATTTTTTTCAGTCACCTAACAGAGTTGGAACTCTGGGCTCATTTCTCTGTAATAACTCCTTATCACATGACATAATTCTCTTCCTCTTGTCAACCCCCCTTCTTGATCTATTGATTTGTTGATGTTAGGGATGACCTCACATCATCCTCTTACCTCAGTGGAACAAAGCAGATATATAGAAAGTTTTAGGAAAAGCTGTTGAGGGAAATAGTTAAGAACCTCAACTTTTGAGATCAGAGTGATTTGGGTTCAAATTTACTCTCTTTTATCTACTACTAGCAAATGACCTTAGCCTCTCTATGACTTATTTATTACATATATTAAAAATGGAAATAACATCAAACTCATGTAATTATAAAGATTAAATGGATAAATGAATACATATGATGGGGTTCAATAAATGGTCAAATTAATAAATGAGGATGAAAAAGAAAAAATTAGGAGTTTTGTATAAATGATCTTAGGACATGAGGAGATCTTTAGGCTCTTTCTAAACCTTTGGCAATTAAGGTTCTGCTGTTCTTAAACTTCTGTTACTCCTAGAGGACCAGTCAACTTCCTTCTTGTCTTGTGTGGACCTGCCTTGGCAGATATGTTCAAACTCTTCTCTATCTTGTTTCAAAAACTTGTTTTATCTTAAATATTCCTCCCTACCTCTAAGTTTGAGATCACAGTTAATAGGTACTAATGGAAAGTAGCCAAAACCCTACCTTCAACGTCTAGCTAAGAACTAAGATGATGCTCACTTTCCCATAGCTCAAGCCCGGAGCTTCTCTTACTGCAGGGTGTCTAAAAGATCACTTGAGCTAAGAACCATATTTCTGGTCAGTTCAGTTCCCTTAGGAAATCTTGGGGAGAAATAGAACCTGAGGCAAATAAATTTATCACACTACTAACAGAAGAAAAAAGAGCAAAAAATAAGATAGAAGATAAAAGATGAGTGGGTGTTAATAGGGAGCTATGTGATATGGAGCAAATTGCAAGTAAATTATCTGCATTCAGTTCCTTCAGTTGGAAAATAGGATTGGTGCTTATACCTACACAGTTGTTATAGTTAAATACTGTTGTTTATATAAAGTGACTGGTATATAATAGGTAATCAATAAATATAAGTAATATCAAAGTAAGTATTTTTAGATAGTAGCATACATTTTAAAATACTTAACAGTCACCCTGACTAGTGTGGCTCAGTCTGTTGAACGTTGTCTTGCAAAATGAAAGGTCTCCAGTTTGATTTCCTGGTCAACGCACATTCCTGGGTTTCGGGCCCAGTCCCCAGTTGGGGTGTTTGTGAGATGCAACCAATGGATGTTTCTTTCTCACATCAATGTTTCTCTCCTTCTCTCTCTCCCTCCCTCCCCTTCTCTCTGAATAAATAAATAAAATCTAAAAAAAATAAAATACATAACAGCCTTCCTGGGAAATTAATGGGAACATAAACACATGATACGTCAAATGTGCACCTAAATTCCTGCCTTCTAATAACAGCAGAGTGCTTGTTAGACAGGCTTTTTAAACTTCATTTAGAAAGAAAAAAATGTTTAATTGTTTTAGTAGAAATTCCAGAAACAAACTATGATTCTAGCAGCAAGAAGGCAAACAAGGTGAGGGGAATCAAGAAGTTGAAAGCAAACAAAAGAAAACATTAAGAGAAGACCTAATCAGCACATGTGCTTTGGCCAAAGAGGAGATAGGGCTTAAGAGATTGCTGGACAAAAAGTAAAAGGATTTGGTGACAGCCTGGATAAGGAGGAAGAAAGAGACACTGTGTGTTTAAAAGATATATGTGATAATTAAGTTCCTAGTCATGACAGAGAAACTAAGCAACCGATGGCTTCTTTATTGAAAATAAGTTGATCTAAATGAAGCTAACTGTATTTACTCAGTGCATCTTAATACTGCTCAAAGAAAGGAGGGTACGTATGATGTTGGGGAGAAGAGAGTAATTTATTATTTGCTTGCCATCAGTGGGAAAATAAATGACCACAGAGTATTCAGTTTTGACTCATTATAGTAGTTACATAAATTTGATTTGAATAGCAGGTTAATTAGTCTGATCACCACACTATGCTAACTGTAACTTTTTTTTACATGTATTACTTCCTTTAGCTCATCAATGATTATTAATGCTTGTTTTCTTGTTGTTTTGTTTGTTTGTTTGTTTGGGCTTTTTTTCTTTTTGAGAAGCCAAGAATTTTGGGGAGGAAAGCAAGGATTGTCTTCTAGAATTCCATTAGTCTTTAATATGGGTTGTTTTATGTTTTAAAGTCCTATATAGTCTCAGTTCAGCTAAGGATGAAGTCAATTTACAACAGAATAATAAAGTAAAAAAATAATATAATAAAATATTATCAATATAAAATTACTTGCTTTAAAAACCCAAGAAAACCTTAAATTTTTTTGATTCATTTCTATAAAATAATAGTGAACTTATAGATGGTTACAATACCAGATGATATTTGCTTGCTGAATTTTCATTTTCTATTTAAATAGGAAGAGCATCTCAAAGAAGAAAAGCATTGTTTCTGCTTAGGGAATAGTAGCAATGGAGCCAATCCTGGATTGAATTCCAGATTTGTTGTCTCCAATCTTTATGAAAGGTAATGTAAAAATCAGTTAAAACTTCACTGTTTTCTACTCTACAAACATTTTTAAAGAATGGTCAACTATCTTGTTTGTACAATTGCAAGTGTCTGATTTTGCTCCCTCACACCACCACCCCACAACACAGACGTTTAATGATTAATTGTTCTGAATCTCATTGGTTGCTGGCTGGCAGTCCGGGCCTCAGTACATAATCCAAAAGAACACAGCACTGTACTTACTGACTGGCCAGTTCTTTGACTTAACTTTGTGTTTTCTCATCTTGATTAGAACTGACCTTATCTCTCTATAAGACTGATTAGGAAAAAAAGAAGAAGAAGAGGAAAAGAAAGAAAAAAAATAGATAAAATGTGTAAACTCTAAAGAACTACTTCAAAGTCCTGGGTGATGTCATTGTTTCTGGCCTTCATAGGATCAAAATATCATCTTAATCCACTGACAACTAATAATTGCTAAATAAATGTCTAATATGTTGCTAGTCTCCTTTGTTAAGTAAAAGAGAAAAAGAAGGTGTGCTAAGAGATCAGCAAGACAAGGATCAAACCCCAGAAGTGTAGAGGAGTAAATGCATTATCTTACTTGCTTGTAAAGGTTATCAAGAGCATACCAAAGATTGAAAGCAGAAGAGTTTAACTCCTTAATCAGGCATAGCACAGTTTACTTGGAAAATATAAGTGAAGAGAATGAAGCAAGAAGTAGTGTTAACAGCCCTTACCTGTAAAAGCCTATGATAAATCCTGGCCTTATATGGAATTTATTGCTGGAGTTTTGTTTTTTTTTTTCCCTATTCATGGTTTGTAGCTAGAATCCCATTTCGACCTTCTGCAGTTAAAACCCAGTATCAAAATATTCACTGGCCCCATTCCCTCTTTCTGTAGGCAACTCTATTCCTTTCCCTTAGGAGGTAAATGTGAAGGTAGGAGTGAAGAATGTGAAGAAAATGATCATACAAGAATTAGGGAAGATGTTACCAGAAGTACCAAAAGACTAAGAATGTTCACAACCCTATCTGTGGTAGAAAGTGAACTTCACTTCCCTTATCTCTCTACTTCATTTAAAACATCTTTTACTTTAGCCAACACGAAGGGTGTGTATGCGTGTGTGTGTGTGTGTGTGTAAGAAGGTTGTCTAGTTTAAAGATATTCTATAGAATGTCCCTGGATCAGAAACTTAATCACCATTCCCACCTTTTCCTTCCCATCAGTCAAATCCCCAATTTTTTCTAATGTGACTTCTTTATCTCTAAAATCTCCTACAGTAATGCAGACAGTAGGTGGGTGGCCTTAGGCAAATTCTAGACTTCTCTCAAGGGCAGAATCTGCTAGATAAAATTGAAGGTGTTACCACCTGCCTCCTTCACTTGTCTTAAGGCATTGTTCTCTTTTGTTTCCCCAGCTTCACTGAAGTATAATTAACTAATAAAATTGTATAAATTTAAGATGTATAATGTGATGATCTGATATATGAATATATCATGAAATTGTTATCACAACAAAGTTAGTTAACACATCCATCACCTTACCAAAATTACCATTTTCTGTGTTTGTGTGTATGTGGTGAGAACATTTAAGATCTCCTGTATTTTGCTTTGTATAATGTACACTTTTTTTGCTCGAATTTTTGAGGGAAAAATAAGGGTGCGCATTATATATGGGTAGTGCCTGATATACCTTGTATCTGTTCTTGTGTTTTGTAATTATTTGTTACATAGAATTTCTTGTACCATAATATGTTCAAAAATAAATGCTAAAATTCCTTTATAATAAAAAAACAAGTAGTGAAATATAAATAAATAAATAATTTGAATTGAAAATTAGAATGAAAGATTTTTTCCCCCTGAAAGTTTGGGCCAAAAATATGGGTATGCATTATACATGGCAAAGTCCAGTACTCTCTCAGTAAATTTGCAATGTACAGTATGGTATTGTTAACTGTAATCTCCATGTTATACATTGCATCCCCATAACTTATTTATCGTATAACTGAACGTTTGTGCTCTTTGACCAGCTTCTCCCTGTCTCCCCCACCCCTCACCCACTGGCAACCACCATTCTAATCTCTGTTTCTACGACTTGGGTTTTTTTAAATTCCAAGTATAAGTGAGATTATACAGTATTTGTCTTTCTCTAATTTATTTCACTTAGCATAATGCCCTCAAAGTTTATGTCATGTTGTCTCAAATGGCAGGATTTACTTTTCTTCTATAACTGAATAATATTCCATTGCACACCTCTAATCCATCTTATTTATCCATTCATTTGTTGATGGACACTTATGTTGTTTTCAAGTCTTGGCTATTTAGAATAATGCTGCAATAAACAGAGGGGTGCAGATATCTCTTTGAGATAATGCTTTTATTTCCTTCAGGTATAACTAAAAGTGGGATCGCTGAATCATATGGGAGTTCCATTTTTAAGTTTGTGAGAAAGCTGTGTACTGTTTTCCATAGTGGCTGCACCAATTTGCACTGGTGCCAACAATGAACATGTTGACATTTTCTTGACATTTTCACCAAAAAAATTGCTGTTTCTCCCCACCTTTTCTTTTAATAAGAGCCACCCTTACAGGTGTGAAGTAATTATTTCATTGTGGTTCTGATTTGCATTTCATTGATGACTGGTGATGTTGAGAGCCTTTTTCATGTACTTCATTTCAATGTATTCCTTAAAAAGTTATCTATGTAAATATTTTGCCTACTTTAAAATTGTTAATTTTTGCTATTGAGTTCTTTATACATTTTAAATATTAATCTCATCATACATATGGCTTGCTGATATTTCCTCCCATTCCTTAGATTGCTTTTTTATTTTGTTGATGATTTTCTCTGCTGTGCTGAAGCATTTTAGTTTGATGTAATTCACTTGGTTGTTTTCACTTTTGTTGCTTGAGTGGCATTTAAATTGCTGGGCAATGGGACAGGTGCAGAGCAAACAGAAACTATAGTGTAGTCACTCCCCTGATTTTTTTTTTTTTTTTTTTTTTCCTTTTTTTTTTTTTTTAACCCAACTACCTGAGTAGCTCTTCACATCATTCATACTATTTAGCAGGTTCTCACTAAGAATAAAACAAAAGTATAAAGTCCTAAATAAAAGAATAAATTCTAGAAATCTGTATCCTCATTGAACAAAGTTAAAATTTTCCTAAATATTGAAAAATTGAACCTAAATAAGGTCAAGCTGTTTCAGTAAAAAAACAATGAATCACCTCAATACAGTCTGAACTTTCCTTTTTACTCTCCCTGCCTAGGTTCCCTCTTTTACTTGTGGCTGTTTCAATGGCTTTTTAAAACTGGTCTCTTTTCTTTTATCTAATCCTCTTGACTCCATCCTGGCCACTGACAGCAATCTTTTAAAAATGTGGATTTAATCCTGTCATTCCCTAGGCATCCCTTAAAATTTACTGTGCCTACCAATTTCCTTCAGGATGAAATTTAACCTCCTAACCCTGGTATACAGAGCTCTTGGCCTGGGCACATGGCCAGCCTCATTTCACAACGGTCTCATTTCTTCTTGTGCTTCCCCCAACCTTTGCCAAACTCCGCCATTGTGCAGAGCCCCTTTCAATTTCTCAAACACACTACTCTTTCTCTGATCTCTGGGACTATTTAGTGTTTTTCTTCTTTATTCTTTATTACCAAATCACTTCTTTATTTACCATACCCTTCACAACTCATCACTTTAGAGAAGGTGCCTGCACAGCCTTCCTTGACACCCTCTTCCTCAATCTCAGATTCAATTAGATCATTTCCCTCAAAGCTCTACTGACTCTGGTATTGTTTTGTAAGAACACATGTTGTTCCTTTTAACATGAGAGCATCTTGAGGGCAACCATTACAGTCTTTTCATATTTAGGTATCATGCAAAATAGATGTTCAATAAACATTTGTCAAATGGTATAATCAGGGAGATGATATCTTAAAGATGATAACTTTGTTTTATAGAGTACTTATTAAATACCAGGAACTGTGTGTGGATTTTTAAATTTTAATCCTCTCAAAAATTCTCAAAGGAGTTTCTATTAACATCTTCATTTTAATAAGTAAGGAAATTTAAAAAGTAAGAAAAAGGCAAGAGTAGAATTCTGTGCTTGAGTATATTTTCTGTAAAAGGCTGCTAATCGGAATACACTGAAAAGACTGTAAAGAATTGTTTTTCTAAAATACATTACAATCCAAACTTCCATCAGCCATTGAAAATTACCACTGTTGGAATGCTTCTCATAGAAAGAGCTTAGTCTTCATCCTGAACTTAGGAGGCCAAGAGGAAAGAGACTGGGTAGAAGACAAGATTACAGAGGAAACAATTTTATTTGGAAAATGAAGATGAAAGTGTTTAGGACTAAACAGGAATGAAGAATTACTAGATAAATACCTCAATTGAAATTTTTTCAGTTCTTTTTAGGATGAGTGCCACTGAAAAATTTTTAAAGTTCCTCTTCCCATTTTCTCCAATTTTATTCCCACATTCCTTTTTCTATTTATTGACTACTAGGGTTTGAAATGTGAACAGTAAGCCCAATGGAAATATAATGGTTTTGCTGGTAATGCTCTCAGGTTAAGGAATATGGTCCATCCTGAGCTCCTTGTCACTTGCTATGTTAATGCCAATTTCTGAGCCATAAACAGCACACAAGTCCAACTTTCCAATGACAGCAGCCCTTTATCCTGCCCTCTTCCATACTTGCATAATACAGGATGTGTCATGATCAAACAGTCGTGGACATCACTGTCTGTTTCCCCAAGTTCCATCAACCAAAGTGGGATAGGTTACACAAGCCAAACATTCACACTGTTATTTGTGCCTTACTATGTTTAGTTCTGGATCACAAATTTTAGGACATCAGCCTGCCTGTTTTTAAAAGAGAAAACAAGAAAATATTCAAGCAGGTTAGCATTTTTCTGACAGTTGGCAAGCTTTGGGTACTTATTTCCTGCTCTAATTTTTCAGCTACTTTTAAATTTGTTTGTTACTGTGGTAGGTTCTTAGTAACAGACATGTCCTTGGTTATTTAAAAACTCTAAGACTGCACAATGTAGTCATTCTCAACATGGTAGTAGGTGGCCTATCCATTGGTAGAAGACAAATTTTCAAGTGATGATTTTTCTACTCTTTAAATTCAAGTCAACAATTATTAAACCTCTGCCATTTATAAAGCATGCACTTCATTTAGTTGTATATTTTAATTGATATCTCATTTAATGTGAGCAATAATAATAGTTACCATTCATTTTTGTGACATCTCTGAATTGGTCTCTTTATAAACTTTGTTTCATTTTATTCTTACAATAATCCTGCAAGGTGAGTATGTGTCTTACCTTCCTCCCCATTTTTTAGGGGAGTCTATGATTCTGTGAGGATAGGATGCTTCCTAAGTTTTCACAGTAAGTGGATTGAGATTGATCTAGCCTCAAAGCCTATGTTTTTCACATTATAGAAATAATGAAGAGAGAATGAGCATGTAAACCAAGTATTATGTTGGCTCAAGCAAGGATAGATCCTTTTGATATGAGGAATTAATCAGGCTTTATGGAAGATATTTATGAAATATCTTATGGATATGGAAATAATTTGAGGCATACATTAGAGATTCAATCAAAGAACTAGAACAAAGGTAATATATGAGAAATACTCAAAATATTCTTGGAAAATAGTGAGTGGTCAGACTAGTTGGACTAAAATGGTAAGGCAAACACTGGGAAAAAATAGAGTTAAGACTGGAAAGTCCAGTTAAAACCATGTAGTCCTCCTTCATGAAGACTGAACCAGTAGTAAGGTAGGATGCATTAAGTAGGAAGAGACTAGAGATAGTTTTAAAACGTTATAAAGATTTTTGCCATAAAGCCCCATAGTGAAGCATAATAAAAACTCTCTTTTAAAAAATTCATTATATTTGCCTTTTTGAAATCTTCATGTATTTTTATATTACCTTTTAGTCCCTTTATGCCCTCCATGCAGCCCCCCACCCTCTGCCCAGCAATCACCACACTGTTGTCCATGCCCATGAGTCCTTTTACCTTTTTGGTCAATCTCTCTACTCCCTAAACTCCCCACTAGCTGCCATCCTGCTCTCCATCAATGGGTCTGTCCCCACTTTCCTTATTAGTTCAATTTGTTCATTAGGTTCCACATATGAATGAGATCATATGGTATATGTCTTTCTCTGACTGGCTTATTTCACTTAGCATAATATTATCCAGATCCATCCATACTGTTGCAAAGGGTAAAATTTTCTTTCTTTTTTGCAGCTGAGTAATATTCCATTGTGTGAACATCCCATAGTTGAAAAACACAGTTGAAAAACACTTTTTTTCTTTCACTCACTACTGGCAGAATACTTTGAGCTCCAGATTTGTGTGGGAATTTCCCACACCAAGCCATTCTGCAACATCAGCTGTGCATTCTGTTGGGCTGGCCAAAAAGCCCTTATGTTTTGTTTTGTTTTTTTTCCCATAAAATAAGACACATTTTTCATTTTCACCAATAACTTTCTCAATTTGGATATTTTGAGTATATCAGCTATCTTCTGTGTGGTGTAATGTTGATTGTTCTCAATTAATGTCCCACATTGATCACTATCAACCTTAACTGGTCTACCCAACAATGGAGCATTGTCCAGTAAGAAAACTCCAGCACAAAACTTCACAAACCACTTTTGACATGTTTGATCAATTACAGCATGTTCTCCATACACTGCACAAATCTTTTTTTTTTTTTTGCATTTCAGTTGTGTTTGAACCTTTTTTGAAATAATAAAGCACCATATGTTGAATATGTTGCATTTTTCTTCCATCCTCAATATAAAAATGGCTACACAAAAAAATCACCAACTTTCATAAGCATTTTTCTAAATGCACTATATGACAACAGCCATAATACAATCTAACAAAATTGTTTCAAATGACGTTATAGACAACTAAACACTGCGAGAGCCATCTTATGGGCGGGGGGATGAGCTTTATGGCCAACCCAATATAATCAATTCAGTTCTGACAGTAGCTGCAGCTAGCATCAGGTTCCACAAAGTAAGGGCTCTGTCCTACAAGCCTCCCCCAACAATATCCACTTCAGACACCAATTGCAAGTCAGGTTGTTACCTGTGCTTCTGGCTGACTGGCTAGGAATCAGAAGTCCATGACTCCTTTCTTGGTTTAGATTCATTTGCTAGAGCAGCTCACAGAACTTGGGAAAACAGTTTACTTGCTAAATTGCCAGTTATTTCAAAAGATATTAAAGGACTCAAATCAACAGTCAGATGAAGAGCTATAGAGGGTGATGTCTTGAAGGCCCCAAGAACAGAGGCTCCTGTCCCTGTAGGGTTTGGGGTGTGCCACACTCCTGCCATGTGGATGTGTTCTTGGTCACCAACCCGGAAGCTGTCTGAACTCCACAGAGTTAATAGGGCTCAGATGAGAATCCACGTGGGATGAGCAAGTAGAGATGTATATGAGGGATTTTTTTAAATAAAAAATATAATTATTTGGTACTTGAGTATGGGGGAATGCTGGTATTTTTTTAAAGATAGATTTATTTATTTATTTATTTATTTATAGATAGATAGATGGGGAAGGGAGGGAGAAAGGGAGGGAGAGACGTACCAATGTGTGGTTACCTCTCTTGAGCATCCCCTACTGGGAGCCTGGCCCTCAAGCCAGACATGTGCCCTGACTGGGTATCAAACCAGTGACCCTTTGGTTCACAGTCTGGCACTCAATACATTGAGCACACCAGTGAGGGCAGAATGATGGCATTAATAACAGAAGTAGGGCAGTTTAAGTGGTGAACTGTGGATATCCTGAATTCACAGGATGGAGAAGTGGATACACCACAGTCACATAGATGGTGAGGTCTCCTGGCCCAGCTCCTGTGCTCAATCCCACTCTGCTCTTCTACCAATCCCTGACACCATCCTTTAAACAAGAATATTAAAAAGCTGTACAACAGCAACCTGAACTGCCTTGTGGACACAGTATAAAGCAAGACAACAGGGAACTGCCTTCCTTGACCTTTCCAGGACCACAGAGATGGTGAATTGCTAAAAGAAAAATGTCAGAAATGTTGTATTGGCATTCTATGTGGAATTGACATCTTTTGCTAGGACCAAATACACTAAAAATGTTTTTAGAATGAAACCTCAGAGTTCAAATGAACCTTTATGGTAGAACATGTCAAAATGGAAATGTAAAGGCAGTGGTTTGGGCTACAGCTGCTCTTTCAGTACTCAAGAAATCTTGGGCAATTATTACCAACACATGTCAGGCACCGTTCTAACACTGTGTGAAAAGACATGTAATTCTCATAGAAAACTCATGAGATAAATTGAGTCTTATCAGATCCATTTTGTAAACAAGGGAATAAGATTTAGAGATAAATTAACTTGTATAGGTTCTCAAAGTAGGCGGATTGGAGCAGGCTTCAAATCCAGGTTTCTCTGAGTGCAAAGCCTTTATCCTAACTCATAGTGAGTTACATAATGCCCACACCAGATTTATGGGCATGACCTGGGATAACAAGCATTCTTTGTCACTGACATTTTACTATTGGCCACCTTACCTTATACCCATTTTTTCTAAATATAGCACTAATTTTATTTTGTAGAAGAAAATTATTTGCATTTAGTCACTTCTGTTATATTAAAAGGAATGTTATTCCTTTTATTTTTCAAAATGTACTGTATTTTGAAATACATAATAAAGATGCTTTTTATAGGTAGCAAAAGAGAAACATTCACTGGAGAACATTATTAAAATAAGTGAACACTGAGGATTATCTAGATACATACTGTAACTAGGTATGCACTGAAAGTGTTCTTTAATAAATCAAATATTTTATTTAAAAATCATGCATCATTTAAAATATATATTTATTCCTATAAACTCTTCCCCTTTTCTCAATTTCAGTGTCATTGGTTATATTTTGCTTGTTTGTTTGTTTTGTTGTTTAGGTTCCTGTTAAGGGTGAGATCATATGGTATTTGTCTTTCACTGCCTGGCTTATTTTGCTTAGCATAATGCTCTCTAGTTCCATCCATGCTGTTGCAAAGGGTAGGAGCTCCTTCTTTCTTTCTGCTGCATAGAATCCCATTGTGTAAATGTCCCACAGTTTTTTTAATATAGGAACAAGTATAAAGGACACGTGGACAAAAATTGGGGTGGGGGTGGAAATGGGATGGAGATGAGGAGTGCTGGGGCGGTGGGCTGGGATGGGAGTAAAAGATAGAAAGCTGTACAAGAACAACAATTAAAATAAAATAAAATAACAAAAAATATAAATTTAATTGAATTAGGTACACTCAATTATCTTCGAAAGTTCAACCTCAATAAAAAAGCACCCCTATAACTATGAACACCACATTTATTCTTCTAAAGATCCTCAGTGTTTCTTAATATAGGTGACTGAATCCTAGGAACTGAGATGGAAGCATGAATTAGCAGGTAGCAATAACATAAGTAGATACAATTTATCAATGTAAAACATAGGAGGATGTGATGAGTTAGAGATGATTTTTTTAGATGTGCCTATTTAAGGACTCTCTATTAAAAGACAAAAAACTGGGCCTGAGGTTTATTATCTGTAGAATGGAGGATGGAGATGACTTCTTCAGCTCCCCTCAGTATGTGCTGAATCTCACACACAAAACCAGGCATTTGATGAATTTTTCAACTCAACCTGATTCTCCTTGTGAGAAGTCTTTTAAGGACAATTCTTTATAAATAATTTGGAAATTCTTTCTTAGATTAACTCAGAAGTTATGGGTTTATGATAGTATTTCCCAAATTTGCATGGTTAAAAGAATCACCCTAAGGAAATTCTTAAGCCCCTCAATCTGGAAATTCCCTTGTGAATTTATATTTTAAAATAAGGTAAAGCTTGTGACCAACTGGATTTGGGAAATGAGAAACCAGTCCTTATTGGAAAAACTCCCCAATCTTCAGAACTAAAATGTACCTTTCTATTGCAATGAAAGAGGTAGGGGTGCCATTTAATCTGTAATTACAAGCATTCTCCACTATTTAAAAAATCTCTTTTAAGACTTGAGAGTGTCCTTCTACTATTTTCCATGGAAGTATGAAAGATATAGAGTATACTTAACTTCCTTGTTTTATAGGTGAGGAAACAAAGGAGCGTAAGTGATTTGAGCAAGGATAGAATTAAATATGCGAAATAAACAAACATTCATTGAAACTTTATATCACCCAGCAATTCCTAAATGATTATCTATGAACCAATGTTCCCTCCAAAATATACTCTATTTCAGTTGTGAAATATATTTCCTTTTATTTTTTAAATATTTTATTTATTTTTAGAGAGAGGGGAGGGGGGCAGAAAGAAATAGAGAGAAACGTCACTGTGTGAGAGATACATCCATATTGGTGGTTGCCCCTCACACACACCCAGCTGGGAACCTGGCCCACAATCCGCGCATGTGCCCTGACTGGGAACTAAACCAGCAATCTTTTGGTTTGCAGGACAGCACTCAGTCCACTGAGCCACATGAACCAGGGCAAAATATGTTTTCCTTTAAAGACAGCTATTCACCTGTTCTTAAAAAAATGCAACTTCTCTTTTTCTGCTGATTCTAGAGCCCTTTTTCTTATCAGTTACAAAAGGTGGAGAATCTCTAAATCTCTAATCTTACTTTTCCAACATCTCTTCCTGGATTCCCTGAGAAATTGATAGTAAAATATTAATGCGCATGGTGACTAAGAGAAATATTTAGAGGAAAAATGCCACAGAACAAGAATCAACATATTTTCAATGATGTGCAGAATTGGAGAATACCAGCCCAGGTGTTTTACAAATACTGCCAACTAAACTGTTCTACTGGAGTCTCCTAACATAGCCACACTGCCCAACAGAGTGAGGAATAGCAACATGGTTAATGGAACAAAGGCACGCATAACTCAGACTTCTGGGAACACAAAGATGAGTAAGGCAGAGCTCTAGCCTTCAAAGAGCTCACAGTCTGATATGTAAACTAATAGGTTACTATACAGTATCAAAAATATCTATGTAAATTTTAGAACATTATTTTCATAATTTTTATTTAGTGATTTGAAAGAGAGAGAAAGGAAGAAAGAGAGAGAAAGACTGATTCATTGTACCACTTATTTAAGCATTCATTGGTTGATTCTTGTACCTGTCCTAACCAGGGATCAAACCTGCAACCGTGGCGTATCAGGACAATTCTCTAACCAACTGAAACTACATGGCCAGGACCTGAATCTAGGTTTAAGAGGACTAGCAGCTTTCTGCTGGGGTCTCTGAGAGGTTACGCTACCATGTAGGAAGTTCTTTTGCCCTGCTGGACACATCACATGGAGAGCTGCTGGGTCATATGGAGAAAAAGAGGGGTTCCTCTGAGCCCTACATTTCACCCATCCCCATCAAGGTGGCAACTTGTGAATAAAACTATGTTGGAGCCTCAAACTGTCCAGCCTCCAGCTGCAGAAAACCAAGTAAACCTGTGTTGTGTAAAGAACCAGCCAGTCGGGCACTGCTCAGATTCCTGACACACAGAATCATGAACTATAACAAAATGGTTGTCATATTAAGCCATTAAGTTTTGGGGTTGTTTGTTATGCAGAGACAAACATATAATCAGAACAAAAAGAGTTATCGATTCTGACTCAGAAACACTCCCTAAATGGGTTTGAAATCCAAGCATGATTTCAAAGGGTAAACAGAGGGATTACCCTGGCAACTAACGGGGAAAAGGCACTGTAGGTTGATGGAGCAGTGTGAGAGAAGACAGAGGAACTTAAATTTGGTACATTAGAATTTCTTGGTATTTTGTAGGGGGAAATAAAAACAGAATAGAATAATGAATGGGGGAATGGGAATTAAGGGGAGAAAGATGGACCAAAAAAGAAAAGATATCATATATCAACTTCTTTATGCTAGATGTATTTATATATTTATAAAGAAAATGATTAAAAGTTATTTCCATAATCTTAAAAAAAGATGACAAGGTTCTGAAATAAAGATTAGGTAATTTATGGGACATTTACATAATAGAATTCTACTCAGCCACAAAAAAGAAGAAAATTTTACCCTTTGCAACAGTATGGATGGACCTGGACAATATTATGCTAAGTGAAATAAGCCAGTCAGAGAAAGACAAGTACCATATGATTTCATTCATATGTGGAAGCTAGTGAAGAACCGAACTCACAAGGAAAATGGGGACAGACTCGTAGATGAAGAGCAGGAATACAGCTAAGGTGGGGGCTTAGGGGGTAGAGTGATTGAGCAATAAGGAAATAGGACTCATGGACATGGACAACAGTGTGGTTTGTGGGGACATGGGGGCTATAAAGGGACTAAACAGTAATGCAAAAACACAATAATTTTTTTAAAGATTAAGTAATTTAAAACCATGAATTATGTAAGAAATGAGTTGAATGTGTGTAGAAGGAAGAATCAAGAAAAAAGTATTGACTAAATTCCTTTTTTTTTTAGATTTACTGACAGAATGGATGCCACCAATTGAAAAATGGAATAGGAAAAAGATCAGTTTGGACTATTAGATTTCAAACTCATTTTTGGGTGTACTTACTTTGAACTGTGATTTTTCAGGTTGGAGAGAGAGAGATGTTCAGTCAGCAGCAGGATTCTATAGCTTATGGGTCACCTTAGAGTGCTATCCCTCTTTTTACACACACACACACGCGCACACACACACAGATATTGGAATCGAGTGTGTGGATGGTGGTAAAAGCAAAGTGCAAAGATGAAACTATCCAAAGAAAGCAAGTAAAGTAAGAATTAATACAGGCAAGAATAAAACACAAGACTGTGAGGGATGGGGAGGGGGGAATATCCAACAAATAAACTGAGAAGATCCAGTCTATAAAATGTGTCATGGAAGCCATGTTGAGAAGGAGACTGTTCACTTTAGTTGCTTAAAACTCATTTTACTCTACCCACCCAATAATCTAGACTGTATTTCAGTGTACTTTGGATTGAGTTGCTAATAATATCTAAATGTTATATAAATCTAAATAACTATAGATTAAGTCTGGGGTGGTAAGACTATAAATATGTATAATTATATTTTTTCTTATAGGTGTATATTTATTCCATACTGTTCACATGAATGCCTTTAAAATAGCCTTTTCACCACTGAAATATGAAAAATGATCTACCTGTCTTCATATTGAATTATCAAACTATTTATTGCTTCTTTTAAATTCCATATCACAAGCCAAAAAAAACATAAATAGTCAGAATTTGTTGTACTTTATAAAGTAACAGCATGTTTCTAAGTTATAAAAAGAAGTTAGAAAATCATCAAATTAATGCATATGGCTTTGAGAATTCCTCTCAGATAAAGTGGAAACTGAGGGGAAAAAAACTTGAACCGAACTTCATTTTATTAAGGTCTATTTACTTCTGTCATTCTCAATAAGAAGTGAATATTTGGGTTGAAACGCCATTACTAATAAGCAAGAAGTTTGCTTTAATCTCCATGACAGGGAGAAGACTAAGCCATTTTGAAAAGAGAAAGTTCTAAGGCATGACTTGAGATTCCATATTTTTATTTCAGAGTAGAAATATGATTTTTGGCTCATTTTTCTACAGATCAAAATTTGAGAACAAAAAATTCCACTTCATTTTTTATTTTTTTTTTCTGAGACCTTCAATCTCCTTTAAACGGAATATGGTCAATTCCTAGTTGTGGAATAACCACAAGACAATTAGAAGTTAAATTGTTGAGCAGCCCGCATCTAATTAAAGTCTCTCCATTTTAACTGTTTTATTTTTAGCATCTGAAGCAGTTTGTAGCTCTTCTAGGCTATAATCATGTTTATTTAAGAGTAGTGCAGTCCTCAGTGAGAAAATAAAAACCTACCAGAACTGCTATACTGAATAGAAGAAAACAGGGAGATGGGTGGCATGTTTAGTGCACTTTTCAGTTTATGATTTTCTTCAATTTACTGTACAAACTTTCCAGCTGGAGTTCAAGGACTCCATGTCTGAATGAGTTTCCTCTGTATAACGTCACAAACATGCATGTCTACATTGATTTAAGAAGTTATCTAAGCCTTGTATTTTTGCAGAAAGTTAGAGCTCGAGCTCGTAAAGTTCTGAAGATACTGAGTAAGTTTCATTTTACAAGTCATTTTAGGGAATCACCATGTCTAAAATTCTCAGTTTTTTAAAATATGCAGGAAAAATGTGAAGGAAGCTTTTGCCATAATGTTTCCCAGAGATTGTGGACTATAATCTACGATAAGTTTTTCCTTATCCAGAAGGAGAACCTGAGAGGTTCTGAACCTTCTGAATATCCTTCTGAATATTATCAGAATATCATATTAACAAACATTCCTTAATTGCCTTCTGTGTTCCAGCTTCTGACAGACACACTTCACATGGATTTTCCTCTTTCATTGTCAGAACAAATCTATGTGTTAGGCAACATTTCAGTCTCTCTCTCTGTCTCTCTGTCTCTCTGTCTCTGTCTCTGTCTCTGTCTCTGTCTCTGTCTCTGTCTCTCCCAGCTAATAAACAGACCAGGTTTTAAGTGGTTACACTATGCTGGTTATTAATTGGCAGAGCGATGTTTTCAATCTAGCAGTTGAACCTGATCATTTTACACTCAATATTATTTTCAATGTAAAGAATATCAAAATAAACATTTTGTCAAGAGAAATACTTGAAAAATTTCCTTACTGCCAGTAGCTCTCTTTAAATGGGGGCAGCACAGAACTTGACACTGTCTCTGGAGTCACACCCTTACGAATAAGGACTTGTTCCTTTGGACAAGTCCTATCCTTTGCTGTTCCATCATTAATGGGGGATACTCGTAGTATCCCCATGGAACAAACTTTCTGCCTGGTTTGTTGTGAGGATTAACTAAAACATAAAATATAATTAAACAGTTAGCATACCATCCAGATCAAAAAGAGTTTTCAATTAACCTTCACATGCTTCTATTTTGCATAGGTATTATTATTATCAAAATTACATAGTTCAAAAGAGAAGCTAGTGCCAGAATTCAGTTTGGCTCACCAAGAGCTGTGGGATCCATAGCATCCTAGTTCTAGTGGCAGATCTCTGCCATACATGTAGAAATGCACTTTTCCAGTTTGGAGGGCACAAACAAACGAGTATTTAAGAAATGATTAAAGAGCGTTCTAAAGATGGTGTTTGGGAAACTGCTAAACTGAAAATAAACTAGAGTAAAGATGTGAGCGGTCAGGAATGAAACTTATCATGACAGGTGTCATTGCGATGACCAATCCTAGGATGAGACAAAAAGGACAACCAACTCCTAGAGTAACAGTCAGGTGATGAATTTATCCATGACTTTGTTTTTCATTTGAAAGAACCCTTCAAATATCATAAGTAATGTTGGATATCACACTAAAGAGCTAGACAGCGGAGTGGAGGAGTGATGTGAGGAGGTCGATGTTGAAAGGCAGACTGGTCAGGATGGGAAAGCCTGGCGGGGGAAACCACAGTTTAGGAGGGTTTGGGAAAATGAGGTCTGATTTAATGAGAGCCTGAACTATTATGGTGGCAGCAGGAAAGGAGATGTGTGGGGATATGTCTGGCCAAGCGGAATGAGTCTACTGGTTGAATTTCAGGCAAGAAGGCAAATGTAGATGAGTGTGGAGCTCTTTTGGTATGGACACTAGATCGTGTCCTCCAATCTTACAAGATAGGTGGTCACTTGGCTTAGTTCTAGAGATTATAAACAGACATTTTCTCATATGCAAGTGTTTTCTATTGTTTTCTACTATCCACTCTCTCATCCCTGTGAGCTTTTGCAGGTAACAATCTTCCCCCAGTTCCAACAATATCTTGTAACACAGTAAAGCTATTTATTACAAGCCTGGATTCACCTGCATCAGAATTTTTTAGGAGGCTTTAAAAAGGCAGATTTCTGGATTCTACTCCATGCCTATTAAATCAGAATCTCTGGGACTGGCCTCTGAGAATCTATAGTTTTTATATGCTCCCCAAGTTATTCTTATATGTGGCAGAGTTTGAGAACCACTGTTTTTTCTTTGGAATGAGTTTACAAGACAAATGAATCATGCCTATGAGCCTACATTAGCCTTTATGCTTCTCAAAGATAATCTATCAATTTGCTCTAACCACAGAAATTTTTTCTTGCTCTCAAGAATAAATTATTTATTTTTTTATCTTCATAGGTTGTGGTCATATGAGGGTTGGACAAAACTTGGTTGGGCTGGGCTGGGCTGGGCTTCCAGTTCCATGTGTCTCTTTCTGAAATGTTTTTATGGCAATGGTAGAAAAGCAAGCACATTTCTAGTCCCTGCCTTACTCAAGTCCACTAGCATCCCCTTGGCCACATAGGCAAGCCCAAAGTTAAGAAGTAAGGAATTATACCCCACCTGCCATAAAGCCATGGCAAGGGTGTGAATTTATAATATCACTAGAGGGGGATGATAACTTGGGACCCATAAATCCATGCACTGCAGTTGGGGACTATTTTTTATTCAGGTTTGTATTCATACTTTCCAAGTGATTCCTTGGCACATGGAGGTGATTTTATAATGCACTTTTGAACTGAGCAGCATAGCTGTTATTTCCATCACCAATGTGGCAAACAGGAAATGATGAGAGGGAACATGGCAATGGCTGCAGGCCGGAGGTAATCACTGCACACTGTGCACATTGCTATCCGGTTTGGGGCTTAGAATTTACGTGTCAACTCTCAACCTATCTTATTTTTCATTAATGGTGGTAAAATACACATAACATAAAATTCATCATCCTAACCATTTTTCAAGTGAACAGTGTAGTAGTGTTAAGTACATTAACATTGTTGTGCAAGTCATCTCAAGAACTCTTTCCATTTTATAAGTTGAAACTCTGGACCCATTAAACAACAACACCCCTGCATCCCCCTCCCCCCGGCCCCTGAGAACCACTATTCTACTTCCTGTCTTTATCAACTTAATACTCCAGGTAACATGCACAAGTGAAATCCTACAGTATTTGTCTTTCTGTGACTGGCTTATTTTACTTAGCATAATGTTTTGAGGGTTCAACCATGTTATAGCAGGTGTCAGAATTTCCTTCCTTTTCAAGGCTGAATAATATTCCATTGCCTGTAGCCACCACATTTTGTTTATTCATTTACCGTTGATGGACACTTGGGTTGTTGCCACAACAGTTGTTGTGACTATTACTGCTATAAACATGGGTATACAAGCTGTTGTATTTCTTTTTTTAATTTTAATTTCAAACTACAGTTTACCTTTACAGTATTACTTTGTATTAGTCTCAGGTGTACAGCATAGTGGTTAGACAATCACATACTTTACAAAGTGTTCCCCTCAATATTTTTAGCACCCACCTGGCACTGTACATAGTTATTAAAATATCATTGACTATATTCCCTATGCTGTAGTTTACATCCTTGTGACTATTTTGTAACTATTAATTTGTACTTCTTAGTCCCTTCACCTTTTTCACCCGATCCCCTAACTCCCATCTCTTCCAGCAACCATCTGTCTGTTCTCTGTGTCTCTGTATCAATTTTGTTGATTTATTTTGCTCTTTAGATTTCACATATAAGTGAAATTATATGGTACCTGTCTTTCCTTGATTGACTTATTTCACTTTGCATAATACCCTCTAGGTCCATTCATGCTGTTGCAAATGTTAAGATTTCATTCTTTTTTATGACTGAGTAGTATTCTATTATGTACATGTACCACCACTTTTTAACCTACTTATCTATTGATGGACACTTGGGTTGCTTCTATATCTTGGCTATTGTAAATAATGCTGTAATAAACTTAAGGGTTCATTATATTCTCTCAAATCAGTGTTTTGGGTTTCTTTGGATAGCCAGAAGTGGAATTGCTGAGTCATAAGGCAAGCTGACTTATTTCTTATGCTCATATTGCATATTGTGGCCAGACTCTGCCACTTGCTGCCTGCCATTTAGGCAGTTTCCCTTCATACTATAAAAAACAAAACAACAAAAACACTAATACATTTTAGAATAGTAGTTGGCAAACTATAGTCTCTTGGTCAAACCAGTGCCTATTTTTATAAGCTACAAGCTAAAAATTGCTTTTACATTTTTAAATAGTTAAAAATATTTCAAAAGATATTTCATGATATGAAAACTATATTAAATTCAAGTTTCAGTGTTCATAACTAAGTTCTATTGGCATGCAGCTACACCCATTCATTTACATACTACCAGTGGCTGCTTTTGCAGTACATGAGTTGGTAAAGTGATTGCAGCAGAGACAGTAAGGCCTGCAAAGTGTAAATACCATCTGTCTCTTTACAGAAAAAGTCCGCTAATTCTGTCATAGGAATCAGTCACAACAGGCAGCAAAGAATGGCTTAGAAGCTACATTCATTCTTATAAATTATGGATGTAGCATTATCAGCGAAATACTATTTTGACAGACTTAGAGTGAATCTGAGTAAAAGTGTTTCTAATTCTGTGACATTTCCCTGCAGCCATTGAAGCTAGGTCACTTGTACAAATGCTTATTTCATTAAGCTAAATCATGTTGTAGCATAAAGCCCTGTTGAAAATACCACTGTGGTTCTAGAATATTCATCTAGCTGGAGCTGCGAGAAAAGCAAGGGTACCCAGATCACAGAGGGGAGCAGAAGGCTGGAGAGAAGACTGACTAAGCTCGGGATGAGAACACCCAGGGCTCTGGGAGCCCTGACTGGGACCTGGGACTGTGGAAAGGAGTGTCACACTGGAAAGTTTGTTACAAAATATGTCATTCATAATATCCTTGGCACTTCAAGAATTAACTGAAATAATTAGTGGCCCTTAACTCTGTGGCAGCCATTGTGCTAAACCTCTTGCACATAGGTATTGTTTCACTTTATTCTGTCTCTAAACCCCGTAAAGATTGGTGTTATCTGTTATCATTCCCAGTTATCAGTGAGGAAACTAATGCACAGCCACCCAAAGGTGGAGCTGGGGCTTGATTTGTGCCAGGAAAACCCCATGCTGGTACTCGAACTGCAAGAACCAGGGATCTATGCGTTAGCCAACGTCCTCAGGTGATCCCGAATGCGCCCTGATCTGCAATGGTACTCAGGTGATCCTGAACGTGCCCTGACCTACAATGGTCTGCCTATACAAACAGCACTGCAAAACCCTGAAGCAGCCCCTAGAAACACCACGCAGCTGGGACAATTTGTAACAACAAACTGGTCTCACCTGGAGATTTCTTCAAACAGTAATAATGTGAATTTTTGCTTGTGAACAGACTGTCAAAATGCAAAGCAGGAACGAGAACATACTAGAGATCGGGAGGGCGGAGGCTTTGGGAGCCTGAGGCTTGGTACTCAGCCTCAGGAATCTCCCTGTCCTACCTTCTGCTGAGGAGATTAGGCTTGAAGGTTCTTGAGGATCATCATCCTGTGACTCCGAGGCCTGCCACTCTTTGCCAGTCTGTTGTCTCCTTTCGTCAAGGTCTACCTCACCAGGAATTTGCTTCCCACAATTCCCGATGATCTGCAATTGTTTGCCTGTCGTTTCACATCTTCCAATTTCTCTCCATTAAGTTCTTTAAACAAAATGTTGAGCCCTGTGAAGGACAGGCACTCTATTTTCTAAGCTATTGGAATCTCTCTTCATTCCTCTCTCCTCCACCTTCAGCCTCCCTCCTTGTGCTTTTCAATTTATGGGCTATCAATGAGTAGATACTTTATAGTATGCCATGGCCTTAAACATCCATCTGTGCAAGCCCTGCGGCATAGTCAACCAACCAACTTGAAGGCACTACTTCTCTCTAAAATTTTGCTCAAGTTATTCTGCCTTCTAGCTCAGGCACTCTCCTCCTAGCATTTGTGATGGGATCCTAGAAGGTCTTTCACCTCCTGGATAATTTTCATTCTAATCCACTCATTCTTGACATTGCATCCAAGTGCTTTCTGACGCTTGTCACTTAATCAAGTTCTCCCTTAGCTGCTGCGTTAAATACCTCATTTTATTATACTTTGCTTTATCGCACTTCACAGATGTTGACATTTTCTACAAATTGAAGGCAGGACACTCCACCAGCAAAAAGATTATGGCTGGCTTTATTCTCATACTCTCTTCATTGTGGTGGCTTGAAACTGAATCCACAGTGAATCCTTGGTGTGGCTGTACAAACTTGTGATCTTTGCAGTAGCATGTGGCAGGCAGTGTGGCTTTGCTCCTAGTATTATAGGCTCTAGACTGGAAATGCTTATAATTGAATTCTGGTTCTCCATTTACCTGCTCTGAGACTTGAGCAGGTTGCTTAATGTCTTTGTGCTTCAATTTTCTCATCTGTAAAATGGAGCTAGTAACTACATTCTTCACAGGAGAGTTGTGGGATTTCAATGTGAAAATGTCTATTCAACAATTTAAGTACTGATCTACAGTACCTTCTTCATAGGAAATCTTAATAACTAGTGCCCATTATTATTATCAGTATGATAATGCTTTAACACAGTTGGCTAGATTCATATTTTTAGCATCTTACACTCAGATATGAAAATCCAGGCAAATGCAGGCTTATGGTGCTTCCTTAGTACATCCACCACTTTTCTGCTCCATGTGATTTTTTGGCTGCCGCTGTCTGGATGCTTTTCCATAGCCCCTATATGAGCTTGTCTGAAACCTTACCAATTCTTTAAGAAGGCCGCATCTTTTAAGAGGTGATCCCAGACCTCCCCAAGTGGATATAATTTCCCCTTTTTTACAGCACATTTTTGTAACTCCCGTTAATAAAGTAATTTTTAATAGTTAGTAATATATAAAGTTATGTATACTTTATTTCTAATATTTGTTATCGGATCTCAACAAATAATGGAAAGGGAGACTGAGGTGGTACTATTCAGAATTTTACTTTTTCTGATTTCAGAATAGAAGCAAAGAACAAATATTTTGTCTAATTCTTAGCATTACTCAGGACTTTTGTTATGAGCAAAAAATTAATTTAAATAAAGAAAGAAGAAATTTTATCACAGGGTTTTAAAATTGAATCACAGAACCCAATTCTCGAATAGGAGATAGAACCAAAATTTGGAAAATCCTAAGGACTCTCTTTTGTCTTTTTTTTCCCTCCCTTCCCCCATCCCACCTTTATATACAAAATTAAACAGTCCCTGCTGATATGTTGCATATTTCTAGTGAAATGCAGAGATTAACTTGCACCAGCTCAGACGTAATTGCAAATATTTGGAAGTAGAATGTAATTGTCCAGATTTGGATCTGATACCCCATCTCAAATCCCATCATAGTGCAAGGCAGGAACGGCCTCACCCCTGTTGGCCAGGGGCAGTTCCCAGAGGAGGGAGAATCACTGTGAACTGGGTTGAGGTATCTCAACCGGTAATAGGTATCTACTGAAATTTTCAACTCTTTTGTCAACTACTAGACATCATTAATAACATCTACTATGTTTAATAATATTGCAATAGTGTATTTTCTGTTTCACATATTTTGGCGGTAGGGAAAAATTATTTCCTAAATGTGGGTTTAATATTCAAGTTAATACAGGCTCTGCTCTCAATGTAGTGTACAATAAAAACAAATGATATGCTTCATGAAATAAGGCACTCAGATGACACTAAATCAATGACAAGATCCTAAATAATTTCCAGGTTTTACACTGATGATTCCAGACCATGACCCAGCCCTTCTCTGAAACTGCAAATGGCTGAATACAGGTCAACTCTAACTATAAAAACTGGTCTACTAAGATTTCTCTAAAACATTGGGGTGCAAGTAGCAGTGATTCACTACTCCCCAACACAACATAATAATGCATTCTCCCAAACTGCTCCCCAGAATGTCCATAGCTCTGGCCCCTTGGGAGCCTCTCAACAACTGTGCTAGTATTTAGTGAAGGAGTTAAGTGATCCGTGGAAGACTAAAGCAGGAACTACAGAAGGCAGGAGGGCATGCTTAGCAGATGCAAAAATACTTAGGAGGGGAAGTCATATTCAACAAAGTCTATGGGGCCCTAAGGCAAATGAGGTAACTAGAAAAATTGTAGCATCACAGCCCAGGTGGCTATCAGTAGGTAATTGATTCATTTGGGAGTAGACATGAAACTATAACCCTTCTGTTGTCAAAATTACTTATGCGAGAAATGTACCCACAGAGTGAAGCCTAAGGGAAATTGTATTATTATTCATGCTTTCATTCTAAGAAATAGAAATGCCTGCAATATATGAAGGTTAAAGTTGTAATGAAAATGCAAATACCACCTACATAGGAGTAGATGATCCAGATCTATACAACCAAACAACTTTAGTGGCTAGGCATACTAAAGTATTTTTTACTGCATTCATTATCATCTCCTATGTTGTTCTAAGACAATTGCTGGTTGTATTTGTTGGAATCAATAGGGTAGACATCAGGTCTAGGAGCACAGGTGAATGAATACAGAATTGACAATGCATTCCAATACCTGGTAATCTATTCGTGCAGACTTTATAACCGCCTTGTACTTTTCTATTCCCTTATCCTTTGGGCATTATGAAAACCACCTAGACCATCCTTTCCCTATTCTTCCATTCTAGCATTTATCATGTTAAATTGTCTCTCTTTATCAATTCCTCACCTCCCACTCAAAGCCCTGGAGTACAAGGCTTTTTTCTTATTTACTGTTGTTTAAGAACTCACACCCTAAATTGGCATTTCCCAAACTTTGTGTGTCTCTGTGGATATTCCCTTCCCTTTTTCCCTGTCTCTGTACTTCTGCAGGGCACCCCTCCCCCATGGCTCTGGCGCTCACTGTGCTCTAGCTCTCCTGTCGGGGGAAGAATCACAATGACTTGCTGCCGTTCTTTCCTAGTGAGGGACATTTTTCTTTCTTTTTCTTTTTCTTTTTTTTTTTTTT